>JAWZYV010001608.1:0-600000 GCA_038373885.1 Cheiracanthium punctorium
CTCAATTTGTCGTGTAAAACCCTCACCGAAGCCCATTGCCTATGAAATGAAATAAAGTATATATCTTTTAAAAACATTAGTAATTTTACATTGGACAAAACAATTCATGCATAAGTACAATAATTCAGTAGTTGTTCTTCAGATAAATTAGAAGTTTAAACGTATATCTCGTTTATTTAAGTATGATCTAGAAACAATCATTCATTTTATTATTTAAGTACACTCAAGAGTGTAACCCAAATATTATTGAAGTAAATTATCACTACTGCTCATGTTTTAGCTTTGTAAACCTTTATCAGCGGTTGCATTACGCTAGCCCTTGAATTTTATTTAATCGATTTAATTACATGTTAACGATTTGTAAAGGCTGTTAATGCCATCGTTGTAGATTGATGAGCCGAAAATGCTCGTAAGAAAGAAAAAAAGGAACAAATCACCACTTTGTTTGGTAATTGTTTATTCCGTTGATGAGCTTTTGTACACGAAATCGGCATTAAATCATTCATTAGAGAGATAAATTAGGTTGCTACTCTCTCTAGATATAATGGTTATCTTTTCATGATTTAGTGCTAATGAATCTGTTTAATGAAAAATTTTTGTGAAAATGTACGCATCAATGATAATTGGTTTATCCGAAGAAGGCACAATGTAGTACAACTACTTTAAATAATTACATTTATTAGATATTGCCTGGTTATCGTTTCTTCGTAAATGAGGAAGCAGACATTTTCCTACAATGCTTCGAAATTGAATTTTATTCAATCGGAGGAAACTTTCAAGTTGTTTCAGTCGTAACCAGGTGTTGGCATCACGATAGCTAACATAAATTTTGATTTAACCCTTTGAGGCGCAACCCTTTCCCAATGCTGAAAAAAGGGCAGCTGTTGCCATCGCGATGTACGTTTCGATCATCCGCCATCTTGCTGGTAGTTAAGTCGAGCGATGGCAACAGCTGCCCTTTTTTCAGCATTGGGCAATCTATCCAGCTGTTCTCGCATTGTTCCATTTTTCAGCAGATGTCAGTGCTGTTAAAAATAATCGTGACCATTTTTTTTTACGGAAAAAAACGTGCAAAAAAGTAAAGGATTCTCGTGGAGCTCTGTCACCCGCAACTCTTTTTATAGAAATCTAATCTATTCTTCGTGACTGGCAACAGTCAAAACGTCAGAGTTTAATGTTCCCAGAGCGGGAACACTGCGCGTTAAAGGGTTAAGACATAATAAAGTTTTATTTTGTTTTGTGGAACTTTTAATTGTTTCTCGAGGAGTTCAGAATTTTAAGCACAGCTGGCAAAACTATTCACATATTTGCAAACCGACCACTCGCTTATATTTTTTACCTGAAACTGTGCCATTCAGCTCAAATAATGGACTCTATGGATGTGTATTTTCATAAAATCGGAATCCAGAATTCGATGAGATTCTGCAAATGCCATGCCAGGAGAAATTCTTTTCACATTGCATTTTACAATCCTGCGATGGAGTTCGCTCTTTACCTATAGGAACATTGACGAAATTCCGCAAATTTCCGTATCCTAATTTGAAGAGAATACCCAAATGTACGGTTATGAATTTCGCTTGCAACTTAAACATGAGATTCTGAAAACAAAGACAGTCTGTCTATATCTATGGTCTATGATTTATAAAAAACTAGAAAAAACATAGAAATATGAATACGGGGAGGTGGCAACAGCTATGCTTAGCATTGGACAAAATGAAGTAGGGGAAGGGTGAGCAAAATGGGATTTTTGCTTTTCCCGCTTATTAAGTGCAGCCATCTCTATGTCATTACTATAGGTTGTGCGTAATGTGCCTATTTTTCTTTCCACAGGGAATATTGCCAGGCACGTATCCAGAAAAACATTTTGGAAGGGGTCCAAAAATTTAATAGGCGTCCAAAAGGTAAAAAAGGCAGAAGTTTTCACAAAAGACTATATCATTATAGTTTTAGTAAGAAAAATGAAAATTTCGAAGGGAGGTGCTTCCCCCCCCCCCCTTAAATACGTTCTTGGATATTGCTTGAAGAGTCACAGACAGATACGAGCTTAAGATTTATTACTTTTTCATTACCCTGACCAAAGACAAATGCAATGCTAGGAAATTGTTTTTCTAAGGTTCGAATGCAGATACTAACGTGGCAATTTCTACTTGCTAAAAGTGGTGTTTTTTAAGTAAATTGCATGAAAATGTAGAGCTACATTCAGCATGATTAATTTGTTATTAATTTGTTACTAAAGAAACCACGTAAACACAAAGTGAAAAAATAATTAAAATTTAGTGCTCGCGTTCATAATCTCGTTCACATGCTACGTTGGAAAATTGTAAAACATGTAAAACTAGTTAGGGAACTGTTTCACTCTTTAACCCTCTAGGATCGCTGCACGTTACTCGATTACCAATGTTTACATATTTGAATCTTAGTTTGGGGACCACAAATCCCAGTAAGCGGTTATGGAGAGTGTCAGCTCCTTTAGTATATCTCCTTGCATAAAGGTTATTAATTTATATTGATACTTAATGACACTTATTAAACTCGGGAAAAATAATTTCTACTCATGGATCAATCAGCATATAAATAAAAGATGTGAAGTTTCAGCGTTGTATTACTCCAAAACAAACTTTTAAAGATATTTTCGATTGCATATCAATAAACGGCAATTCTTATCAGCAGACAGTTTACTCAATATCCGATATAGTATTATTTTGCAGGAGTTTAATGTCAAGTTAATAGTTTCTAGTCCAAGCTTTACATTATGAGCAAAAATATCTAATAATTTTTAGGATTTGTACTAGCTTGGAATATAATTATTTGAGAATAGCCGTCTCTGGCGACCAGTTGGTTCGCCATCTTAATAAATCGTGTTCGTAGAAAATCCTGTTTCTTACCGGCTTCCTTGGCTCTGAAATCTCTCAGATTCTGAATGGAATTTAAAATTAAGATGGTTATAAACAGGAGCGGCCCTAGGGTAAGTGGCGTCAACTGTTAACGAAAAAAGACATCCAGCTATATGCTCTACTTAGTTTTAGAGTTCGAAATAACGCCTCTTCGAAGCCGACGCCCCGATGCGATGCTTACCTTCCTTACCGTTTCGGGCCACCCCCGGTTACAAAAATAAGAGGGTTTGATTATAAAAACCTACAAAAAGGTACAAATTATTTTCGTCCTATATTAATTCTGAAGAGCTCCTAGATATATTGTCCGTTATCAAAAAACGGAAAGGAAAAAAATAGTAAGAAAATCTGAAACACTTTCAGATTTTAAATACGCACTAAAGTGCCATATATTTAAAGCGTATCATAATCCATGCGTTTTCCCTATTTTCTTTCCTTATTCCATTAAGTTGGAAAGTGTATCATTATTCATGAGTGCGATTAAACAAAATTAAAATTGATATTTCTACATTCCTTTTTCTGGATGTAATACGATAGAAATAGAATGAGAAAAATATGCGAAGAAAAATGTACAATTCGAACTGAATGAAAGTTTCAAAAACTTATTTTTTGTTTGTCTGCTTGTGTAACATGTATTTCGGATTTGTGTACTTGGACCGAAGACCGTTTATAAATCCACGTCAGAAGGAAAAACTTATTCAGGTGTATTCTTTATCCAGGTGTAGCAGACGATAAAATGATTTTATATATAAAAACTGCGTATTCTATAAGTTTGCGCCATCTGTCGACTGCTTTGTAAAATAAAAAATCATTCTGTTTATTGTATTCTTTTTTTTTTTACGCGATAAAAAGTAGCCTATATGTTAAGAATTACTGTCTTTATTCCAAATTTCATCCAAATCTGTAAAACCTCTTAGCATGAAAAAGTAATAAACATACATGGAAACATTGGTATTTATAATATTAGTAAGATTACGAAGATTGAATATTGAGTTTTACACGAGACCAATAAGTAAACTTAGGGTTGATTCCTACTTTAGGACCCCCACTCTCGCCAATGAAAAAAATCGCCACGCATGGGCGCCCATAGGGGGGGGCAAGGTAGGGCATTTGTCCCCCCCTAGAGATTTAGGTTACTGTCTCATGATGTAAACAAATCGCAAAAACAGTACTAAATTTGTTAAAAGTTTGAAATTTGCCCCCCCCCCTAGTAATTTTTTTTGAAGTTTGCCCCCCCCCCCAGAAAAATTCCTATGGGCGCCCATGCGTTTTGGCGAACCTTCCTGTCAATAGTCCGTGATCGCGCATGCGCACAAGTTTCAACGCTTCGCAGAGAAACTGGGTGAAATTAATGTGAACAATTCAGCATTCAACGCACCAAATACGGAATTTGAAGATAATTACCTGTTCCAAATGACTTCATTTGACAAGAATTTATGGGCAGATTCCTTAAATTTATATGTATTTCCTTTATTAAAAGCGGATTCTTGAATTTTTACTTTATTTTAACCAATGAAGTATGTTGAATCGCAACAATTTTAGGAAATGGAATCAGAATGTTAAAATAATTAACAAAAGAACTAATTCTATAATGATTTTTAAAAATTTGCAAGGCAAATTTAAAACACCTCACCAAATTAAGAAACAGAATAGATAAATTCCCCGAATCCGCTGTTTAGAAATAGTTATCAATTAGTAAATTCGAAAATAACTCAATTCTTATAAGTTAAAATATTAACATTTAAAATTGTTCTAGCAACCAATTTTCAGATGCCAGAAATTTTTGCGTCCGTGATATTAAATTATATCATTAATGCATAAATAAAAATATATATGTATACTTTAACATTTAAAGTTACCCTCTAGCAACCAAATTTCCCTTATCAGATTTATGTGTGCTTTACGATGCTAATATAAATGAGTTGAAATCGTCTGAACCTTACATGAACAGTAATTATAAGTTATGAGCATGTGTAAATCGCCAGATAATGAAAAGTCGCCATTGGTGACAAGCTATTTTAGCTGTTCCGTATTTTTATCAAAGAAAACATATAAAGATCTGTTTTCTTAGAACTAATTTATAAGTATAGTCACCAAATTATGAAAAATCACCATGGGTGGCAAATACGCAAGGTGTTTCATAGGTTTCATATAATTAAAAATAGTGTGAAGTTTAAATTTTATGTTCCAAGGAACATGCAAGAACAAGCAATGTGTAGCTCGGTAACATTATGTCTGGTCTAATCTTTGGGTTTTGTCTATTGAAATGATGCCTTTTTAAGAATAAGCCTAATTAAGGGCCGAAGCCTTATACGAAAATCGAGCGTAGCGAGCCTAGGGTCCTTGGCCTTAGTAGTGTTCAAAGAAAGTATTCAGGTGTTTTTTAGAGTTTTTAGAGGCACCGCATTTAAGAGATCCCATTTATATCAACCGTTACAGGAACTACGTTTGAGTGACATAAACAAACTCTGTTTATGTCGTACACAAAGAGGATCTCCGTTATTGAGGAATAAACTTCCTCTTGTACAAAAATCGATTACTCAGCTAGTTTTGACATAATCTCAAAGCCCCTTCAACTTTGTATTCAAATCATAAAAATTTCTCAATTCAGGATGAACGGATTTAAAATATTTTTTTTCATAATTAGCTGCCAAGGCGGCCAGCTTCGCCACCCTATACCTTACTGTTCCTTATACTCAGTGCAGTGTTGGCCAAATTATTCGACTCTTTTCAACGAAAATCATGTATCTTTGTTTTAACAGTATTTGTCGTTAAATATATTTAGATTGGGGTTCCTACAACTTTTGAGTGACATGATAAAAGCTGATTGTGGGTGGCTATGGGAGTAAAGCCAAAGTACTAAAATTGCAAGATGTATGAAAAGATATAATTGGTGACATTTCCATTCATAAAATTATTATAAAAATACTGTATTGAACGATAACGTGTTGTACAAATTCCCTTAGATACTTTTATACTTCTTAATTGCAGAAGCTGCGTGATTAATGTGACAAAGTTAGCAACTTGGTGCAGCGTTTCTCAACCTGTGAGGCGCAGCAACTAAGGGGGGCGCAGAGCGTTTGCAGGGCGAGGGCCGAGAAAAACCAAAGAACAAGCAGTGATTCATATTTTTAAAAAATCATCTTATTTATTCTCATTTTTACTCAAAAATATATCCATTTTCGCTTAAAATGTTCATTCAAACATTATTGATAACATTATTTGGTAGAAAATTTGACTAAATGCTCATTGTTAAAGATTAAAACACTGAATGTATGCTTAAAAATGTGAGGGAGGGGTTAACCATAAGTTAGCCTTTGTAGGGGGGCGCGACGTTAAAAGGTTGAGAATCGCTGACTTGGTGCTTTATAGTTGGGTTGCATTTTTTAATATGTATACTCGTTCACAAAAATATAAAGAAACAGGAAATGGCTAAAATATGCTTCAGACCACTTCAAGGCGATTTTTTTTTTTAAATGTGCGATAAACGCGCTGTGAAAAAATCCGAAAGATTTTGCTTTCTCGCGTATTCATTGTTATTTTGTAATCTAGTTACTGCGTGACATACGTAAGCGTATGCCAGTAGCGAATACGATTGCCTCACTTGACGTCATTGAACTGTTAATTTGTATTTTTACGCATGTTATTGTTATTACGCTAATGTTTACATCTAGTTGTTGCCATTCCCCTCATAGAAATACAGTCGATTTTGTTACCGCATACGTTAGCGTATTATAAGTAGATACGATGAACCGTGCACATTTCCTTAATCTTTCTGCATCTATAAATTTAGGTTACGGAGCTAAATGTCTAAGACAACTGAGTCATTTTTTTATCTCCATTCAAAATTAAGAATTTTTATGTTTTCCTCGAGTGAGTTTCAATGAAAAAACGCTCGACCGGAATGTTCAATCATTTTTCTTTCATGGGGAAAAGAAAGAGATCAGACCTTCATCATTTTTTCAAACGAAACTGTAATAAAGAACCCAAATGTGGTGGGATGTGTTCTGTGGTCAGTGGCCATTTTGTAAATCTGGGGTCATTTCTGCAGCACGGGTCATTAGGGAAGCACGCCTACCCTATAAGTTTCCCGTGGTCCGCGGAGAATTTAAGACAGGGATCGTGCATATATAAAATACTTATTTTCTTTCTACTGAAAGGATCATGGAAGTATTCACTTGGAGCTGAATTATGTTTTCGAAAATGCTTACTTTGGAAAAGTAACATTATATATATAGATCCATTTATACTGTTCCCCAAAGCTATTTATTATTGATGTCGCTGTGAACATTAGCTTATACCAAATTGACAATCCAGAAAGAAATTCATTGGAATTCTGTATTTTAAAAAATAATGACTTCATATTTGCTTTGGTATTTATGATTTGACACAATAATTGGTTAGATTGATAATGTACATTTCAAACAACGTGTTTCCATGTACGGGATTTTTGCAGGTCCTTAACGCTGAATTTCGAAAAACTCGTGTGGTTTTGGAACATAAATAGCCAAACACTAATTATGTCAAGTACTTCAAAGAATTTCTCTCCACAAGCTGTACAATACACCGTAATAAATGATAAACCTGTATCAGTAATTAAACTTTCAGAAGAAATTCTTAACAATCGAAAGTTAGTCAGGATGTGTTACTCTCTGAAAATGTTGCTGTTGGAGATTTTTTTCAGAAAGATTCATAAAATGCACCATTTTTTTCATTTATTGCGGTATATAGTGCACCGTATGAAGAATCAACCTGAATGTTTTCGAGTCTCTGGCGCAATTAGTTTATTTTAATTTGTGTACAAACTTCATGAGAGAGATTCTGTTTCCTTAGTTTAAGTAACTTACTAAAGAGTCCTAACCCGCGTATTTACTTAGCGTAAATACGAGTTAGGAACCTTTAGAAAGACCCCTACGGAGAGTACTCCACCCATTGGCCTAGATCCCACGTGTAGGTAATTGGCCGTAATCCCACGACAAATAGGAGAAAAAACACCACACCGCTAAAAACTAAATGCTAGTTTCCAGCAGATCTAACAGTGGCGGCTCGTGGGATACAGCAAGTACAGCCGGGCTGCACTTGAAATTATCAGCACATACTTTAAAATAATTTATTCTACTAATTTTCCTAAATTCAGATTAGAAATGTGGAATTCCTACGGTAAATTAAAAAAATCTCCGAAAAAAACCAAAAAAAAAAAAAAAAACGTATTGTGGCCGGATCGCTCATTCAGAAAAAAAGCACTTTAATCTTCCCGCAATTCAATTGGGAAAATCTTTGGTTCAGCCCAGAGCGCTGAAAAGAAAATTGGCAGCACCGTTGCCATGACAACGACTACGTAAGCATTTTCTCCGGGATAGGGAGTATGCAGCTGATACAGCCGATGAACGATTTTTTAACGGCGGCTGAACTTGAGAACTCGACTAACTGATTGGGCTCGGACGAGAAGTGAGGGAGGGGGTAAGGAGAATATATGTTTGGAAAACTCTCGACTTTATATTGCTGAATTTATCAAGAAGGGAAGACTGAATAGACGCTTATGAATGGACAATTATCCATCAAAGCAGTATTGTTTTTATGTAAGCAAGAACTGCCATTTAGAGGACATGGCGAGCGAGAAAATTCTTTAAACATGGGAAATTTTAAAGAGCTTTTAAAATTATTGATATCTGAATTAAAACAACGCCTTTTTATGGGGACATCACTGACCGATTCGCATGTTTAAAAGAAAGGAAGATTGATTTGACTTATAAAAAATAAGTAAGTTTTCTTTTTTTTTTCTTTTCTTCTCAAGTTATCGTTACAAAAGAAAATTCTAAGGAAACTTCGAATCAGACACGGATTAATGCAATTTTGAGGATAAAAGCGGCTGGTTGAAATTTATGTCCATTTTATGGAAGTAAAATAGGATCGCTTACATTTTTTATGTACTTTCCTTTTTTTTTTTCCTCGGTGAGGGCTTAATCCGCCAGCTTTCGAATTCAGTAACAAGGATTTCCGGGAAAGAGCCCCCCCTGTCCGGAGGACAGGGGGGGGGGGCTCATATGCTTCCGGCTGCACTAACAGTTTTGACCACGGGCCGCCACTGAGATCTAAGTACGTTAATGGCTTGAGTCGTGTCAATCAAATCTAAGAAATTTACATTGATTTTTTTTATAAAAATTCTACAAATATTCTCGTACTTAATTAACCCCTTTTAAAGAACAAAAATTATTCGAAAATGAGTAAAAATAAATAAGACAAAAAAGAGTTTTTTTTTTTTAATCAAGCTTTTTATTCAAAGATGGAATAAAGATAATATAAAATATATTTTGAGGAAATTTTCAAATTCGAACACTTATTGCAACACACAAACCTATCATAGGTTATCGATCATTAGCGGAAGAATTTATTAAATGTTACTTTTTAATGTAAAATGATATGTAATTTTTAAAAGCTTGAGGCACTTAACTACTTATATTCTATGAGGTCAAAAGAAGTATTAACGTCTGAAATAGTGAGCTTGAAAATTTTCTCAAAAAATATCTTTGAAAAAAAATCTATCTACTTATATAATACGCTAACGTATGCGGCACCAAAATTGACGATATTTCTACGTTTCGAACAGCAACACCTATACGTAAACATTATACAGTAACAATAACGCATATGAAAAAATTCCAAATTAACAGTTCAATCACATCAAATTGAGAAAGTAAATTAAATAAACGTATGTGGTACCAGAATCCACGAAATTTCCATTTGGTGAACGGCAACAGCTGGATGTAAACATTAGTGCAATAACAGTAACGCATGTGAAAAAATCCAAATTAACAGTTCAATGGCGTCAAATGGAGCAAGCATATGTCACGCAGTAGCTAGATTAAGAAATAACTATAATGGATAGACAAAAATGCAAGATCTTTCGGATTTCTTCACATCTTTAAAATACCTAACTTACAATACTTGGTGCATTAATCGCCCACCAAAAAATGTCACCATACATTGGCTAAAGCACATTTTAGCCAGTTGTTGTTTCAACATCGGCTTTTATGATGACATACAAAATGCGTAGCAACCTACCCTAAATAAATTTAAGTACCAGGTTACCGAGCCATGCTCAGAATCTAAAGGCTCCTTAAGTGTAAAATAATGAATACGTAAATGCCTTGGCACGTATCAATAATCTTAGGGTTGCCAAAGATTTTCATCGCTGTCGGATCACCCATACATTATCAGGTAAGCTTTGGTCGGCATTCAATGTTACAATGGCATATACTTTGTTTTGAAGAGGGATGCTAAATATTCGATGGTCGGTGCCATCAGAGTTCAGCAAAAAGTAGTTTAACGTAAGGTGCCTTCTTTCCTTCTGTAGCAGATCAGCGAGGGTATCAGCGAAGATCTTGGGCGATGCATTCACTAACAACGTCTTCATTACTTCAGAAATATATCTGTCCATATTGAGGACGTTCAAATTCAGCATCAAGAATTTGAGTTGGTTAAACTGTCAGATGAATGAGTTTATAAAAAAAATTCATCAAGTCTGTTATACACTGTTCGCAACGTAGCAGTACACACCAAAATCGTTAATAGTTTCACTCGTCATATACTGTGAACAAAGCCATTGTAAAGTATGCTTTCACATTTCGAATTCTTTGAAATGTGGGTGACATCGAAGAAACAACCACACCAATTCATTAGAAAATTCGGAATGTCCTACATCAATCTTACAGTCCCCAAAATGGTTTCGCCCAAGTTTTGTTTTTACTCTTCAGAAAAATGCAAAGCTCCAGGGTGAATGCAATCCATGTTAAAAAGTTTTAAACTATGATAATAAATACCCACATTTGTGACAGCTTTGTAGATACTTAGACTGTTTACCCGAAGTATTTGTTGACGTCTAGATGTTCCATGTCGTTCTCCTTCCAAATACTAATCCAAATAATTCCAAATAATAATACATCTGTTTCATCTGCTTGTGTTTGAATTGCACGTTCACACATTTGGGCTAAGTGCTGCTGTCGGTGATCATATGTTTCCACAGCTCGTTTTTGAGCTACACTTTCATGCATTTACGTCTCTATAATACATCTATGATGATAATTCTTTACGATTGAAATTGTAAATTTCTCTATAGTGCTTCAATTCAAACATAAAATACTTATTTTTTTCTAATTCAAAGAAAATACACCATGCATAAACAAATTCTACAAACGTAAATTCAATCTTATAGATACATAAATATAGATGCCATAAACGTATAATCTTACATAAATATGCTTTAAACATAATTTTATTTTATAAACTCACGCTTAAGAAAATAAATGTGTAACGCAATTTAAATTATTAGTACAAAAGGACACTTCGAAATCATGAAATCAAAAACAGTATAGATCAAAAATATTCTTTTATAATAACCCTAACAACTACTTAAACGTTGACAATAATAGAACAAACGGATGGACTGAAGAAAATGGACTTCTAACCTCGAATAAATCAAAAATACATCGCTCCTATATAGTTACGCTGATCCCTGACTCTGTCACAATTCCAGTTCAACCACTCAAAATAAAACTTTTACCATCCAAACAGATTAAAAATGTCTTGTCTAATAACTTAAAATTTACACGGTTCGTTGGTGCGATCAGCCTGAAAATTATCATAATTTTGTAAAAAAAAAAAAAAAAAGAAAAGAAAAGAAAAGAAAAAGAAAAAAAAAAAAGAAAGAAAAAATCTGATAATCCACCCGTTCCCTGATTTTTAAGCGTTTTTTTTTTTAAAAAAAAAAGCTCTATTTCATTTAAGAGAATAAAAAAAGCTAATCATTTGAGTGTCAGAACTATCTATTGCAAGTGACATTGACGTTACATTGAAGTCACGGTTATCAGGCTTTGGAGGAAAAATTACGATTCCAATTCGCTTAAGATAGCTTTTCTAAATTACTACTCAGTTTAACTATTTTTCAAAAATAAAACGGTTTTCTATGCATTAAGCATGGATATAGGAGAGGATGTTGATACCAAACGAAATGTTTCGAATACGAAATGTTTCTGCAGATTATACAATTCGAATTTCGATGTATAATAAAAATTGAATATGAAGTTATTTGATTTTAAGTGGGTAAATATTAAATATTCTGAGTGTAGACATTCTATCGCCCGCTGTAATTGTCTTCACAAAGGGCTTTATCCTTTAGTTTAATGATAGTACACAACACAAAACAACACAGTCTAATCCACGCCTAAATAAGAATTGAAAATTTATTAGAAAAAATCTTAGTAACAGATTTCAGCCTTCCAATTTACTGCTTCCACATATGGACAACTCCTAGCCTGCGGCCGGATGGAGCCCGCTATGGCTTTTGGACCAGCCCTCAGAACAAGTCAAAACCCTGTATAAAACCTATATAAAACATTCAAACTTCCATATAAATCCGAATTATACGGCCCGCGATTTCGCTAACATCCTGAAGTCAGGCCAGGAGGCCACTATCGTAAAGTTCTGCCCGCAACTTTTAAAAGGTTGTCCATACGATGATAAAATAAATGAGTTGAAATCATCAACTGCAGTGAATGAAAACTAAACTGATGGCTGATCATCTGCAAAATTAATTTGAATATCGGCTGCGAGCCCAATTTAGGAATCGATCGTATCATTTTTTCATCGGAGTTTCGAACATCGTTTCATTATAAACAGTTGACCCATTAAAAAAAAAAAAAAATCGTCAGGGTAACTACATTTAAATATTTATCGTCAACTTGGCGGAATAAGGCAGTTAAAATAGAATTCAACCTAGTGACGTTATTTAAAAAAAAAAAAAAAAAAAAAAAAATGGAATTTTCATGTTACGTCACAGCAGGATCTTTTTTCTTACTGTGAATGACTGAAAAGGGTGTCATTTTCATTTAAATTATTCGGCTAAGCTGAAACTTTTATGCGTTTTTGAAATTTGCATCATATGGATCAATAAAATACATGAAAAATATTTATTGTTTTAGTATATACGCGAAAATACATTTAGCTTTACGTTAGTTACAAAAGGATAATTGTAATAAATTCAGGCAATTTTTCACATAAGATTTACGAATAGTTTTGTATTAATAACTATGAATTAAGAATAATTAAATTATTTACGTATATTACATCAAGGTGCTTGCGGGGATGGCAACGAAGACTCTTTTTTCTTTTTCTTTCGCTGGTTGCCAGGACGATATTTTGAAATAAAAATAACTTTTTAATTCTAAACAAATTTATGTAGCTGAATGGTGTAATATATCTAGTTACTAAAATATTTATTTGTCTGTGTACTGAATATCAAGTTCCATTTATTTTATTTCTTTGCGAAATTAATTTTTACTATTATATATCGATGGCGTGTATTTTTTAATCCGCCCCAAACTTATTTGAGCGTCCCTTTTAGGAAGATTGCATCAAGTGTGTTTTTCAAACGCTCAATAGATGGCGCTACCGTCCAAAAATTTTAAATTTTAAATTTTGAGCGTTTTAGAGTTTTTTCAACCAATTGACCTAGCTCAATCGTTTCAGGGGCCCAAAAAACCCCCAGGTACGAAATTTAAAAAGAATCCTTAGAGCAGTTTTCGAGATCGTTCGGACACACACACACACACAAACATTCCTCGTTTAATATAAGAGCGGATGACAAATACTGTTAAAAAAATGAAAAATGATTTTCCTTGAAATGAGTCCAGAAATTTAGTCAACCCTGCACTGAGTATAAAGAACAGTAAGGTATGGGGCGGCGAATCTGGTTGTCTTGGCGGCTAGTATTTATTAAAATTACTTTTTGTCGGAAAAATTCTTTTTCGTTGTATTTCTATGATGGATTTGCAAGACTTGCGTTGTGTTGTTTCTTTCATGGTTTTTTTTTTTTTTTTAAATCCTCATGCTTTATACCCGAGTACCGAGAGAAAGGCAATAACAAGCGTCCGAATTTCTGGGGCAACCCGCTGTTCTGGGGGTTAAAATAGTTAAAATATTCGTGTTCGTAGTTAAATTTTGCGTTTTGTTGCATCAAAATTGGTTAAATAGAACGTGAGATATGGCGTTTTATGTTTCTAGATTGGTTTCTATGGGGTTTTCTAGAAATCTAGAGAAATATTGATGTTAGAGATTCGCTAACCTCACTTTTGAGGACATTTTTGGTGCCAAATTTGGCGATATTTCGCCAGAGTCGCAAACCTTGGTGATATTTTTTGGACATTTGGCGCGATTTTTCCATTGGGGGCCTTTAAAGATTCTTTTACTGCATTAAAATCCCATATTAGCCGTGTATTCATTAATATTTCTATGGCGTAATCAAAACGCGATTGTTCGGGGACTCGTTAAAGAGGTCTTGAGTTTTCTGGAATGTACGTCGGAAAGTATAAAAGGAAGCTGGCTGCCCCGATTCAGCTAGTTTTGCACCAAGCATTCGTTGGGTGTGTCCGCTGTATTACTCTGTGAATTGTACTATAGAAGCGGTATTTTCGCTTGCCTTTTTGAAGCTTTGTTTTTAATGCTGTGGGTAAATTCTTCATTGCTGAGTCTTGAGAGGCTGTGTACGATTTTCCTCGTAAGTTTCCACTGAATTTATGCCAGTGGAAGTGTTTAATTTTTGTGTGAGAAATACAGCATTTGTGAAAGCTTCTGTTCTAAGTTGACTGTGATAAGCACATTACTGGGTGATTGTGCCTGGGAATTTTGTACAGCCGATTGTGCGACGAAGTTCTAGAAGCAATAAAGTTTGTTTTCCATCCTGTCAAGTAGACTCTTTTCTAGAACTTTCTACACCTACTGGACTTCAGAAAGACGAACCCAGGAATCAAGCACCGTTTTCTGTTATTGCATACGTTATTGGCGTAGGTACGCTCTTTGAATATTTCATCGTAGTGGTCTAAACACTATATGGGTTCCATCTCTTATTATATCGAGCTAAAATCTTTCGAGAGGGGGTTCAATACAATTATTTCTATCATACATGATACACTGGAACTGAGGATGTTATGAAGGTAACCAATTGGTGGTAAAGGTAACCAACTGTGGTCCGTAAGAGGATAAAACAGATTCTAATTACAATGCATGTTAATGTCTGCCCGTAGACGGTATCTCAAATATCATATGTATGCTCGTAAACAGCGCATAAAATATTTAACCATGATATTTTTTTAGCTGGAAGTAGATATCTAATCTAGTCTCCGCAAGAATAAAATCATATTGTGTATTTTGAAAAAAATGCTTTTTCTTTTTTCATCTTAACTTTTTATCTTAATAAAAAACTCATTGTAAATTTGAAATGTGTAAAATGGCCTGCAGTGCGGTGTTCCGTACAGTGCTATATTTCATTCGAACGTTTTAAGTGCATTAAAGGGTAAATTAATACAGATGGTATTTCTAACGGAATCAAAGGGAACTAAATCTGGTGTTGGCACATTAACTTCTTAGTAAAACACGACGTTTAGAAAATAGAAAAAGGTCCTAACTTCTTCATAATAAAGCGAAATTTGTACAAAGTTACAATCTAGTATAAGGTTTTCGAACGAACACTAAGTAAATTCCCTAAGAAGAATTGCCAACTCTTAGTCAACGTTTTCCTGCGTTTATTTCGACCCTATCAATCAGTCAACTTAATCAAATTCCAAACCTTTTACCGTAATTGTAGCCCTGAGATGACAAACAAACGGAACGGGACCTCCACTATCCTGGTTCTTCTGAGTTAAACGGAGGAAAAACGAAACCTAAGCGCATATAAATAGTGTGGGCTATTTCTTTTTCCTCTTGTTCAAAGTCTGCGCAAAAAAAGAATAAATGCAGAATCAGTTTGTTCGTCTATTAGAGAGACAAAAATCAACTGTTAAAAGGTTTTCTTCTTTCGTTCTTCTTTAGAGTAAGACTGGGAATGATGAATCAGGAGAGCGCGCAAGTCTGGTAATTAGAAAAGGTTGTGTCCGAATGCAAAGAAAGCAATCTTGGAATGGAAATTGCTGGGCTAGCTTTTTGCTTTTGGGGGTATAAGAACTGGTCACAAATCGTAGCAGGAGGTATTTTATTGTGCATGGTTGTTGGAGGGCGGAATCCTATTAGAATCTCAGAAATCGATCTTTTAGCTAATTTATGTTGCAGTATTGCGATTAATCGAGAGTTTTCAAATTGTATTTCAAAAACACGTCTTTAATCATGTCTCACCATTATGCCATCACATTTAAGTAATAAAATTCATGGATACAGCGATAATGAAACAAAAATTTCGTATGAATAATGCTCAATAGTCAGCCTACTTATCTAACTACGAATTTTTTTTTTTGAAGAGTCACAAACTTCTCCACACCCACCACGTTCAGAATCTGCAACTTAACTACCAGCAAGATGGCGGACGATCGTAACGTTCATCGCGTGCCACAGACTAGAGACCCTTATTTGACGACAGCTGGCTGTGCCGCACAGCCAGCTGTCCCCTTGTATAACTGAACAGACAACCTAAAGACTTGTCTGTCAACAGAACAGACAACCTAAGGTTTTTTCAATTTCCCCTTGTATAACTGAAAACTCCACTCAATATATTTTACTAGCTGCTTACCCGTTCTCCGCACGGTAGGAAAAAAACATTTTCCTTACTCATATAATTCGAATTAAACCCAGTGATGTGGAATCTAAAAAAAAGGAAAAATTATTTAAATCGTGATGAGACGTTGACGTCATGAGTGCAAATCTGAGATGACTGCAACATGATGGCTCAAAAACTATTTCAGTGTCACTGGCGATCAAAAAAGAAGCAACTTCTCTTGCATGACCTTGCCCAGGCTTTTTCTCGATGGATCCGGTATTGTGGAACGGTTTCTTTAAGTTGCACATGACGCTAGGCGATTGAACTCCCTACAAATCTGGAGACTATCCTGCTTCTAGTCTCCACACATGGGATCTAGGTCAAGGGGTGGGGGTGTCCTCCGTGGGGTCTTTCTAAGGGGTCCTAACCCGTATTTACGCTACGTTTTGGAGGAAAACAGCCATATACGTTTCCTAACATATATGGCTGTTTTGACATGCTGACGACAGCTGGCTGTGCGGCACAGCCAGCTGCGTCAAAAAAGGGTCTCTAGATCTGTGGCACGCAATGAACGTTTCGATCGTCCGCCATCTTGCTGGTAGGTAAGTCGAGCGATGGCAACGGCTGCCCTTTTTTTCAGCATTGGGCAATCTATCCAGTCGTTCTCGCATTCTTCCATTTTTCAGCAGATGGCAGTGCTGTTAGAAATAATCGTGACACTTTTTTTACGGTAAATGACGTGCTAAAAAGTGAAGGATTCTCGAGGAGCGATGTCACCTGCAACTATTTTTATAGAAATCAAATCTATTCTTCGTGACTGGCAATAGTCCAAACGTCAGAGTTTGGTGTTCTCAGAGCAGGGACACTGCGAACTAAAGGGTTAAGTGTGTGGGCGGGGGGGACGAATTTGACTTTAGACTTGATATCTGCCGCATGACGAAACGAGGACTAATTATAGCGGGGACGGCGGAGAGGTTATCAAACTAATTCAGGAAAAAGAAATTAATGTAAAAGATCCTATTTTACTCCCATAAAATGGATGTATATGTCAATCTTCTAACTAACCGCCCCTCCTTGAGAAACTGACTGTCCTCCCCCCACCCACAACAAAATTGCATTAATCCGTCACTGAAACGAAAGGTTCACATATTGGACTTTTGTGATATAAAATTCGTAAAATTTCTTTCTTCAAAGTCAAGTTTGTTGCTGTATTGGTATATATATATATATATATATATATATATATATATATATATATATATATATATATATATATATATATATATATATATATATATATATATATATATATATGTATATATATATATATATAAGCCTACAAAATTCAGAAGGGAATTGTGAGACACTCTGTATGTATAATATGTACACACATGTATAATATTTACATATGCATATATTATAATATAATGTAATTTATAATATGTTTATTAATCACTGCCTAAAAGTCATGAGCTAAAATCACAAGAAATCCGTTCACATTTTTTACGCCGAAAACAGATTATCGTGAGATAAGCTCATTATTCACAGAATGAAGAATAACACAATGAAATTCATATATCCTTCGCATGATAAATAAATAAAAAAAGTTTCGTCACTGTGAATGGAAAAGCTTGTGGGAGTATGTATGCGTGAGACCAGATAATACAATAACGATGATAACAGTTTCGAAATTTGATTAGGAAAGCTTATTGGGGGAGGGGGGGGGGGGTTGATGTGAAGATAAACCACGGAAATTTCCGACCCGGCAGATGACAGCAGCCATTAGGCCATTAGGGGCAATTTTTTTTTGAGATTTTTTGTTTTATTTCAAGAGTGGACTTTCCCCGTGAAGCACGCTTTTCAGAACTGAAGTGAATTGAATCACGCCACGCAGTAAATAAAATATCAGGTTGGGGGTGGGAAGAAATCGAACTCCACGAAATGCCAGTTCCTCGTAATTCAATTACAATTAACTTTTGCATGTGTGCAGTGCAACATTCACCATTGATCTGTAGCGTACGCGTGTGAAGGGGAGGCAAGTTTTCCTGGAATTCTTGTCGTAAAATAAGTAATTTCTAAAATACGGTTCTACGATGGAATACCAAATAATTTGTTTTCATGGCTATAAAAGATCATTCTAAAGATCTCACATTTTTAAAAACTCTATCCTTCCATGAGCTATCCGTTCTGTATTCTATTAAGTTCAAAATCATTACTCTCCATACTTGTATATATACATATTCTTTTTTTACTTACTTACTTTCTTTTTTTTTTCTTTTTCCCTTTTTTTACACTAAGCATAGGATTTTCCCAAAATTTTAAAGTACTGGGAAACTGGCACTTTAAGATTGAGGCTGGTTAAAAAAAAAAAAAAAAAAAAAAAAAAAAAAAGAAAAATCTGACTATCCGCAAGTATAACGTTATACCCTGAGTGATGTTGAACCAGTAGAGCATTTATCGAAATACTGGGACACTGAAAACAAAACAAAACAAAACAAGAAAGATAAATCATGCCAAACGCATGATTTACCTAACACTCTCCAACACAATAAATAAACACTCTCCAACACTTCAATATTTTTGTGACAAATTTGACAATGCATTTTCCTTAAATCTGGCGAGATTTAGGAGATAAGATAATGTTGTATTATCACTATAAGTACTATTTTATGAGACCCTATAAAAGAGATTTTTAAAAAATTCCATCGTTTAACTGATGAATCTAAAAATTTTATACTCATTGTCTTGTGCTAGAAACGTATTTGTGCCTCTCAAATGTCACAGATTGTAATGCATTGGAATTCTTTTGAGTGCTCCCGTAGAAGAACTATTAATAATGCAGACACTATTCTCAATGGAGAGCATTACTTTGAGTGCCTTAATATTACGTATGCCAAAATTATTTTCTTTCAAAAAACCGAATCTCTAAAATACGTTTTCAAGAATGACTGCCTATAGAGTGCGATGTATTTGATTTTTTTATCTTGTAAAAGAACTGTAAATGCTATTTACACAATTTTCAATAGGGTACATGGTACTGTACATATAAAAAAATTTTGCACATATCGGTGTATATTTACGACAGTTAGAACACTGGATGGCTGGACAACAGAACAGACACGCTGAAATCATCCAAACTTGTCGGTAAGTAAAAAATATAAATATTCATTTTATATTACACTAGCTGAAGTATCCGTTCTTCGTACAGTATGGATATTGTTAAACCAAGAAATAAAAATGGAAAATAAATATTAAACACATTTTTAGATTTAATCGCCTTAAAAACTGTTTTACAATATTTTTAGGCATATTCTATCTGTACTTGATCTTTCTAAATGTTGTTTAGAATGTGCATCATAATCCGCGAGTGTGTCGTATTTGTCTTTCTTCTTCCATAAAGTACTTCTTCTAAATCGAAATCTGTATTAAAATCGCCTACTAAAACGGTTTTATTCCTCGCCAGGCATATTCTAAGTATACACCACTTTTATTTACATGAATATAGACACCAATATTCCAATTAAATAAACAGTAGGGTTAGGCAATTTCTCGACGAAGATGGGAGATGTAGCTGAACTGCCTCCAATTTCGGGAACTTAATTCTTTATGCCAAATTTGACGATAAATCACCAAAAAGTAGCAAACCTTCGCGACTTTTCATGCTTAATCTGGGACCCTTAAAAAATCATTCGCTCTTTCACCAGGTAGACAAAAATTTTGTTTGAAATTAACAGCACTCAAGAACTAAAACCTTTTTTTTTTCTCTACTACCTCTTTTTGAGGTCGAAAAATCTTGAAAAGGATGTTAGTGAATTTGTGCTCTTTCATTTTAATGCAATATTTTTAAGCTGTCTTAATTTTCGTTCGAAATATGAAGACAAATATGAAAACAACGTTCTGGGCCCTTACACCAGTTTATACACGAATACTAAGAAAACCTGAAAATGACTTTAGGTATTCGTGTTCGTTACATTTTAAAGGAAGAATTTTATGTCTATCTCCTTTTCCTTTCGAATTAGATGGTAAATTTCAAAACAACGTTTTGGCCCCTTTATCCCGTTTTGATGCGAATTCTAAAAAATTCTGAAAATGATTGTAAGGCGTCTGTGCTCGAAATATTTTTATAGAAGAATTTTAGGCTATTTTTTCTTCTGATATATCAAGAGCAACATGGAAAGTACGTCAAAAAAATATTTTGGTCCCTTATCCTGTTTGTGTTAGGAAAAGTAACTGTAAACCTTACCTTAAAGGTTCCATGACATGTAGCTGTGTTCTCTTTATTATATCTGAATGCTGTATAACTTAACTTTAATTATTTGCCTTAAAATCTAAAGGCACAGATAGCTCTTATTTTTATTAATTAAAGTTCTTACTTAAAACTATTATAATAACAACGCTTCAAACAAGCACCATAATTGCTGCAAAACGTTTTGCATAATGTGTTTCTGTTTTTGGCCGCTAGAGGCGCTGTACTCCCGGCGACTTGCCGCGGAGCTATTTTCTCCTTTTTGTTTTCACGTCACAGGTCCGCAGTCCTTGGTGACGTCGTTGCCTGGCCAATAGTATAAAAGTCCGCCGTTCGCCGCGAGAGAGACAGAGAGAGAAGGCGAAAAGGGTGATACGACAGATGCGTATGGAAGGACGCTCGATGCCAGCCATGTGAGATGCTCTGAGCTGAGTCAAACGATTAATCTGACGAGCCATCCCGTCGCAGCTTCCAACAAAGCCTTTTTTTTGATTATGCCGCTACAAGCTTATCTCAAGGTGATGCTGTTCGATTTGTTGTCCAGAATGTCCGATGCCACATAGATGCTGTACCACATCAAATGCCTGTTTTTTTGTTTCCATTTGCTCATCCTCATCTGTATACCAGCCTTCATGCTTCATTACTTAAATAAAAGAACTATCAAGGTAAACGTTTTTGTCATCTTTTACCTGGCAAGCCCTCAATTCATTTTTCTTACTAGCTTTCACTGCTCAAAGTTTTGAAGTATAAAACTCTGCTAAATACAGACATTTCGGTTATGGGCCTCTGCCATTTAAAAATTATGTGAAGATTATGTTATTAAGTATATGCATGTACTCCTTGATTTTAACTATTTACAAAAAGATTTTAACGAGCATTAAGAGGGCGGGCCCTGATTAGAAGTTTTTAATTATATAAATCTATCTGAAATCAAAAAAAAAAAAATGGAAACTATATCGATGCAAGTTGATAAATTGGGCTCTGATAACTATGAGACATGGAAAGAAGATATAAAAGTCTTGTTAATAGATAGAAATTGCTGGGATATTGTAACCGGCGAAGAAATTAGACCAAAAGAAACGGAAGTTAAAGAGTTGAGGGACTATAAAATTAGATACGGTAAAGCGTATAGTACCATATATTTAAATATATCCAGTGAATATAAACCCCTCCTCGCCGGGACATATGATCCCAAGGAAGTTTGGGAAAAGCTAAAGAAACACTTTAAGCCCGAATCAAGAGCTCGTTCTATCGCTTTGACCGATGAGTTCTTTTCATGCAGAATTAACGACAATGAGGAAGTAGGATTATTTGGTGCTCGTTTAAAATCTATTGCAACGCAGTTGCGTGAAGCTGGTACACCATTAGCGGATTGGTACCAATCTTTTCAATTAATTAGATATTTACCCCCTGAGTACGCAGGGATTGTGCAGGCCATCTATAGATGGGATGACGATGAATTTAAGTTCGATAAAGTCCTAGCTGAATTATTAGCCGAGGAAGCCAGGTTGAAACAAAGCTTAGGCGACCGTGCCGCTATTGCTATGTCCAGTCAAGCCAAACATGAAAAACGTACCCCTCGTAAAGGAAACTTTAAACGTGAGACGAGGCGCTGCTTTGGATGCGGAAAAACCGGACATTTAAAAATCAACTGCAGTCACCCTCCTCCCCAAAAGCAAAAAGGATCTTATCACCCTAAAAATTTTATTATTGAAGCTTATTCTAACCAAGTAATTGAAAATGATCGTTCATGGGTTTTTGATACTGCCGCAAGTAATCACTTTTGTAATGAAAAAGATCTATTTAAATATTTTACACCCATTAAGGGTAAGTCAATGTCCGTCGCCATAAATGGTATTGAATGTCCTGTCGAGGGGAAGGGAACCGTAGTTCTGAATTTCCAGAACGGAAAGATGAAACGTGTTTTGAGAAATGTTTTATACTCCCCTGAACTAAGACGCAATTTACTATCCGGTTCTATCCTCGATTCAGAAGGTCTTACCTTTAGAGGTGGTCAGGGTAAAGTTCATGCATTTCTGAAAAATAATCGAAAATTATTCACCGCCTATAAGAAGCAAGGACTGTACTTTTTGTATCCCAAGTATGATAAATTGAAGCGAAATTCTAAAAATACTCACGAGAAGAAACCAGAAGCAAATGTCTCCTCTCCCCCTAAATCGGAAGATTTAGAACTCTGGCACCAAAGGTTCTGTCATATTAATTATAAGTCCATAATTGAAACTAGTAAATCAAACTGTGTCTTTGGCCTTCCGATTTTAAGAGCAAACCCCGAAATATCATGCCATAATTGTAAAATAGCTAAAACGAGACGTAAAAGTTTTAAAAGCATCCCTTCAATCCGCTCAACTAAACCCCTACAACTTTTACATATGGATGTCTGTGGTCCACTTCCCAACCAGTCAATAGTTGGTCATCGTTTCTTCTTAACAATAACAGACGACTACTCCAGAAAGACTACCGTATATCCTATGAGAAAGAAAACCGAAGTATTTGAGTGTTTTAAGAAATTTCAAAGAAGGGCAGAAAGATTTTTAAACACTAAGATTATTAACATCAGAACCGATAATGGGATGGAATTTTGTCATAACGAATTTAAAAAGTTTTTAGATGAAGGGATTCACGCTGAAAGAACAAACGACTATACTCCCGAGCAGAACGGAGTTAGCGAGAGATACAACTACACTGCCCTAGATGCTGTAAAAGCTATGCTAAGCTCAAGCGGATTAAGTAACAGCTTTTGGTCAGAAGCACTACTTTGTTTTACCTACGTTTGGAACCGAACTTGCCACGCTAATCAAGTAAGAACGCCTTTTGAACTTTTTAGTGGCCGTAAACCTTCCATTAAACACTTAAGAATTTTTGGTTCGAAAGTTTACGTGGGAGTACCTCGTCAATTAAGAAATAAACTTGACATGAGGGCAAAACAGGGCACTATGGTGGGTTACGCGATGCTAAGTCGTGGATACAGGATTTGGATCCCTGGCGATAGGAAAGTAATCGAGACTTCTAACGTTAGATTCGAAGAGGAAATACAAAAACATGAAAGCAATGGAGTCGTACTGGACCCTATAAGTTCACCCAACGAGGATTCGGGGAATAGTGAATGTGAAGACGAAACACAGGAAAAGGATTTTATTTTTGACAGAAAGAAAGAAATGTATTTAGGTAAGCCAAGTACATCTGAGGAAGGGGAAAGTGACGAATCTGAAGGGGAGAGGGAATCCTATAGAAACGTAAAAACGCAGCTTAAAACAGTAAACTGGGTTAGAAGAGCAGTTCCAAGAAGAGACAAGTCTCGAACCGATATTTATTACGGAATTGAGGGCAGTAATGTCAGGTTAAGATCCCATAATGATGTAAAAAGCTACTGCAATAAACACGGGATTAAATATGATCCAGAAATGTTTTGTTTTAAAGGTAAAAATACATACTCGGGCATTGTACAAGATGAAACTAATGTACAAGATGAAGCTAATTTTTCAGATTCCTGACTAGAAGAAATTCAAATACCAAATAATTTTTTCCAGGCAATTAAATCTCCCGAGGCAGAGAAGTGGATGCAAGCTATGAATGACGAGCTAGATATAATGAATGAAAGAAAAGTATGGGACTTAGTTCCGAAACCTGAAAATGCGAAAATCATCGGAAACCGATGGGTGTATACAGTAAAAAGAGACACCAGTGGAAAAATCGTACGTTTTAAATCAAGACTCGTCGCCCAGGGTTTTGGGCAAAGAAGAGGGGAAACTTACGATCAAGTCTTTAGTCCTGTTGTTAATTTTACTGTAATTCGTTTCTTTTTCTCATTACTAGTAGGTCACTATAAATGGGACCACTCTCAAGCTGACGTAACCTCCGCATACCTGTACGCTCCGATTGAAGACGAAATTTATATGTTCCAACCTCAAGGTTTCAAGGAAGAAGGTAAGAAAGATTTTGTATGTAAACTAAATAAAGCCTTATATGGTTTGAAGCAGAGTGGCAGAGAATGGTTTAATGAGTTTCACAAAATTTTAACTGAATTACACTTTTTCAAGCTTGAGTGGACCAACTGCGTTTATGTTTACAACAATCTAGTAGTGTTACTTCTATACGTTGATGACATTGTACTCCTAGCTAAAACAGAAAAGGAAATAAACCACGTATTCGATTTATTAGAAGGAAAAATCAATCTTAAGAAGTTGGGGAAAACAAGAAAACTATTAGGCGTTCAATTTGAAGAAAATGAAAATGGCTTATTTATACATCAAGAGGAATACATAAACAAGATTTACAACCGCTTTAAAAGTTTTAATATACCCATCTCATCCCTTCCAATCGCTCCGGGTATCGTAATGTCAAAAATGGACTGTCCAACTAACGCCGCAGAAGTTAAAGAAATGGAAAAATTTCCCTATCGCAACATCTTAGGATGTTTGTCGTTCCTTGCAAGCAGAACCCGTCCAGATATTTCCTACGCAGTAAATGTTTTATCACAATTTCAATCTAATCCCGGATATAATCATTTCAATCAATTGTTAAAATTACTTGGCTACGTTAAATCTACTTCACACCTCAAATTAAAATTATCTAATATAAATCAGATTTCCATAAATTGCTACTCGGACGCTGATTTTGCTTCAAACAGAGATGACCGAGTGTCAATGGGAGGATATATTTTAATGCTGGATCAAACCCCCATATCATGGCGTACGTCGAAACAGAAGTGTGTCGCTCTATCTTCGATGGAGTCGGAATTTATCGCCCTGACAGAAGCCTCCAAAGAATTGCTGTGGATACAAAGAATTTATAATGAGCTAATAAATCTAAAACTACTTCCCAAAGACCTGGATAAAGTTACACTTTTTTGCGACAATACTGCCGCCATAGATTTCAGCAACTCGCCCATTGAGAATAGCCGGACGAAGCACATACATGTAAAGTATCACTTTTTAAGAAGCCTAGTTATAGATAAATTATTTACCTTAAAATATATAAATACAAAGAATAACCCAGCAGATATTTTCACAAAAACCTCTTCCAAAGACTGGACTTACAACATTCAACGAAAGACTTTTTTGTTCAGTATCAAAGCCCTACTCCCACTAAAGGGAACCTAGGCAAAATTTTTGAAAAGTCTCTTTAGACTTTCTTTTTGAAAAGAAAATTTCAAAGTCCTACTCCCACTAAAGGGAACCTAGGCAAATTTTTCTGAAAAGTCGCTTTTGACTTTCTCTTTTTGAACATAACCTTTCCTTTTTGTCAAGTCGAAGACTCTCTACGAAAAAAGGGGGAAAAGGAAAAAATTTCTTGATCTTTCTGAAAAAAAAAAATGAAAAAAAAAATTAGCCTTGGTCAAGAGGATTTGTTCCTTTAACGGTGACTCGTCACCATCCTTCTTTTTCCATTGTTTGTTTCTTTACTTTTACAGATGTAAGGAGTAAAGTTCCCCACGGAGTATACTGTTCTGGGGGTCAGGACCCTTTTTCGCCCATTCGAGCAGCCTCAGCTACGTCTCGTGAGGTGAAATTGTAATTTGCCAGAGGAATGTGGTGGAGAAGGTGGATTGTTCTTAGACGGTATATTTTCGTCATTCGTCACAGGAGATGTTATCTTTTAATTTTGTGAGTCCCAGTATGTTGAATGGAAGCTCCTATATGCCCACCTTGCTCTGTGAATGTAAATGACTCAAACAAACTTTTCTATTTTTATCTCTTTTCTTAAGAGTGTTTTTTTTTTTTGAGGTGCACCTCACCCCTAAAGAAAGTACAAACTTGTTTTTCTTTGTAAAGTGAATGCAAATGTGTTTAATTGCATTATGTGAATCTTTTGAAAAGTGTTTTTTTTTACTAACGTTTTTTTTTGATTGGCCAGTCGTACTTTATACCAGTCGTACTTTATACTACTCGTACTTTATAGTGTAACTATGCATATTTTGTACTAACCCTTGTGCTTCTTATCTGTGTTCATCGCTATTTGCATAATATGTTCTTTGTTCTTTTCAGAGGGAAAAGTACTTACTCTCTTTTGAAAGAATTTTTTTTTACTTGTTTGAAGCAGTTCCTTTTGCCATGTCATGGAAGGCGGGCCATTGTTAGGAAAAGTAACTGTAAACCTTACCTTAAAGGTTCCATGACATGTAGCTGTGTTCTCTTTATTATATCTGAATGCTGTATAACTTAACTTTAATTATTTGCCTTAAAATCTAAAGGCACAGATAGCTCTTATTTTTATTAATTAAAGTTCTTACTTAAAACTATTATTATAATAACAACGCTTCAAACAAGCACCATAATTGCTGCAAAACGTTTTGCATAATGTGTTTCTGTTTTTGGCCGCTAGAGGCGCTGTACTCCCGGCGACTTGCCGCGGAGCTATTTTCTCCTTTTTGTTTTCACGTCACAGGTCCGCAGTCCTTGGTGACGTCGTTGCCTGGCCAATAGTATAAAAGTCCGCCGTTCGCCGCGAGAGAGACAGAGACCAGCCGGAGTGTCAGCCGGGGAGTACTGAGCTTCGCTCGTTAGGGGAATACCGCGGAAGCCGGTGATCGGGGTACGTGAGGCGGTTGGCCCAGGGGGAGTTTCGGGGGCTCTGCCCGCGGCAAACCAAGTCCGTGCCTTGATTTTCTGGTCGAAGCGGTCCCCCAGTCTAACTGAACGTCACGTTCCTAACTTTTCACCATCTTCTCTACTGTTGTGCGCCGTGTTTCTTCCGGGTGTTAGTTCCAGCGCTCCTTGATGCCAGATGTTCGTCTTCGCTGCCGTCATCGCTGATCGTGGGTCCCTGATTGTGAGCTGCCGGCCGATGAGTATGCCCAAGAAGTTCCTGCCTGATGTGTTGATGTCATCGTCTGCCGTTCCTCTACGCTGATGTCCTGCACTCGCTCTCTCACCCTGACGACTCACGTGCTCATCAACCTCACTTTTGCCGAATTATTCGCCAATCATCTCCTCAAATCGTTCGTAACCCTGGTTGCGAACAGGCCCATGGACAGACTGACTTGATCGACCTTACCTCTACAAGACGTTACTTCCTGGTTGCGGACTGTGGCTTGCGAGTGGCAGTCGACCTGCGGTGTTGTGGGCCGTCGAAGGACAGTGAGGACCTGTTAAAGAATAGCCGCAGCCTAATGACGCCAGACGTCGCGGCTAGGCTCCTGGACGGAAGCGGTTCACAGCTTTACAGGTGTGGCACCCTTCCTTCCATACTGGAGGTAAAACACTCAAGTGTTAGGTACTCCTTTCCATCGTATTCGTTCGAGTCGAGTCGAGAGAGACAGAGAGAGGAGGCGAAAAGGGTGATACGACAGATGCGTATGGAAGGACGCTCGATGCCAGCCATGTGAGATGCTCTGAGCTAAGTCAAACGATTAATCTGACGAGCCATCCCGTCGCAGCTTCCAACAAAGCCTTTTTTTTGATTATGCCGCTACAAGCTTATCTCAAGGTGATGCTGTTCGATTTGTTGTCCAGAATGTCCGATGCCACATAGATGCTGTACCACATCAAATGCCTGTTTTTTTGTTTCCATTTGCTCATCCTCATCTGTATACCAGCCTTCATGCTTCATCTCTACTTATTATAAAAGAAGGTGTCTGTGTGTGTGTGGGTGTGTGTCTGCAGCGTTACGGACAAACGGCTACACCTAGAAACACCAAATTTGGTATTCGGGAAGATGTAAATATGTAGTTGTGCACCTCGAAGCGATTTTTTCAAAATTCGACCTAGATTTTTTTTTATTTTATGTTTTATGCGATTTTTGGCATTTTTTCTCACCTAATTCGTAATAACGGCGGAAATTACGCTCGCAGCAAAACGGCATTTGTATCATCGGATAGAGGAGAAAATTTTCTTTTAAAAACAGTTTGTTCTGAATACTTAACCTGATTTACCGATTTTTAGGAATTTTTTTACTAAACATCTGCTTCGCGATTTTTTTTCGTAAAATAATTTTAAAACTGTCGCATCTTGAATTCTATCCGTCATAACTTTTAGATATTTTGACAAATCGTGAAACATTCTTTTCTCCCTCTTTTAAAATAAAAACGAAAAAATTATGTAAATTAGATGATTTTTTACGAATTTTAATGCAGCCTAATGTTTAGAATTTAATAGCATCAACGCGCTCTTACGCCATTCATTTCATTGTGATCACGGCACGAGAATTTATGTTCGGCTGTTGCCACAGAAAGGATTAGAAAAAAGGGTTTTTTCAACCAATCGAGTTTTTAAATGGGATATCAGAATTTCAATTCGCAAGTGAGGATCTATGACGTCAAATGCTTTAAGATACCTAAAAATTACGCCATAATTTTAACTCATTTATTCCAGCTCTATTTTCAACACAGGGAGACAATATTTTGATTAAAATTTACTGTAGAAATAAACTAAGAAATTCACGATTATTATTATTAGAAGTGGTATTTTAATCCGGTGCTTATTTAAAAATTGAAATGTTTTCACGGCGCTGAAAATGTTCATTTTAAAGTTACAAAGTTCGTTTCAAAGCGCGATATATTAAAATTTTTCTATTTATTATTTTTATTTTTGGCATTTAATTTAGCGCAGGCGTTGCCTAACATACGCATGCAGGTTGCGAGTATAGTTTTATTTTAACGTTGAATTACGTTCCTCCATAAAGGTCACGCAAAGTTTTAATGATACCGTTTGAAAACAATTATGCGAAATATCGAAAGTAACTCCGAAATTAATCTACCGGGGTATCCTTTACGGCAGTCAAACAGTGACGTCATAAATTAAAAAAAATGTGTGAAATTTGTAAACTCTGCAACTCTAACGCCCTGTCACAATTAAAATGGGAATAAGTAGCTCCTCGAGATTACACAGTTTGATGTTTTTCAGGAGACAGGACTATGGAGGATATAAAAGATATCGCTATTGGATATTTAAAATGGCACCCCTTGGATATTTTCTCCCCACAGTAAGATGAAATGGTTTACGGCGCTAAATACGCCAATCTTATAAAACTATGTATAAATTAAATATATATGGAGAGTTTCCTTAATGGCAACCATTATGTGAAATGATTATTATTTATGCTAATGCGTAAATTGCAAAGAATCGCCACAGAATCAAAAGATCCCATTGAGGCCAAATAATCTAAGCTGTTTCTTTTAAGGGAGCCTTGAAGAGGGAGAAGCGAGTATAGATAGTATTAATGTACGTAATAGGTAGTATTATTAGATTTGTAAAGATAGTATGAATAAATCGCAATGTACCACGTTAATAAATATTTCATGAAATTAAAAGTGTTTATCCGTTTTCAACGGTTGTCTTACAACCAACTAAACGAAAAGTAATTCTAATTTGCGTTAATATATCCCGCAGTCATTTCAACAGAGGGGATTACTTGAACTTTTTTAAAAATGAAATTCTGTTTTGTCACATGCAGATATGATTTTAGTAGTAAAATATTCCTTTCTTCCCGTATGAAGAGCCGGTGCGCAGCTATTTTAAAAACACATTTCTTGAAAATAGCATAAATGAATTCAGAAGACCTCAAAACGTGTAAATACACCAAAATCTCGAAGTCGAATTTTTTTCATGATTGCAATACTTTCCTTATATGGTACATTTTCGGAAAGAAATAAATGGTGCTCCATTTCATGTAGTGTCTTAGGTATTTAATGCTACAACTTGAGCCTAAAAAACAGTATGATGTAGAAATAAGACATTTTGAAAGCCAGGAGTTCTCTGCAAACTATTAAGCTTTCCACTTTTTTAATAGTGAATGACACTGACGTAGTTTTTTGAGTCATTATACTGCAATGATCAGGTTAGTACTCATGAAACAAACTTTACATTAAGAGTCAAATAATTTTGCTCTTTTTTTTTTTAAATTCCACATCACGAATAATTTCGAATTACACATGTAAGGAAAATTTTCGTTTCCTACTGTGCGAAGAACGGGCACGCAGCTAGTTACTTAAATAAAAGAACTATCAAGGTAAACGTTTTTGTCATCTTTTACCTGGCAAGCCCTCAATTCATTTTTCTTACTAGCTTTCACTGCTCAAAGTTTTGAAGTATAAAACTCTGCTAAATACAGACAGTTTGGGTGCGAATTCTGAAAAATCTGGATATTTTTTTTAGGTATTTCTGTTAGTTACATTTTAAAACAAGAATTTTGAGGCGCAGATATAAAACAAAATGTGAAAAGAGCGTTAAAAACGTTTTGATCCCTTACCCTCGTTTGGGTACGAATTCTAAAGACCCCTGAAAATGATTTTTAGGTATTTCAGTCGGTTACATTTTAAAGGAAGAATTTTGTACCTATCTCCTTTTCCTTCTGAGATATAAAAGGAAATGTGAAAAGAACGTTAAAGAACGTTTTGACCTTTTATCCCCTTTCGGGTGCGAATTCCAAAAAACACTGAAAACGATTTTTAGGTATTTCCGTTAGTTACATTTTAAAGCACGAATTTTGCGGCATTTCTTTTTTCTTCTGTGATACGAAGGAAAATGAGAAAAGAGCGTTTTTGCCCCTTACCCTGCGTTCACGTAAAAATTTTAAAAAACCTTGAAAATGATTTTTAGGCATTTCTATTAGTTACATTTTAAAGCAAGAATTTTACGGCTGTCTCTTTTACCATCTGAGATATGAAAAGAAAGTTTTAGCCCGTTACCCCGTTTGGGTGCGAATTCTAAAAAAACAGTGAAAATGAGTTTTAGGCATTTCAGCTAGTTACATTTTAAAGAAAGAATTTTGCTCCTATCTCTTTTTACTTCTGAGATATAAAAGGAGATGTGAAAAGAACGTTTTGGTCCCTTACCCCCGGTAGGGTTGGAATTCTAAAAAACCCTGAAAACGAATTTTAATAATTTAATTTAGTTACATTTCAAAGCAATAATTTTGCTTCTATTTCATTTTACTTCTTAGATATAAAAGCAAACGTGAAAAGAACGTTAAAGAACATTTTGGGCCCTTATCCCCGTTCGAGTGAGAATTCTAAAAACCCTGAAACTGATATTTAGGAATTTCCGTTTGTTACATTTTAAAGGAAAAATTTTGCGGCATCTCTTTTTTCTTCTGAGATAGGAAGGAAAATGTGAAAAGAACGTTTTGGCCCCTTAACCCCGTTTGGGTAAAAATTCTAAAAAACCCTGAAAGTGACTTTTAGGTATTTCTGTTAGTTACATTTTAAAGCAAGAGTTTTGCGCTTATCTCTTTTTCCTTCTGAGATACGAAGATAAATGGGAAAAGAACGTTGAAGAACGCTTCGGCCCCCTTATCCATCTTTGGGTGCGAATTTAAAAAAAACCCTGAAATTGATTTTTAGGTATTTGTATTAGATTTTAAAGCAAGAATTTCACGGCTATCTCTTTTCACCCTGAGATATGAAGGGAAACGTGAAAAGAACGTTTTGGGTTGCCAACCCCGCCTGGGTTCGAATTTTCGAAAATCGCTTCTTAAATGACGCCTTTGGCACAAAAGCTATAAGCTCCTAAAATTTCATGTCTGTATCTCCGGAAGATTTGGCTGGGCGATGATCGCCAGTCAGTCAGTCAGTCTGTTCGTCATTCAGTCGTTCAGTCAGGACATCTTCCTTTATATAGAGAGATAACGGTATCGGACGAACATGGAGACCCAGAAACTTATTCTTTTAAGGGTTAGCTGTCTATAATCCATTTTCCAAGTACTAAAAAATCAACATTTTCAATTTTGTTCTATGTAAATCCGTTAACCTGTTTTGGATTCTTACGCATTAACGAATTTTCGTCGGTTGGAGAAATTTCACTTACGCAATCCCCTCCCACTCCTACGCAGATAGCCCTTAGCCATTCCTAAACGAAACACGATACACTAAATCGGTTAAATACAGCGCGAGTAACAAATTTTCAAAATTTCCAATGAAATCGTCATAGCTTAATATTATCACATTAGATATTTTTCGATTTACCGCCAAATAATGAAAATATTGCCAATCTTGGTTCATTTTTCAAAACATTTTTTTCGTACCATATTTGCTAATTTATCGCAAAAGTCGCCAACATTAACGACTTTTATCGCAATTTGAGGGAGGCACTTAATCGTCGTCGGATTATTTGCTAATTATATTGTAGGTTATAGTATTATATGCTTTAAACAGATGCCTGTCTCTAAACTGCCATTGACCGTATTGTATTGGAATTATTTTGAGTGCTCTAGTAGAAGAACAATTTAACTATACAGACACTAAGACCGGAGTTGTGGGTCTCTTTATAGGGGGTACCTCTCCCCTTAGGGGTCTCTTAAGGGGGCACCTAGTCCTGGACCAACGTGTGGACCAGCGTCGCTCTCTATGAAGGAACGGACACACTGACAGCCACGCCCAGTCGGGGATCGAGCCCCGTTGGAGTTGAACCTCCGGAGTTGAATCCGAAACTGTAGTACGGTGCGTTATCCACCATACAGTCTGGTTGGCTATCTCATAAAAATAACAAAAGTGAATTCAGAAGACCTTAAAACGTGTCAATACATCAAAATCTCAAAATCGAATTTTTTCCTGATTAAGTAGAAAGAAGAGTTTTGCCGACTCTCACAAAAAAAAAAAAAAAAAAAAAAAGAGATTTCAGTGAATCGGAATCGAAATATATCTTAAAATCGCCTACTAAAACTATTTTACAATCGTTGAGAAGTATATTCCAACTATACTCCACCGTTTTAAATATTGTTTGGAATGTGCATCATAATCCATGAGTGCGCCGTGTTTGTCTTTCTCGGGTTGATTCCTACTTTAACGACCCGACTATCGCTCAGGTGGCGATCATTAAACATATGCAGTTACACGCTCCAAAAAAAGTAGGGATGGATGCGAGACGAGACAGAGATTTACAGCTTTTATGCAAGACGAGACAGAGATTTTTAACATAACGATATAGGGATTTTGCGAGACGAGACAAATCTTTTAGGCTCTTTTGCGAGACGCGAGACGCCAATTTTCCTCCTCGAGTCCATCCCTAAAAAAAGTATTCGAGTAAGAGGTAAATTTCCTACATTGGTTTCGCATATCAAAAATTATTTATCATAGAAGATGAATTAGGCTGTAAATATGTGTAAATATGACTTTCGATATTTCTGTCAAGTTCTGCGTTTTTCAAAAACTATATTATTATTCGCAAATCTAAAATAGGAAATTTCTCTCTTGCCCGAATACTTTTTTGGAGGGTGTACCATGGCGATTTTTTATATTTATGTGGCAATCGTAATTTAGAATCAAAATGGCGATTTGGAACAACATGGTACAGCATTCCTTTACATTTTTATTTATTTTGGGCTGCCAATTAATGTAGTTTTAATAATAAAGTGTCTTCAAATTCCTTAACTGGTGCGTTTTTCGCTAATGTGTTCACTTTAGTTTTCATCTAGTTCTTTCGGGAGCACTGAAACTTGTGCATAAGTCCTGGAGACCCATGACTGGAACGCTCACTAAAGTACGGGGTTTTTTAGGTTGACGAGAGTGGGGCGTTAAAATATGAATTAAATCTTTCGTGTTCCATAAAAAACATCTTTGGAATCGAAATATATCTTAAAATCGCCTACTGAAACTGTTTTACAATCTTCGCCAGGCATAGTCCAACTTCTCCATTTATACTTCACCATTTTAAATAGTGTTTGGAATGGGCATCATAATCCAAGAGTGTACCGTGCTTTCCTTCCTTGTTCCATAAAACATTTCTTCAGAATAGAAATCTATATTAAAACCGCCTACCAAAACTGTTTAATAATTTTTGACAGGCATAGTCAAACTATACTATAACTATATGAGGGCGACAATTACGCGATTAAACACGGTATTTATTTTTATAAAAATTTATTATCTTGCTATTGACTGAACATAGTACGCAGAATTTTTCCAAGCGGGTAACTCATTAAAAAATAAATAAATAAATAAATAAAAATAAAATACTGAAAGTAAGTTTTATACCTTTTTGCAAAAGCGGAACAATGCGAACTCCCTGTGCTCATTCTGTGTTACAACGAGTAAACTTTGCTGAACTCTTTTTGATTTTAAGCATTCATTGTTGCTTACCCTGTAGCTGATCTGCTCTGAGATACATAACCAGAGCATTAAATTTAATTCTCTCTTCCTAGAAGCACTGATTCCCCCGAGGAGCTTTCATAATGACGTCAAAACTATCCAAGATTTCGCCAAAGGAGTAACAATAGAAAATAATTGATTAGGCACCATTAATCTTCCACTCTGCAGTCGACGTGTCACACTTTTGTTGTCCCGTTGATAAATAAATAATAGCTCCGCCGTTCCTCACTTAAACAGATCTTTGTTGGGCTTGGACACAGAAGGTATTGTTACCTTAATCGCCCTTCTATCTCTTGTATAATGACAATAACGGAAAATTACGGCGCCTTATTCAGATCGCCGTGTTTTTTTCCTCATAATTTCTCCCCAGAAAAATGGTGCTATTTATATAATTAATGAAAACTTATTTTAATGATTATATTAATTTGTAATGGTCATAGCCAGCTACCAGCGTTTCATATAATTCGAGCATTAGGTATAGCAAAGTTAGCTTGACTTTTAAATAGATTAAAACATACTTAAAATCAAAATGTTAGATTAGAATAGCTCTGTGTGCAACTGGCAGTTCATATAATTGTTGTTCAAATTTTAGTTCAATTGTACTAGGATATATCTTTTTTTAAAAATTAGCATCGGCATGGAGACACGTCCGATCATTTTAACAGATAAATATCAACTCTTTGGACACCTTCATTTTTCCTTCGCTGGGTGAAGAAGGGATTGAAAATTTTCACAAACATCGTTTTATGGACAGCCGTGTCATCGTGAAAATAGGCAAAGTGAAGAGTTTCATTCGAACTTTTATAGATGTATTCTTTCAACCAGCATGTCGTTATATCTGAAAAAGAAGTGGACTATGCCTGTTACTTACATGCACAGAAAGCAATGCAATATAGTGGAAAATTGAATATAAACAAACATGTGATCAACATGATAAAGTGTAAAATAATTCTGAAAGTAATCTCTAAGCATCAGGAACTTTCCTCTGCGATGGCGGTCGGAGGTCCGACGGCAACTTAGGGACCGGCAGCCGCGAGGAGGTGCGTAAAAATAACAGCTGCATACCGCTTTTGCGATCGGGTAGCCACTATATTCAAAATAGCGTGAGGCAGACCAAGATAAAAGGCCAACCGAGTTTCCACAGCTGCTCATCAAGGTTTCTCGTGAATCTCTGCCTGCTACTTTCTGATGCTGATGCCAAGCCGCCTAGTGTAGCTCGGGGCCATCGCTAAGCAACGGGCCTGCTTATGAGTTGCCATCGCTAAAAATGAGTTTATCATTGAGGCCTGTTTTCCCCAGTCACAGTATTCTATTTTATTATTCTAAGTATTATAAATGTTATATTATTTTATTATTTTAAAACAATTTTTTTATAATTTTGTCGTACTAAAGAACTTTAGATGTAGGTAATCGTTTTGTGAATCTTGCGCCATTTTCTTTCATGAAAATGCATCCTAAAATTCGAACATTTTGCTCTGAATGTAAAAGTAAGTGAACACTTATAATGTATTTAGAAATTCTAAAAATATGTATGTAAATCATGTTTAGTGAATAATTACTCATGTGTTATTTATAAATAAATTATTTTTATTTATATTTGAAATGACGAAAAGCTATGAGTAATTTTAACAGGGAAATAGTATATGGCCAATTACGTGACTAAATAGGCAATTTTTTTTTTCAAATGTACCGCCTGTTGGTAACAAAAACTTCAAAGAAGTAAATATTATGCGAGAGCAAATATTTAGATCATTTCATAGCCAATGATATTTTTTACAGATACTGAAAATTTCAGTAAAAAATTCTTATTAATATAGAATTTATGGTATTATTAGTGAAAGAAAATGCTAAAAACAAAATACTGAGAAAAATGCGTTTAAAGATTTTAGTTGATGTTACTTCACTTTTATTACTGATTTTTTTGGCCGAAATTCCATGTTTTCACGGTAGGCTGATATCTTAAAGAAAAAAAAAAACTACGCACAGGAGATTAGTTCCTATTTTACTTTTAATTATTAATATTTTTTTATTTATTTACTTGTTTATTTTCGAGAGAAGGAAGGATCCAGATGAAGAAAAGCATCATATTGAATGATACCATAAACACAGCAATGTCTACACACACTTACAAATATATGATCCAGTTACTAATATCATTTAGAGACAATCGCATTTTTACAAGAGATATAAAAAATTATTTGACATTCACCATCGAAAGCAGATTTCGTTACTAAAAGTAATTTTGTTTTACTTCCTCGTTTTCATATGCATAATTATTTATTTTTTAAATTTTGTGATCACTATGATGAGGTCTTCAAACTTTAAAAGCCAGAGGAATTAGTAAAAATTGATTTAGCTTGTAGCTTCAATCGGGGGTACAATGAAACACTTGTAGATGTGGTACAATGAAACATGTTTCATTGTACCTTGGGTGTATGTATTCACTTAAGTTAAAGATGTTACTATTAAATATTTAGATTGAGATTTTTATAGAGCACATAAAATTAACATTGTTTTTAAATCGTTCTCCATCTTCGCACTCTGAAGATGGTGACAACCCAGATTGTCCTTCAACTAAAATCCAAATAGAACAGATTATGAGCTAGTCCCACATAACATGTACAAGCAGTATCGCTTTAAGCGATTATGATTTAAACAACGAAGGTGAATTTAAATTTAAAGAAATATACTCTGTTGGGGATATAATAAACTTAAAAGAACGAGCTTGTCCAAGCTTGAAATTTGTGCAATCTTCGGAAATATATATTTTTGAAAAAACTCTAATTGTATCAAAACTACCACCTATTGTTTCTCCAGGTAGTACAGAAAAGGAAGCATAAATGTTAATTTTTAGTTTGATTTGAATGAGTTTAAATAAAATGTAAAAGTATAGGCTAACCTCTAATAAAAGTTTTGTTTTCATCTCAAGCTACAACAGTTTAATATAAATTTGATTTTTCCATTTAAATTTCCTATTTATGTCTATTAATGTTTATTATAAATGTAAATAAAAAATACATGCTGAATTATAAATCTTGACTCATATTATTTGAGTAATTGTGAAGTTTTATAAAGTTTTCATTGTACCCTGGAAAAGGTATATAATGAAACACTGTCAGACATTTACCGTTTGCAAATTTTTAAAAGTGAAAAAGCTATTTACAAACTCAAAAAAAAAAATCATTTAGATGGGGGAAAATGTAGGTTAAAAGTGTCCATTAATTTTATTTTTGTACATGCAAATTTGTGAAGAGTGGAAAAAAAGTAAATTTTGTTTCATTGTAACCATCTTCCCTTATTCTAAATGGAAAGCGCCTCAATCCATCTTAGGAAGCAGTGAAAACTTTTTGTGTATAGGGATTTTTTCTGGACGTTACATACGACATAATGTTAACTTTTCAAAAGAGTAGAAGAATCATCGAGATTCGAAACTTCGAGGTCGAATTCAATTTTTGACGCGCACACACACACATATACGTATACACATATGCCGATATCACACCTTCTCGATCACAAGTTATGTAGGGTTGCCACAGAAAGGATTAGAAAAACTGTGTTTTTTCAACCTATCGATGAGTTTTTAAAAGCGGCACCATCATTTTCAAATCGCAAGTGAGTATCTACTCGGATCTATTTCTGTGAAATCAAGTGCTTTAAGATAACGTAAAAATTACGCCACGATCTTACAAATTTATTCCCGCTCTTTCTTTAACACAAGAAGACGATATTTTGATTAAAACTTACGATAAACTAAGAAATTTACGATTGTAAGTGGTATTCTTATCCATTGCTTATTTAAAAAATGAAATGTTTTAACACAGCTGAAAATGCTCTTCATTTTTATAGTTACAAAATTCATTTTAAAGCGCGATATATTAAAATTTTTCTGCGTACTTTTTTATTTTTGGCATTTAATTATGCTGCAGCTATATATGTTTCCTAACACGTGCATGCTGCGGTTATAGTTTTATTTTAACGTTCGATTACGTTCCTCCATAGCAGTCCTATGTAAAGGGAAAAATTTTTCTACGTCGTTGCAAGCTTCAATATTATACCGTTTGAAAACTGTGAAAATTAATCAGATTAACTCCCTCAATTACCCGGGTTTCTTTTACGGCAGTTAAACAGTGTCGTCATAAATTAAAAAGGGCGTGAAATTCGTAAACTCACTAACATCCTGTTGCAATTAAAGCTATTCTGAATAGCTCCTCGAGATTACACTATGTTTATCACGAGACAGAACGATGATTCGCTATATTCGATATTTAAATTGGTGACGCTTGGATATTTTCCACCAAGGCAAGATGAAATATTTTGCGGTGCTAGTTACGCCAATCTGATAAGAATTATGCATAAAGTAAATATATAGGGAGAGCTTTCTTAATGGCAACTATAATGTGAAATGATTATTGTTTATGCTAATGCGTAAATTGCTAAGAATCATCATAGATTAAAAAGGTCCTTTTTGTGCCAAATAATCTAAGCTGTTTCTTTAAATTGAGCATTAAAGAGGGAGAAACAAAAATAGATAGTATTAATATACGTATTTGATAGTATTAGTAGATAGTATTAGTAGTATTAGTAGATGATAGTATTAGTAGTAATATATAGGGAGAGCTTTCTTAATGGCAACTATAATGTGAAATGATTATTGTTTATGCTAATGCGTAAATTGCTAAGAATCATCATAGATTAAAAAGGTCCTTTTTGTGCCAAATAATCTAAGCTGTTTCTTTAAATTGAGCATTAAAGAGGGAGAAACAAAAATAGATAGTATTAATATACGTATTTGATAGTATTAGTAGATTTGTAAGAATTACATGAATAAATCACAATATAACACGTTGATAAATATTTCATGCAATTAAAAGTGTTCTGTTCATCCTTTACTAGTAACTAAACGAAAAGTATTCGAATTTGCTTTAATATATCCCGCAAAAATTTCACTAGAGGAGATTACTCGAACTTTTTAAAAAATGAAATTCTGCTTTTTCAACACGTAATTATGAGCATATTTTAGTGAAGTATTCTCTTCTGCACAGTTATTTTAAAATTTAAAAAAAATGTCCATTTTATGTAGTGTCTGAGGTATTTAACGCTAAAAGGTGAACCTAAAAAACAGTATGATGTCAAAATAAGGCATTTTGAAAGTAAGGAGTTGACTGCAAACGGTCAAACTTTTCACTTTTTTTATCGCGAATTACACTGGCATAGTTTTTTTTGTGGCATTATATTGCTATGATCTCAGGTTAGCACACATGACGCAAACTTTGCGTCAAGAGTCAAATAATTTTGCTTTTTTAGATTCCACATCACTCGAATGAATTAGAATTACAGATGTGAGGAAATTTTTCATTTCCTGCCGTGCGGAGAACGGACACGCAGCTAGTTATAAATAAATTAAAATTATATAATATTTTTAGCAATAATTGTACAAGTATTGTAATATATACACATGTAAGAGACTTAAAAAAAATCTATATTTGTAGAATTCTCTTTTTTCCTGAAAATTTTCAGTTTTTTGAAATTAGTGACATTTGAAACTGAGTGGCTCAGTCTAGGAAAAAAAATTCTGAATTCTTTCAAGTCTTCGATATAATTGCTTCTTTTTAAAAACTGTTCAGCGAGTCATAACTTCTGTAGTGCAAGCTTAAACTATCCACACAGTAAAATTAGACACATAGTTACCTTGACAACAAGATCGAGCGATTTTCCCCCAAATGATTGAAGGAACTAAACTGTGCAGTATATGTTACAAATCAAATAAAGTTGGTGGTAAAAAAGTTACAGTTCTTCTGCTCTATCCATCAATGCGTGGATGTGATCGTGACATGTAGGAAGTAAGTAAAGTGATCTATTTCCATTTCATTACACAACTTTATTTCACTCACTTTTTTTAATATCCGGTGAAGCGGATAGCTTTACAGAGAGTTAAGCCCCACTGGAACTAAGTGAGATAAAGCAAGATAAATTGAAAAAAAAAGTCTAATCCAAATTCGACAACTGCAAACGTAAAAAAGTAGCATGTCTAGAGAGATGATAGGTTGTTAAAACTAACTTTTAATTTAAAATCGCCGACAGTAAACAAATACAATGAAACTTCAATATATATGTTGAGAAAGTTTGACATTTACACCTAATCCTTTATAAAGACGCACTAAGTATACTTATCACCGATTTCATAAATTTCTTACATTCCATAGTTTCAAAAATTTTTACTACTTTTCATATGCACAGAAATAATAATAAATACCTTCACCGTATACCGAGGTTCTAAGGCGTATCAAAAGATCATATGGAGTTTGTGATCAATTTGCAGTATTTTCCTTTCAGAAATTGCAATATTACCGAAATTAAAATATCATTTTTCAATTTGAAAATATTATTGTAATTTCGGTCATTTATTAACAATATATATATATATACAATTAAATCTTTCTGAAATTTGTAGTACTTACAAAATATCCCTTATAAATATAAAAACACAAAAAAAAACATTGTTTCCCGGTTTTTAATAGCTTTAAATAGACGGTGGTTATCATATCACGCACAAAAAGTGTTGAATATTAAATTAGTTTTCCGTAATAAGCAAAATGCAATTTTCTTAAATGAATCTCAACCCCAAAACTATTTTATACTTTTACTAGAAATAATTATTATAAATAAATTTGATTTCTGTGTCCTGGACAAGTTTTTTGATTTTTTTCATTGATATTTTATTTATTTTTCATGTACAAGATATTCCAAATATTTACTTTTCCTGTAATGTATGAATTTATTTTTTTCTGTAATAATGTAGTAATATTTTTTTTTTCAAAATTGCTGTAACGTCTTTAAGTAGATTATTGAAAAATAGTATACTTGCTCATTTATGATTAAAAATAAAGAAATAAGAGCCAGCCAGCAATAAGCAAAGGAAAGGTAATTTTTTAAGCCAACATTTATCTAGCATTTTCAAAATACGCTGCATGTGTTTTTTTTCTGCAAATTTCAGTGATGTGTACTTGTAATGTACTTTTAATGTACGTTAAAACACATTACAAAGCGTTATTTATTTATAACTAAGCAACTATTAATAATCATAATTTTTTAAACTGTAAATATAGTCAATTTATTCTGGCACTCAAAACTAAAATTTTTGAAAAGAAAAGTGTTACTTATAAAACTAAATTGGGAGTACTTTAAATCAATTTTAAGCGTGATACTCATAAATAGAACAAACTGACTTTTTCACAAAATAAATAAATAAATACTGTAGTTTGGAACTTCATTTTTTTAAACTTAAGAATGTTTATTACGACATAAACAACTTACTGCCACTGTTTTCATAATTTTTCTTTTATTTATCTGTTTTATTTACTCATTGGTAGATTTTAAATGAAGGATGCATACGATTGGTTATCACCAGGGTTTAAACTGGGTCAAAAAATGCTGTAGCAAAAGTGCTAAAATGGAGAAAAAAGCTGTAGCAAAATGCTGAAGAAAATTAGCTGCTTATAAATTCATGTAACAACAATTAATATTAAATTGCTTGTACTTACATTTCGGATGCAAATAAAAACTTATTATTTTAGAAATATTAACATATTGAAAAAACTTTTTATAACTCACACAGTGATCACTAGCAGAAATGACAAGAAAGAAAAATGTTATTAACAATTTATTAAAAATTATTTCTTAGAATGGAGCACTTGTGCTTTGAGGTTCTACGGTATTTTTTTAAATTTTGGAAATTATTCTTTGTTTCCTATTGGCCCACCATTCAAATGCCTGCTGGCAATAAAACTTTCCTCTTACAGGACCTTCAACGTTAATCATTAGTGTATTATTAACATTATTATGTGAAAGACTGTTTATTGTTGCGGAATTACTCTGCTACTACTGGGGTTCGTCGTTCTAAAGTCCATTTGGTGTAGAACGTGCTGGTAAAAAGTCCAATGGTCAGGATGGAATATAACTTTATTGCTTCTAGAACTTCGTGGAACAATCAGCTGTACAAAATTCACAAGCACAATAAACAGTAATGTGCTTTTAACAGTTCTCTTAGATCAGAAGCTCTCACAAATGCTGTATTTCTCACACAAAATAAGTCACTTTCACAGACAAGAATTCAGTGAAAATATTCAAGAGATATCGTACACAATCCCTTAAGATACAGCAATGAAGAATTTACACACAGTACTTTGAAAACAGCTTCGTAAAGCAAGCTAAAACACGGCTTCTATAGCACTATTAATTCACAAAGCAAGCGTACTCTCACTGACAGCTCTTCACACATTGAGCATTCAACTGGCACTGAACTTTCGGGGCAATGCGCGGTTCTATATATATCCGAGGCAGAAGCTGCGAGCAGCTTCCAGAAGTCAATTTCTCGAGGATTCTACATAAAGCGTGAATTTTGATTATGTCATAGAAGAGAAATGTTAGGTTATTATGCGTTTTTAATGCAGGAAAAACAACTTCCAGGCCCCATTGGGAAAATCGCGCCAAATGACCAAAATGTCGCCAAGCGTGGAGACTTTTTGGTCAAATATCGCCGCTTTTGGCGAAATATCGCCAAATTTGGCGCCAAAAATAAGTCCCCAAATGTGAAGAGATCGAAGCCCTAGGACTAATATTTCTCGAGATTTCTAGAAGCCCCATAGAAAAACATATGGGAAAGCGAAACCTCCGTATCTCCGGTTCTAATTGGCCGATTTTGATGCAACAAAAAGCAAAATTTATCTATTTGAAGCGTAGAATACGAATTTTAAACTATTTTAAGCCACAGAGCAGCGGGTTGCCCCGAAAATTCGTAACATAGCCCAGTTTCCAAGGACTGCACGTCCCGGGCAGTACAATCCCCCAGTTAGGAGGTCACACAAATATGTACAGTGTCCAACCTTTAACCAAATCTCAACAACATAATTTAAGCAAATAATCAATAATCACAGTAAGCAAATACGCACTAATAAATAAATAATAGACATAATAAACAATTATACTAATAAGTAATAAATGTAATAAACAAATACACATTAATAAAAACCAATATATTACAAATATGTACACTAAACATGGCGTAAGTAGTGAGTGAAAGAGAGTTGAAGAAAGTGGAAGAGAAGAGAAAGACAGGAAAGAAATGAGAGTGGAAAGAAAGGAGGAATTACGCCATAGCGACTATGGTCTGATAGTCAAATAACTAATTACAACCGCGATAGATGGCTAGCCGATCGTAATGTACAACTCTTGGCTTCGAGTTTGGTGACTTACGAATCCGTACGATGACGTCATTCAGCCGGTTTAGGACTGTGTAAAGACCGTCCCACGACGATTGCAGCTTGGGAGACAGGCCTTTCCGTCGAGTTGGATTCCATAGCCAAACTTTGTCACCTGCGTTGAATTCGTGTCCCGTAGCCTTCGTGTCGTAGCGAGTCTTCATCTTTTCCGTGTCCAGGTTGATACGCTCCCGAGCAAAATGATGCACGTCTTCAAACCGTGCCCGAAGATTTTCCATGTACTCCTCTGGCGATGAAGGCGCATCTGGAGGGCGGCCGAACACTAGATCGGCGGGAAGACGAAGATCTCTGCCGAACAGCATCTGGGAAGGTGTGAAGCCGGTAGTCTCATGGACGGCACTCCTATAGGCCAGCAGGAAGAGGCGGGGTTTCTTGTCCCAGTCCTCTTGATTCCTAGATACCAGGAGCGAGAGGTTGTTTAAAATTGTGCGATTGAACCTCTCCACCATGCCGTCGGATTGTGGGTGTAAAGGCGTAGTCTGGGTTTTGTCTATTCCGAGAAGTTGACATAGTCCTTTAAAGACGGTAGAGGTAAAGTTCGTTCCTTGGTCGGAATGAAGTTGCAGAGGGGTTCCATACCTGGAAATCCATTCTTGCACCAGTACCTCTGCTACGGTCGTAGCTTCATGATCGGGAATAGGAAACGCTTCGGGCCATTTAGAGAAGTAGTCAATGACAACTAGGATGTATTTGTTGCCATCCGAAGTTCGCGGAAGAGGTCCCAGGATGTCGAGGGCAATCCTCTCAAAAGGCGCTCCTACATTATAACGATGTAGTCTTCCACGGCTTCGTTTCTTCGGGCCTTTACGGGCGGCACAGGCGTCACAAGCTTGACACCACTTTTCGACGTCGCCTCGAGCCCTAACCCAGTAGAAGCGCTCGCGAACTTTCTGCAGGGTCTTCATTACGCCAAAATGGCCTCCAGTGTAGCCATTATGAAGTTCTTCTAGAACCTTCGGAATCCTCGAACGAGGGAGTACTAACTGCCATCGGAGCATCTTGCCGTCGTCCGACTCCCATTTACGATACAGGGCTCCATTCCTCAGGCGAAGCGAATCCCATAAAGCCCAGTACTGTTTTGTTGCCGGACTGTAAGATGATATTTCTTGCCAACTGGGCTTAGCGCTAGATTTTTCCATAAATTCCACAATAGGCTTGATGTCGCTCTCTGCTAATTGGTCCGCCCGAACATTTTCGTCACTCCAGGGATCTTGAGATGGTGCCGATGATGTAACTTGGCGGACAACGGTATGTTTCAGATGGTAATTTTTCTCTGCCCTGGAGCAATAGCGACAACTGTCTATGCAGGGCCTTCTCGACAAAGCATCTGCATTTCCATGAGATGACCCTTTCCGATGACGTATCTCGATGTCATATTCTTGTAATCGCTGTATCCACCTGGCTATTTGGCCCTCTGGATTCTTGAAATTTAGAAGCCAGGTTAAAGAGGCATGGTCCGTTCGGAGCAGGAACTTTCGGCCGTACAGGTAATGATGGAAGTGCTCCACGGCTTTAATGATAGCAAGAAGTTCCTTTCTCGTAACACAATAGTTACGTTCTGCCTTTGAAAGGCATTTGCTCCAGTAAGCAATGACGTGTTCTTGGCCATCTATCTCCTGGGACAAAACTGCTCCAACACTCTCCTTACTTGCGTCTGTGTCCAGGATAAATGGCTTGTCAGGGTGAGGATACGACAGGATCGGCGAAGATGTTAAAGCCGTCTTCAGTTCGTTGAATGCGTCCTCACATTCCTCAGTCCATAGAAATTTCTGTCCAGTCTCGGTCAATTTGTGAAGAGGTCTTGCAATTTGAGAAAAGCCCTTCACGAATTTTCGATAGTAAGTACACAGACCGAGAAAACTTCGTAAGTCATGGATATTCTCGGGACGACTCCAGTTCTGGACTGCGGACGTCTTTTCGGGATCGGTTCGGACTCCGTGGGCGGATATTATGTGCCCGAGGTAACGTACTTTCCGACGAAACAAATTGCACTTCGATGGACTTAGTTTCAAGTTTGCCTCTTTTAATTTCTGCAGTACCTTTCGAATGTTCTCGAGATGCTCTTCGAAAGTCCTTCCGACGATGATGATATCGTCCAAATAAACGAGACATGCTTCGTAGGAAAGTCCTCTCAACACTGTCTCCATTAGACGCTCGAATGTAGCAGGTGCGTTGCAGAGTCCAAAAGGCATAACTTTGAACTGCCATAATCCTTGTCCCGTGGTGAACGCAGTCTTTTCACGGTCGTCGGGATGAATTTCCACTTGCCAGTAACCACTTTTCAGATCCAGAGTGGAAAACCATTCGTTTCCCGATAAAGTGTCCAATGTGTCGTCTATCCTGGGAAGAGGGTAGCTGGTTTTCTTGGTTATGTCATTCAGACGTCTGTAGTCAACACAGAACCGGGTGGAACCATCCTTCTTCCGGACCAAAACAATTGGCGAGGCCCAGGGACTAGTCGATGGCTCGATGACGTCATCACGCTGCATCTCCTCTAAAAGTCTGCTCACCTCTTCTTGCTTAGCAAACGGCAGCCGCCTAGGATGTTGCTTGATGGGAGAATGGCTGCCTGTATCTATCCTATGTTGAGTTAAGCTCGTACGGCCAAAGTCACCTGAAGTACGGGAGAAGAGGTCTTCAAATTCAGCTATTACTTTCTCCGCAGCGCTTCTCTGTTCTGCCGTTAACTCCATGTCTTGTATTAATTCCTTCATCAGGCACTCGGAAGATTCAGCTGTCGTTTGGCTGATGTTCTTATTAATGCAGGTAACAGGAGTGCATGTCGCCAACACTTCATTTTTCTTTATCACCTTCGACTTGTCCGTCACATTTACTACTCTAACTGGAATTTCTGTTCTCGACAAGTCCACAAGTGTTGCTCCCACAAGTACTCCTCTGACGGAATCACTATTGTTTGGGTGTTCGATTAATCCAAAACGGAATTTATTGCTTTCTTTTACTGTTCCAGAAATTATTGAATCAGTTCTGGGAGGTAGAGTGATATCAGTCTGGGCTATTATTTGCTGAACAGGTAAAATAGTTTCATTTCTAATATCGAACGCAGCTATTTCTTCTGAGTCTGAACGAAGCTCATTATTCTTAAAGTCCAAGTTAAATTTGTGCGATTTTAAAAAAACGAGTCCGAGAATAAAAGAGTCTGTAATGTTGGCAACATATACCACATGGTCGTATCTACCAAACGTGATTTCTACTTGCGCTTTTCCACCACTTCGATCATGTCACCTGTTACAGTCTGGAGGGTCAGCGAGGGCGGAGTCCAGATAATCTTCAAATTTAATTTCTTGGCCGATCCGTCCTTATGATGGTTACGTTCGCTCCAGTATCAATCACCATGTGGCATGGGGAACCATTAACGTATCCCAGTACGAAGAGTCCATTACTGCCGCCATTCACTGATGAAATCTGTAAGACTTTTAGGTGGGGCTTTTGACTGTCTGGCAACCTCCGCCCCGCGAGATGGCCACCTCCTAGTTTCCCTCCTTCATGTTTTTAGAGTTCTCTTGCTGGTCATGAGACTTTCGTCCACAATGCTTTTGTACATGGCCATCGATGCCACACTTCCAGCATTTCACTTTCTTTGGGCCATCTCTCGTTCTGTCGGATCTTAATTTTCGTTCTATGAGATCTTCAATTCTCTTCAACCTGTTCCCGACGCTCTCTGTGTCTTTGCCAGCTCTCTCTTGGACCGTGACAGCTCTAACGGCATGCCGATCTTTCCTGACGGCCCGCTGAGCTGCTTCTAGCTTCATTGCGAAGACGAGAGCAGATTTCAAATCCTGATAATCCTCCAACATAAGTGACTTTTGGGTTTCTGGATCACGGATGGCTTCAATAAAATGACGCACCGCCATTTCTTCTCGGACATTATCAAGGTGGTCCATGTAGGCTAGATGACACAGCCTATCTATGTCCGAAGCCAGCTCTTGCAGGGTCTCGCCAGATCTCTGCATCCTTGACTTAAGTTGGATTCTACTATATTCTTTCTGGCACTTCTCTCCGAATTTCATCTCCAGGGCACTTGCAAGTGCGTCAAAATCTCCTATCTTTGTCGCCCCGATGGTTTGTAGTACATTAATTGCGTCTCCGCTAAGGGAAGCGGCCAGTTGGTCCGCTTTCTCGGACTCGCTCCAACCATTGGCTTTGGCGACGATCAAGAATTGGGTCTTGTAAGCTTCCCAGGGAGTCTTTCCATCATAGGTCGTTAGTTTCACTGTTGGGCGGCGTGACGACAACTTGATGTTTTCAGGTAATTTTCCCATCTTCACTAGAGAGTCAAGTTTTTCCTCAATTTTATTCTCAAATTCTTCACGCAACTCTTTCACGTTTCTTGCTTGGCTTTCTTCTAGTATCGACATTCTCTTCTCCATATTTTCTTGATTTGTTTGTATTTTTTCCTCCAGTCCGGATTTCATTTCTTCAGTCCGGCTTCTATTTTCTGCTCCAGTCCGGATTTCATCTCGTCGTGTGCGGCTCTTAATTCTTCCAGTCCGGTCTTCACATCGTCGTGTGCGGCTCTTAACTCCTCCAATCCGGTTTTCACTTCATTGTGCGCTGTCTTTAACTCGTCCACTCCGGATTTCATCTCGCCTTGTGTAACTTTTATCTCATCTTGTCCGGCTTTCATTTCTTCTAATCCGGTTTTCACCTCATCGTGTGAAGCTTTCAATTCGTCTTGTCCGGCTTTCATCTCTTTTTTTATCTCATCTTGTCCGGATTTCATTTCCTGCATCATATTCATGAGCTTTTGAAGTTGTTCTTCCATTTTTTGTCTAGTCAAAACCATAAACTGGAAAATTAAAGTCCTTCTTTAGAACCCCGATTCTGACACCAAATGTTGCGGAATTACTCTGCTACTCCTGGGGTTCGTCGTTCTAAAGTCCAGCTGGTGTAAAAAGTTCAAGTAAAAAGTCACTTGTCAGGATGGAATATAACTTTATTGCTTCTAGAACTTCGTGGAACAATCAGCTGTACAAAATTCGCAAGCACAATTAAACAGTAATGTGCTTTTAAACAGTTCTCTTAGATCAGAAGCTCTCACAAATGCTGTATTTCTCACACAAAATAAGTCACTTTCACAGGCAAAAATTCAGTGAAAATATTCAAGAGATATCGTACACAATCCCTTAAGACACAGCCATGAAGAATTTACACACAGCACTTTGAAAACAGCTTCGTAAAGCAAGCTAAAACACGGCTTCTATAGCACTATCAATTCACAAAGCAAGCGTACTCTCACTGACAGCTCTTCACACATTGAGCGTTCAACTCGCACTGAACTTCGGGCAACGCGCTGGTTCTATATATAGCCGAGGCAGAAGCTGCGAGCAGCTTTCAGAAGAGTAATTTCTCGAGGATTCCAGATAAAGCGTGAATTTTGATTACATCATAGAAGAGAAATGTTAGGTTATTATGCGTTTTTAATGCAGGAAAAACAACTTCCAGGCCCCATTGGGAAAATCGCGCCAAATGACCAAAAAGTCGCCAAGCTTGGTGACTTTTGGCGAAATATAGCCAAATTTGGCGCCAAAAAGAAGTCCCCAAATGTGAACAGATCGAAGCCCTAGGACTAATATTTCTCGAGATTTCTAGAAGCCCCATAGAAAAACATATGGGTAAGCGAAACCTCCGTTCTCCGGTTCTAATTGGCCGATTTTGATGCAACAAAAAGCAAAATTTATCTATTTGAAGCGTAGAATACGAATTTTAAACTATTTTAAGCCCCAGAGCAGCGGGTTTCCCCGAAAATTCGTAACATTATGATTTTAGATTTCATTAAATTTAGAGCACTGAATCCTCGTTCCAGTCCACAGTAACGGAATAGTAGCTGCATACTCAACAATGGATGACATTAAGGGATACTGTTCATACATTTCCTTTGCAGACATGAATTCTATTAAATCCCTTAGACTCATGCTTTTGCACCCAGATGCCATTAAGTGCTTAAATATGGCCCACTCTGAAAACATTTCCTTGAGAATTCAGAATTTTTTGAAAATAGTTGATGCATGGCTTCTATTTCTGAGTGCAACGATAGGCGCGGGTTGGACGAAGGGGTAACCCCACCTTCAAGGGGATTGGGTGTTTCAGCAGGTGCTGTTAAGAATTTTGAAACGAAAATAGAAACAAGAAAAGATCGCTAAAGTGTGCAACGGACATTCCGGGAATCAGGAAATTTTGTTTTCAGAGGAAACGGAAGTTTAAAAGGACTGTAGCATTTTTGCGACAGGCAATCTTTTTTTTTCTTCGCGTTTTCGAGCATCTCGTCGCATTCTGCGAAAAATGCCACTACCTCTTGAGCCCTAGTTATAATTGAGCTTCTACTATAAACAGCATTCTACAGCTGAAACGGGTGAGCCAACTGCTATCCAATTTGTCATATGGACTGTACACGAGATTCGCTCTAGAATAATTTCAAAAACGTTTAGTTCAAAAAATGTCCAGTAAGTGGCGCTTAGTATTTTGAATTCAGCTAAAAAGAAATAGTAGCGCAAAATTCATTGATAAATGCTCAAAAAGTATTGAATAAATGTTGAAATTGTTGTTCACCCATGTTAGCTGTAGAACCTTGTTTATCGGGAAAGTTTAATTATAACCACACTGTATAGCAAACGAAATAGGCCCCACTAGGGTCGAGTGGTTCCGGGTTCGGGACAATCCATTGGTCAGAAGTTTTGGGCGGTTTTCTCCAGATTTAACGTGAATATCCGAAGAATCCCTCAAAAAATCCTCCGCTCAAGGCACTTCTCTTCAGTCCTCGAGTAGCTTTGCCTTTATACACAATCCAATCCTACCCAAAAGAAGTACATCTTGTACTTGAATTAATATTTAATGTCAATGCTAATGATTTTTATTTAAAAAAGCTCATTTTCTGTAAGGTAAGGTTGATTCTCTAAAGTCAAAAGGAATATAGGACGTCAGAAGCCATAATGCCGCTTTATATAGAGGGGGTGTGAAATTACGCAAAGTAATTAGCGTAAAAGGATCACTAAAAATCAGTAAGATTTATTCAGTAAGTTTTATTTTTACACTTAACCATTTGAGGCGCAACCCTTTCCCAATGCTGGAAAAAGGGCTGCCCTTTTCTCAGCATTGGGCAATCTATCCAGCTGTTCTCGCATTCTTCCCTTTTTCAGCAGATGTCAGTGCTGTTAAAAATAATCGTGAGAATTTTTTTTACGGGAAATGACGTGCTAAAAAGTAAAGGATTCTCGTGGAGCTATGTCACCCGCAACTATTTTTATAGAAATCCAATCCATTCTTCGCGACAGGCAACAGTCAGAACGTCAGAGTTTGGTGTACCCCGAGCGGGATCACTGTGCGTTAAAGGGTTAAAATATAAAATTATCTTAATGCTATTCTTTCTATTTTTCTGCATGTAGCGGTGCCGTAAGATTGGGATAGTAGTAGGCTCTGTGCAAGTGTCCTAAATTATGGCCCTGATACTGGGACATAGAAGTTGTCAAATTAAGCTATTCGAACTGGGTATTTAAAAAAAAACATTTTAACAACCGAGCGAATCTGGCAGTTCCATCCATTCCCACAGATCAAAGATCCCATCCAGCAATTTGACTCCGAACTTTATCGCTTCCTGATGCCACTCACCACGAAATAAATCCCCGAGCCATATCCGTCTAGCGACTCTTCAGGCGGCCGTAAAATTTTACTGCACGGCTCGGGCAATATTCAATGAACTGCACCAAATGTTTTTAATAGAAACTGAATTTCCTTGGCGTGTTCGCTGCCCCCGGGAGGCATTCGTTCCCCCCCCGTCCCCCTGTATTCTACTTCTTTATTATTAGAACGCGTATATTTCGTTTATGAGAGATTTTGTAAGGTCATCTTTCTTTTTGATCGAAGCGGGCTATAACTTCAGACATTTTGAAATCGAGCAGAATTATACTTGGCAGTTTAAATGAATATTTTATAGAATCCCTACATCTTAATACAGAGACTTGAGTGTAGGGTTAAAAAAATTATGCATCTTATAAAGCATTCGGGCTACTAAAGCTACTGAGATAAAAATGCTTTATAAAGTCTGTAGAAAATTAACTGCACCGTGCATTAAGAATTTCACAATTATTTACCAAATGGAAAGTGTTAGCCTGATGTACACAAATTATGTTCTGTTCTCATCAGTGGCATAAAAGAATCAACATTTAAAAAAATAGCATACATTGCGCAAAAAATGTTGGTAATAGAACATTTCTCAATACAACTATCATATTTGGGAAGAACTTGGGTATTTGCCAACAGTGGCTGCTTTTGATTCTCCGACGATTAACGCATGCGTATAATCGATAATTATTACCGAATAAGGTTGCCAGTAAAGCAGTGCTCCTTACATTTTCTTTGCTTGACATTGCCTGAGACTGCCATAATGGCTTAATTAACTCTTCCAAATATTTCATCTCGCCAACGGGTGGCAAATACAAAAACTTAATGAATAATTAAAGCGAATAAAACAAATTCAAGTAATTATTTCAAAAATCGCGTTTTAGATCATGAGAGTCCATAATAGATGCTCATCTAAAATGCACTTTAAACTACAGCATATTGATCGTACTTTTAGATTCAGGTTAATCGCAGTTTTAGGTAATGTAATTCTTTTGTATGCTCCTGTAAAAGAACTGCAAATAGTACATCACTTATTTTATTAATTCTTATGGTGTCAGAAATCTCAATAACATGTATCAATAATATTTATCCATCTCTTAACGTTTGAAATAGATAAATGTATGGAAAATGTATTTCAAACAATAACAACTTTGCTTTCGCCACTTTCCTATAGATGGCTTCAGCGCAGGCGCGTAGCCAGGAAAATTTTTCGGGGGGGGGGGGATATGAACTTATATGTGTATAAATAGACGGCATTTCATCACTAATCCAAAAATTTCGGGTGGGGGATATATCCCGATATCCCCCCCCCCTGGCTACGCCCCTGCTTCAGCGGTAAGTAATATTCGAAAAAAAATGGATCACAGACGTCATGCTATAAATTTGGGTATCCGTGAACATTTTTTTTTCTAATGGCCGGCCTCTGCCTTGGCCACAACAGGCCGGAATTGTTGGTCTCTTTATTATGGGGGCACGTAGTAGGTGGACCAACGTCGCTCGCAATGAAGGGACGGACATGACAACCACGACCAGTTGGGAATTGAACCGGAGACCTGAGTACGGTGCTTTACCCACCATACCACTCGGTCGGTGGTATCTGTGAACATAACCCAATAGAAACATGAGCCGATTTGTAGCTGCATCTGAAAATTATTTTGGTGAAAATGTTAGTTTACGAGCCACATGATTTTCTGTTTCAACATGAAGAAATCTGAGCTGAGGCTCATCAGTTGCTCTCAAATACTTATGGTGAGGACGCTATTAGTGAAAAAATGTATTCTGACGGGGTTTCAAGACTTCAAGAATGGTGATTTTCACGTCAAAGATCCGCATACCGGTGAAAGAGAGTCATTGAAGTTTTCGAAGAGGCATGATTGGAGTTAAGACTCTTGTCAAAGTCAAGAAGAATCGGCAAAATTTTTGGGAGTGACTCAAACAGCAATTTCAACTTCTGGATCATAAATGTTTTACCAATTTTTTGCAATAAAGCCTTGAATTTTGGGGAGTAGAGGAAGTTGTACATTTAATATTATAAGGATACAAAAACACAAATTAAAATTTTATCTGTTTTCTTAAAAACGACTTAGTATACTCGCTTAAATCTATTGAGTAAAATAATAATCAAACGGAGTATATTTTTACTCAATTTTTGACTTCAAACAGCCATTCTCCCGATTGAGTAAAATTTGCTCCATTAATCGACAAAAATCAATGGAGCGAAAAATTCTCAATTTTTGAGCATTATACAACAGCTCCATTTAGGCTAAATAATAATCAAAAACGAGGAGTGTCTGTCCGTTTTTGATTAATATAACTGTACTCAATTATGATTATTATTTAAGCTATAGAATGAGCGTTTTTGCAAAATCAGCCCTTTTTAATTAACATATGTGTACTCAATTAAGATTATTATTTTAAGCTAGAAAAAGGGTGTTTTATTAAAATTTGCTCTTTTTGATTAATATATTGAATGATTCGTTTTCTTCATTTTTTATTATCAGAGCTCTAATCTATTATTATAAGCCCGAGAAAATAAATTTTAAATCAAGGCAAATACATTACATATATCTTAATACACTATAAAAAAGTATTTTTTTTATAAATAGAATATAATTTCACTATAGTCTCTCGTTATAAAACGAATTCACAGTACAGTCAGAATACAGAAATGCAATCATGGTTAAACCAGCTGTGAGATTTAATTAAAGAAGCAACCCAATTTATTGACATGAAAAAGGTAAAATACTACTTACTCACTTTGGGTGGAGATATCATAACTTCATTTGTTTTACAACAGCTTTTTATAATCCAATCAAAAGAAACTATGTCATTAAAGCGAAATCTTTACCTAAAGCATCTCCTCCATATCTAGGCTGAATTTATTTCACAACTCTGAATATGAAAAAGATGCATTTGGTATTCGGATATAACATAAAACTATCACCAGCGAAATACACACACAACTATGGTCTGGCCGCGTGTTTTACTATGAACCGTTATCCGTTAAGAGCGTTCGTTGGTCACGTGATAGTAATAGGATATGGGTCGTGGGGGAGAAGAGACAGACAGAATACTCAAATAGACAAGATTTTTGCGGAAAATGAGTTAAATAGAATATAATGGATGGGGAGTGCTGGGGCGAATTGAGGCATTCAAAAATTATTGTCTTGAATGAGTATTTTTTGGCGTAAAAGGATTTAAATCGGCCGATAAGAAATTTCATCAATAAATGAGTGTTAGTTTTAATCAATAGATTTAAGCGTGTAAAGAACGAAAAATATTTCTTCTGACAAATTTTAGTTTTCTTTAAGGATAGGTGGGTGGCTGTGTTTATATACATTGTTACAGTACATTAAATATTCATTAATATGAAGGTAAATTTGTTTTGTTCATTCTTATTAGTTTACTAATTATTCATGCTTTATCTTTCTTTGTTTTTCTTTTAATGTGCAGGAATAGCTGAGAGACGAGACCAATCTTTGCAGTTGGCATCAAAGACGAGATAGCTCGATTTCTTGTCTCGCAACCATCTCTAAAAAGGATCCTGCAGATTATGCTAAAGTAATCACGCATTTCGATGCAGAAAAGATAATTTTGTTTGAAAAGTTTCATAATTCAGAACTTTAAAAAAAAAACCCATGGAACCTGAAGAGAAGTACCAAGAATGAAAAGCAGACCCCCATTTGCGTCCCATCTTCTTCCAATATTAATAAAATATTCATTTGAAAGGCTATTCACTAAAAAGTAGGTAATTTATTATGCACGCGGCGCTTTATCGAACTTTTTAGAGACTAAATTTTATACGAGAAAATAATTTATATGCTAATAACATATATTTTCAGTCCCTGTTCTAAAATCAAAGTCGTTTTCGGAGACCATCGCGCAACTCCAAGAAATTATTCAGTATACCCCCCCCCCCCCATCTCCCTACATTCCCTTATTACCACACTTTCAATAGATGTGAGAGTCATCGATGCTATCAGAAAATTACGTCCCTTGGCAGTAAAATAAAAGGAGTCCTTGTCTTTTTATTTTTGTTGGCTCTTTTCGACGACAGCCTGCTGAGGCAAGAGAATGTTTATGACTACCACTGTCCATGAAGTCGGGAGGACATTTAACTGAACATTCTGTCTTGAAGTGGGTGGGATCGGGAAGGGTCATCAGGCATTCGAGTTACTCGCCGAGACTGTAAAAGGCGATTTTTACGACGCAGCCAGCGGATGAGTTTCGTGAATGTCCGGAAGATGGGGAAATTTCATTTGTTTTTAAAGCGGATGATTTATGCATCATAAATATTGAATTATTGTTTGCTGGAGGGAATATTTTATTTTTCCTTTTCTTTTTTTATGAGATTATATTTCGCAAACCTGAATTGAAACTAAAATAATTTCTTTGATGCGCTACATTTATTTTCGGACTTGGGTGCTTAAGCCCTAGGACTCGATTATGAATCCTCGTCGAATCAAGTGGACAACACGATGGAAGTATTTACCAGCACATAGAAGATAGAAGTATTAGCGGAGGATAGCCGAGGTAAACGAAAATAGTGAATAGTCACTCTTTTCGTTTGAGTGTATGATGCTCTAAATTGTGGGGATGGTAAGTATTGGCTTTCCCGTGCGGCTAGCCAGCTGTGGAAGTTTATATTTATACAAATACATTGGCATTTGGCCACTAAACCATTACCCGCCAGTTAATGGCTTAGAAGTCATGCACCATGTAATAAAGCTAGAATACACATAATATCCATAAGGTCAGGATAGAAAAGAAGCCCTTGTCTTCTGCCTGGGGCCTGCCTCGCTTCTCGAGTCAGCTTTGTGTGTCTCAGTTTCCAGTTTCTTTCGTTAGGCACAATACGGGACCAAGTCTAGTCTTTATGCAATAAACAAGCAAATGAACTAATAAGAAAGAAACATTTTATTTCATTATCCACGGATTAAATTCTTTCGCCTTTATAAAAGATTTGAAGTGCTCATCATTGTTTTATCCTAACTAATATTCTACATGCGAAAGTGAGTTTGTGTGTTTGTTACGCTTTCACGCCTAAGCCGCTGAATCGATTAGGATGAATTTTGGTATAGAGATAGATGGGAACCTGTAGACGGCTACAGGCTACTTAGAATTTTAGATTTTTAATTTTTAATTAAAAACCATTTTTACGTTGCCATGCTTGGCGTGTTTTGCCCGTATAAAATGATTCATGTTTTGAGGTAACAGAAATTCTATTATTTCAGTGAAGAATCGCGTGCATTTGAAAAGCATGTAATACCACAGAAATTATGCCAGTTTTACGCCAAATCTATCTATCCATAATAATAAAAATGAATGTTCTCCAGACAAATCTACAGTACGCAGAGCTTTGAAAATTTGAACATGCAAGCCCATGACTTTGGTGATGCGCACTTCAGACTCAGAATTTTGATATTTTAATTACTTTTTAACTATTAATTAAAAACTGCTATTTAGCACCACGAAATATATCATCTATCGCGGGCAAATATCCAAGCTGTACTTGCTATAATGGCTTAATTAACGCCACCAAATATTTCTACTGGTGGAAAATATCCAAGCTGAACTTAACCAGCATTACTATAATATGCATTTCAATTATTTTACATTTTCAAAATACTGGGTGCTAGCATTTTGGAACACACGTATTTAGATTCACCCTGCGTGGGATAGCATTTTTACAGATCGTACCTGATGCCAAAATGGCGTATAGTAAAAGCATTAGACAGGAAAAACGAATTTGCGCCAATTTTAAACTCCTGTTATCTAAGAAAACTTACTATTTGAAAATTGTGAACTTTGTGTAACACACTTTGACTTATTTCATTTACTTTTTAATTTGGCGTAAACATGGTGTAATTCTAATTCATGTTTGTTAATTTCCTGCAAGAATTGCTTTGTTGGAAAGGCATGAGTGATTTTATGCAGGCGAAAATTGCCAATCCTGGCAACCATTATGCTTATTTTTTCAGTTTTTTATTAATATCTTCTAAAATAATTGGAATTTCAAAATTTGAGTCAGCTTACCGGCTTCTCTGGAATTTTCCGAATTCGTGAACACCTTTGTCGAAACTCGAATCACCACGGTTTTGGAGGAGAGAACAGAACAAGCTATTGACAGCGGCAGCGGCGGCCATTACTTTTTTAGAATAGAGAGCTATTAAAAAGCATAAGAAAAGTCCAAATGTGTTTCTTAAAGTTCATAAATTTCCAAATCCTAACAATAATATAAATATGTACGTATGTGTGTATGGATGTTTGTTATTGAATCACAAGAAAAAATGGCTTAACGGATTTGGATAAAATTTGGATGAGTATAAAAGATAGCACATACCCTGGATTAACATACAGGCAGCCTTTCATGCATATAGCGTAGATAGTTCTTTTACAAAGGCACTCAAAATAATTCGAATACATTACGCTCTATGGACATTTGTAGCTACTGAATCGATTCTAGAACTTTTTTCATTGATTGAAAGTTACGCTATTCCTGAGTATTATTGTTTATTTGTGGATAAAGGCCGATTGACTGCACTAGGGTCTTAGGCCTATATGGGGAATTCCCTCTGTGGGGGACTTTCTAAGGGATCCCAGCCAATATTTACGCGAGGTTTCGGAGAAAACCACGGAAAACTGCGAACGGCTAGGTCGATAGGGTTTGAACCTGGCACCTCCCACCTTCCAGTTTCGACAGCAGAACCTCTCAGCCATTGGTGGGGCCCTGATTATTATAGCCTACCTTTTATGCATATATATCACAAATAGTTCTTTTACAGGGATACTCATAAGAATTACATTACACTCTATGCGTATCTCTTCAACTACTGAACCGATTCCAAAACTTTTTCCAGTGATAGAAAGCTACACTATTCCTGAGCATTATAGGCTAAAATTCATGCATATAGCATAAATAGTTCTTTTACAGGAACATTCAAAATAATTCCAATACATTACGCTCTATGTATCTCTGTAACTGCAGAACCGTTTCTAATACTTTGATAGAAAACTGCACTATTCCTGATTAACATAGGCTAAAATTCATGCAAATAGCTTAAATATTTCTTTTATAAGAACACTCAAAATAGTTCGAAAAATATTGACGTAACTATCTCTATTCGCCCAATGCGTAAAAAAATCTAAATTTAGTAACTCTGCATGCTCTCTTATTTTAAGTTTACTAGCATGTAAACTTAAACTAGCATTTTTAAATGAAGTTTACTACCGTGTATTTTACTTCCTTTAAAATAAGTAAAAAGTAAATAATATTTAAATAGAGTCACTTTTGTCAATAGTGCAACCATATTTGTTATTCACACAAGCTTCATTTCTCTCTGGACCTAAGTCTAAAGCCGACGCGGACGAAGTCGCGGGTAACAGCTAGTAGTTCATAAAAGTGAGTCACAAGGTGAAAATGGTGCTGAAAAATTGCTGTAAGCTGTTCTTCATTTGCCTTTAATATAATTATCATGTTCTGGTATTAGAACCTTTAACTGTCACACCATGTTTCCAAAGAATACGTATGATCACCAGATTTAAATTGATATCTCTCTATACAAAGGAAGATGTCCTGATTGACTGACGATCACCGCACAGCCAAATCTGCCGGAGACAGATACATGAAATTTTTAGGAGTTTATAGCTTTTGTGTCCAAGGTGCCATTTAAGAAGAGATTTTTAAAAATTAGAACCAAGACGGGGGTGGCGACCCTAAAACGTTTTTTTCGCATTTCCCTTCATTTCTCGGGGGGGGGGGGAGGAGATAGCCGCAAAATTCTTGCTTTGAATTGTGAACTAACAGAAATAACTAAAAATCAATTTCGGGGTTTTTTAGAATTCACCCCCAAACGGGGTAAGGAGTTAAAAAGTTCTTTAACCCGCTTTTCACACTTCTATTCATATCTCAGAGAAAAAAAAGAGATAGCCGTAAAATTCTTGCTTTAAAATATAACAAACAAAAATACCTAAAAGTCATTTTCAGGGCTTTTTAGCATTCGCAACCAGACAGAGGTAAGGGGCCAAAACGTTCTTTTCACATTTACCTTCATATCTCAGAGGAAAAAATAGTTTGTCGTATAGTGTTTGTGGTAGTATTCTCTCATTAAAATGCAAGAACTACAAATACCTCAAAATCACGTTCAAGGTTTTTTTACAATTCGCACCCGAACTTGGGTAAGGGGCCAAAACGTCTTTTAATGTTCTTTTCACATTTCCCTTCATACTCAATGGCGAAAAGAGATAGATGTCAAATTCCTTCTTTAAAATATAAAGATTTTTGTCTGCCTCGCGAAAAGAGAAATCAATTTTCAAGGGTTGCTAGATAAAATGTGAAAAGTCGCCAAGGTTTGCTCGTTTTTTTAATTTATGGCTAAGTTTGATATCAAAAATAAGTATCCAAAACTGGACCCAGCATGGCGATATTTTTAACATTTGTGGAGAAATTGCCGGTACTTACGTATTATACCGGCGGTCCGTCAAGACAAGCTATTTTTCGCCAAGATGAATGCGGTCACATGGACTTATTGATGGTTTGGAATACGATTGGCAACCATTTGCCAGCACATTTGACGAAAAAATAGTTTGGCGGAAATGGCCGCCGGGATAATACGTAAGTAGCCTGCAATATAATCAAGATTGTTCGATTATGAAACATGGATGCAGATAGAAATACATAAATCACTTTAGAGACTAAAATTTTGCTGAAATAAGCATATAAATGTATAACTCAGATGCATTTAGCATTTATATATTTGTTTTCCATTTGTATTTGCTGGTTTAACTACAATCATTCTGTGAGAAGAACGGGTACTTCAGCTAGTACTGTATAAGCTTCAATGATCGTTTGTATTCGTTGTGCTTTATTTGTGATTGAGTGTGTCTTTCTAACGGAGTAATAATGGATGTTACCAACAGAAGTTCTCATACCGTGCAGAATTTTTTCCATCTGTTTTTTCTTTTATGTATGTATATATTTTCTATTTTTTTTATGCTATTTTCTACGAGAAATACGTTTCAAGTACAATTATTTGCCAAAAAAAAAAAAAAGTTTTTATTATTTGATATTTAAGAAAACAATTGTTTTTCTATTAAGTAGCCATTATTTCCTACCCAAAATATGGATCAATATTGCAGCAGTTTTTTCATCCAAAGATGGGTCCAAGGTTGAAATTAAAGATAAGATTCCTAAGATTAAATATAAGATAAGATGCAGTGTTCAACCGATTTTGTACAGCAGATTTTGAAGTTGTTTTTTTGAAAAAAGACATCTGTGTTAGCTGTTTGAAATAAGACATCTGTGTTAGCAATAAATGATTACAATACTTGGGAACCAAGTATTGTAATCATCTGTAATCATTATAATCAACCAAACATTCACATACACAGGCTGGCGATGCAAGTTTCAGCAGGATCACTTACATAGCAGAGCAAGATAAGTAACTTTCGTATAACTTCTACCATAATTAATTAGTGTAACAGTAATAACTGTAAAGGGATCCAATTTTCCCTCCTTTATTTATACTCTAAATAGGCATATTGAGTCTATGTGACTGTCTATCAAAACAAAAAAGGCTTCATCATATTTAAATTGGCATTAATGATCTTCAATTTTGCAAACGAATTTAAAAGCTTTTCTACTTAATACGAGTATAATAGCTCACGTGTCTGTATGAAAACACTATTTAGTGCATATGAAAGATTTCTAAACGCTCTCATTTGCAAACATTATTCTTATTTATTCTTTTCAAATGCATATTTAACCTATAAATCGATAACTCATTTCCTCTTGTAGCAGAAAATTACCTTACTGTTATAGATTTCTCTCAGTTCTTGTTATTACCTACTGTCATTACTCTAAAGACCAATTTATTAAAATTTAGGTAACCAGCAGGAAAAGTAAACAATGGCAGTAGAAACATATAGAGAGATAACTCGCTTTAAAGCTAAGAGACAAAATGTATGAGAATTGCATAAAAGAAATGTTTTCCTAAAACAGTAGTTATTTGTATAAAAATAGTGCTATCTGCTATAAAAAACAGAACATACTATTCATATAAAACATTTAAAATAAAAATAGCGTATTGAGCACTTAACTTTCCCACTCTTTTTATCTTTTTATCCAATTTTGTCTGCTTCTCATTTCGAAAGCGTTTCATATCTTGAATGTGCTATGTTAGTAAGGTTGATCTACAGCCAAGAGCAATTGGCACCACCGATACACGTTTAAGCGAAAAATCTCATCAGTGATACGTAAGCTATTCGCGAAGTTCCCAGCAACAACATGCAGTATCCATATTAGAAAAAAAAGTAAGGCTGTTCTGAGAAGAAAATGGCTAAACTCGTCACATAGCTGCTCTTGATCAGTTTCAAAAATTACCAATTTTGTATACTCCGACAAAATTGTGTAAATAGAAACTCTTATGAACAATAATCCTATGTCTGATGCTTCCAGAAAATTTTTTTGAGCACCGATAACGCAGCGCAAAATGGCTACCATCTTCATGTTTAAGATATTTTCTGAGGCATTTTATATATTATATTTAAATAGCTTCCAAGAATGTGCTGTGAAACTTCTTTGGAGACATTGATTTGATTCAAGGATTTAAATTTTAAAAACTACTCAAAAGTTACCCTGCTTCTTAAAAGAAGTTAGAATAGCTACAGTATTTTTACAGCTGATAAACTAAAGTATATAACGGAAAATCAACAATCTTGATGTACTTATTGAGGGACAGACTCAAACGTATTCCCCATGGAATTAAAGAAGTGATACGCCGCAGTTGTTTGCATTCCCTAATCTCGTTCTAAAGTAGAGCCACAAAAATCTAAGCTTTCACCGAGTTTAACTGTCATTTTTCATAAGGTGTTGTAAAAAACTTTTTTCCATCCACCATCTCCAAAAAATACCTTGTGTGATATATTTTTCACTCTCATAAATAATGGATTACGTTTAATTAAAAATTCAGTAGATGAAAGTAATTCTCTCAGATGATATGCTGAAGTAAGATTTAAAACTAAGTTTTATACACAGAAATAATGGCTGTTAAGGATAATTTAAATAGGCTAAGAAATAAATAAATAAATGAGAAAAAAAACACGGAATGAATCATTTTTTTCTGAAACTTTATATAGTGTGTTTTTAAAATTTGCTATAGTTTCTAATTTCTCAGTATTTATCTTTCCTTTTAAATATATGGAATAAAATTAGTATTAACATTTGAAAACGCAATAAGTTTTGTGTAATTAAAAAAAAATTACTGAAAATGTTTTGAGAAAAATGTATGGAACACAGGAAAGTAACCTCGGAAATAGCCTCTCTACAAGTTTGAGACTTCTAATGCACCAGAATCAAACCATTCTAACTAAACACCTGCCGCAAGCGAATGCTCAGGGAACCTACGACAGTAAATTACTAAGTTTATAAGTTTATAAGAATATAAGTTTTCTTTAAGTTACACTTCAATTTTGTTTATTTATTTATTTATTTATTTTACATAATGTATGTATCAAAAATAACATTAGTATTTATAATATACGTAATACATTAATATTTATAATATACGTATATTATAGTACAAAGCGTGCTGGCTACATCTATCTAATATATAAAATTCTCCTGTCACAGTGTTAGTCACCTAACTCCTCCGAAACCACTCGACCAATTTTAATGAAATTTTCTATGTATATTCGTTAGGTCATAGAATAGGTTTTTAACTATGTCTCATACCCCTAAGTCATAAGGGCGGTCCACCCCAAAATGTTTAGCCCCCGAGTGCTATTCATTTCAATCAGGATTTCTGTGTAGACATTAGCGTGTCGAATCACTTTTCAAATGTGTTTGCCAGATAATGTGGAGAGGGGGGGGGGAGTTAATAAAATGTTGAAAGTCGCACAAGGTTTGCAATTTTTGATAATTGATCGCTAAATGTGGTGCCAAAACGCGACAATTTATTATAAATATATTTCGCGTATAGTTAGAAAACGCCTGGCGTATATTGTAAAAGAGTTTTATTAGGCGATTTTAATATAGATTTCTATTCCGAAGAAGTGCTCTGTGGAACAAGAAAGGAAAACACGGTACACTCATGGATTATGATGTCCATTCCAAACAGTATTTAAAATGTCTTTGCGGTATAGTTGGAATATGCCTACAGGAAGAACATGCCTGGAGGAAATTCTAAACAGTTTCAGGTGGCGATTTTAAGATAGATTTCGATTCCAAAGATGTGTTTTATGGTACAAGAAAGAGTTGATTCCTATTTTAGCGCCCCCACTCTCGCCAACCTAAAAAATTCCCGTACTTTGGCGAGCTTTGCAGTCATGGGTCTCTGGGAGTTATGCACAAGTTTCAACGGTACATACGTATTTTCCAGGCGGTCCGCCAAGACAAGCAATTTTTTCACCAAGATAAATGCCGGGCACATGAAATTGTTGATGGTTTGGAATACGATTGGCAATGTATTTAAAATCTATGAAAAAGTAGTTTGGCGGAAGTGACCGCCGAGTTAATACGTAAGTACCGTTTCAACGCGCCCAAAAGAACTAGATGACAACTAAAGTAAACAAACTAGCGATAAACGCACCAGTTAAGGAAGTTGAAGACCCTTAATTATTAAAACTTCATTAATTGGCAATCCAAAATAAATAAAATTGTAACGGCATGCTGTACTTACATGTTGTTCCAAATCGCCATTTTAATTCTAAATTACGATTGCCACATAAAAGCAAAAAATCGTCAGGGTAACTGCATATGTTTAATGATCGCAAACCTTGGCGAGAGTCGAGGCGTTAAAGTGGGAATCAACCCAAGAAAGACAAACCGGTACACTCATGGATTATGATGCACATTCGAAACAAGATATAAAACGATGAAGTATAGTTGTAATATACTTGGCGTAGATTGTAAAATAGTCTTAGTAGGCAATTTTAAGATAGATTTCGATTCCAAAGATGGGTTTTACGAAACAAGAAAGAAAAATACAGCACAGTCATGAATAACGATACACTTTTGCAACTTAATGGAATAAGTAAGAAAAATAGGGACGACGTATAAATTATGATACGATTTTAATATGTAGCACTATAGTGCGTATTTAAAACCTGAAAGTGTTTCAGATTTTCACCCTTTTTACTTTCCGAACATGTACCATGTAAGGAAAGTATTGTAATCATGAAAAAATTCAACTTCGAGATTTTGGTGTATTTACACGTTTTGAGGTCTTCTGAATTCATTTATGCTATTTGTACGAGATGTGTGTGTGTGTGTGAACACGATAGCTCCTAAACGGCGCTACCTCCGCAAGAGAGAGACTATGAAATTAAAGTGTAGCGGTTGCTGTCTCATAAAATATTATTTAATGTTAAAATAACTTTCTACTTGCGGTATTTTAAAAGTATTTATTTCCATACTAAAGCAGATTAAACTTCCTAAACATTGTTGTTCTAAAAATCATATTATTATTTTATTCATCGTTGTTGCCACTCGCAATCTGCGTAAATTAGTTGCAACAAAGATTTTTTTTCTAGAGTCTACAAAAGTATACCAGGCGGATAGATGGCGCGCTCGGCGAATTGGTGGAGATTATCGGAGAGTAAAAGGAAGAGAAAAGTAGGGTTACTTCTTACAGTATTAGTTCTTCCTTCCTTATACTCTCTAGCTCCATGGTTACACGTATAAATTATTTTTATTATGAGTGTGTGCAAAATTTTGTAAGAATCATTTCAAAAGAAAAACATTGTAAAAGGTACGTAAAATAATAATAGAAAATATACACGATGTACACTTAATATAATATATACGTATAAATACAATCAAAAAATAAATATTAATACATTATTACTGTTTTTCATCATAAAATAATTCAATTTGTTCTATTTATGTGTGTTTTAAACCGTGAACAATGCCAAAAAGACGCAAAGAGGCTTCTTTGGGCAGGAAAACACGTAGAACTGCAGGCAAGCGAAATATAAGAGCCCAAAGGACAGAAGAACAGCAGCAGCAAGATAATACTAATGTGCGTGTGCGCATGGCTCAATTGCGTCAAGCAGAATCAGAAGATGCACGATCTGAACGAAATGAACAAAGAAGATTAGAACAAAGACAAGCACGCTATTTTATAGTTAGCAGACTCAGAGCAAATGAACAACACCGCAAACAGGTACATCGATCATTTACATCTGCTTCATTCCTGCGTCTAGCGTTCCAGTATGAACCCGATGTTCAATATTATGCTCATTCAAAAGTAGTAATTGGTGCTATGGATAAGGAATGTCCGCATTGTAATGCTCTTAAATTTAAAAATGAGCCAGCCGGAATGTGTTGCGCGTCCGGAAAGGTGCAGCTGCCTATAATTCAAACACCACCTGAGCCATTGAACGGTTTACTTATCGGCACTGATCTAGATTCCAACCTGTTCCTAAAGTCAATTCGAACATTCAATTCATGTTTCCAAATGACTTCGTTCGGAGCAACAGAAATAGTTAAAAATAGCGCTGTAAATGGTCAACAATTCAATTCAACATTTAAAATCAAAGGCCAAATTTATCACAAAGTGGGTTCATTACTGCCAATGCCAAACGAGCCACATAAATTTTTACAAATTTACTTTATGGGTGGTGAGGATGCACGCGTGGATGGACGTTGCGGCTACAATAACCTTAATTCAGTTTTTGCAAGACGTATCGTCAGCGAACTGGATGCTCTATTAAATGAACACAATGAATTGTTGAAATTATTGGAATCACACATGCACAAATTACAAAGTGATAATCATGCTATTGTCATCAATCCTGATAAAACACCTGCTGGAGAGCATATTCGTAGATTTAACGCACCTATTGTTGACGACGTTGCTGGAATCATGGTTGGCGATTGTACAGCTACACGAGAAATTGTGATTCGTAGAAGAAGTAATAATCTCCAGTTCATTGCTGATACACACCGTTCATATGACGCTCTCCAATATCCACTAATATTCTGGAAGGGACAAGACGGGTATTGCATAAATATTAAACAACGAGATCCCACAACAGGTACTATATTCATTATGAACTTGATCATTACTCATTTACCAAAAACTTAATTTATTAATCTTAATTCATTAAACTTAACTATTGTTAATTATTAATTAGTATTTGTTTTTATTCATATATATCATTACAGGAGCCGAAACAAGCAAGAACGTTAGTTCGAAGGATTTTTATGCTTATCGGTTGATGATTAGACCCGGTCAGGATAACGCCATTCTACGATGTCGTGAGCTTTGTCAACAATTCATGGTCGACATGTACGTGAAGATAGAGAGCGAACGATTACGGTACTTGCGATATAATCAGCAAAAGCTGCGTGCGGAAGAATACATTCACTTGCGAGATGCTATTGCCAACAACGCCGATGCCGCCGAAATTGGTAGCTCTGTCATTCTACCATCATCGTATATAGGCAGTCCACGTCATATGCAAGAATACATACAGGATGCTCTGACTTTCGTGCGCGAATATGGACGACCATGTTTATTTATTACGTTCACGTGTAATCCAAAATGGCCGGAGATCACATCTTTGTTATTGCCTGGACAAAATGCAATACATCGTCATGACATTACAGCACGTGTGTTCAGACAAAAATTAAAGTCTTTAATAAGTTTCATTGCAAAATTACATGTATTCGGTCCCACACGTTGCTGGATGTATTCGGTTGAGTGGCAAAAGAGGGTATTACCTCATGCACACATTTTGGTATGGTTAATCGACAAAATCGGTCCTGAAGAAATCGATAGTATAATTTCTGCGGAAATTCCATATCCGTCTACTGATCAATTGCTGTTTGATATTGTTACAGCAAACATGATTCATGGCCCATGCGGTGACCTGAATCGTTCATCGCCTTGCATGGCAGATGGAAAATGCACCAAAAGTTTCCCTAAAAAGTTCACTAACGATACGATCACAAATGTTGACGGATATCCAATATATCGTCGAAGGAGTCCCGATAATGGCGGACAATCATTTATTAAAAATATCAACAACATAGATATTGACATTGACAATCGTTGGGTGGTGCCATATTCGCCTCTATTGAGCAAAACATACGACGCTCATATTAACGTTGAGTTCTGCAGTTCCGTGAAGAGCATCAAATACATTTGTAAGTATGTACATAAAGACAGTGATATGGCTGTATTTCGAATTGAAAATACCAATAACAATGCTCCTCCAGTGAATAAAAATGATGAAATAACTCTCTAGCAAACGGGCCGATACATCAGCTCCAATGAAGCTGTTTGGTGTATCTTTGGTTTCCCAATTCATGAACGAGATCCAGCAGTTATTCATTTAGCCTTCCATCTTGAGAACGGCCAGCGCGTATATTTTACAAACGAGACAGCGATTGATCATGCTATAAATCCACCAAAAACTACACTCACAGAATTTTTTGAATTGTGTAATCGTGCGGATGCTTTTGGTGGCTTTGCACGGGCATTACTCTATTCAGAAGTACCAAGTTTTTTCACATGGGCTCAAACAAAAAAATGGATGCCTCGCAAGCAAGGTACACCGATTGATGCATGTCCCAGTTTATATAAATCAAACACCTTGGGACGAGTATTTGCAGTAAATCCAAAGCAGACTGAGTGCTTTTATCTTCGACTGTTGTTGGTTAATGTTACCGGCCCATTGTCATTTCAAGATATACGTAAAGTGAATGGACAACAATATCCAACGTATAAAGAAGCATGCCTTGCACTAGGCTTGCTGGAAGATGACAACCAGTGGGAATGTATGCTTGCTGAAGCAGCATTGAACTGTACGGCAAAACAAATTCGTCTACTGTTCGCTATAGTGTTGACTGCATGTTTCCCGGCCCGAGCAGAGACATTGTGGGATAGTCATAAAGATTCAATGAGTGATGATATTTTGCATGAACATCGTACACGGTGCAACGATTTAACAATACCATTCAGCGACGCTATGTACAATGAAGCATTGATTGCTATTGAGGATCTGTGCATTATCATTGCCAACTTACCACTCAGTCATTTCGGCATGCGTTCGCCAAATCGTAGTGTATCTGATTTAATAAATAATGAAATGAATCGAGAACTACAATACAATACTGCAGAAATGGCAGCGATTGTTACTCGCAATATCCCACTAATGAATGAGGAACAAAGAAGCATTTACGATCGCATTATGCTCGCAGTTTCGGCAGGGCAAGGTGGATTCTTTTTTTTGGATGCACCAGGTGGAACTGGCAAAACATTCCTTATTTCGCTAATCCTAGCCGAAATACGATCGAATAATGGCATCGCATTGGCCGTTGCATCGTCTGGTATTGTGGCAACTTTATTGGATGGAGGCAGAACAGCTCATTCAGTATTTAAACTACCACTAAATATTCAAAATAACCCAGATGCAGTGTGCAACATAAAAAAACAATCGCCCATGGCCACAGTGCTGAAACAGTGTAAAATTATCATCTGGGATGAATGCACTATGGCACACAAACATTCGCTTGAGGCGTTGAACAGGACAATGAAAGATCTTAAAAACAAGGACAAACTATTTGGCGGCACTCTGGTACTCCTTTCAGGAGATTTTAGACAAACACTTCCCGTCATCTTACGTTCAACGTATGCTGATGAAATCAACGCCTGCTTAAAATCATCGCTACTGTGGCGTAATGTTGAAAAATTACAACTGAAAGTAAATATGCGCGTTCAACTACTTCGAGATCTATCCGCCGAGGCATTCTCAAAACAGCTGTTAAATATCGGCGATGGAAAAGTTACTGTAGATGAAACTGGATGCATAAAATTGCCGGCCGATTTCTGCACAATTACTGATTCGCAAGATGCTCTCATTGACCAGATATTTCCCGATGTACATACACAATATATTAATCATGAGTGGCAGGCAGAAAGAGCAATTTTAGCAGCAAAAAATGTAGACGTCAACGAACTGAATCTTAAAATACAACATTTATTGCCAGGGAAGTTAGTGTCATACAAATCTATTGATACAGTTTGCGATGCCACCGAAGGTGTGAATTATGCAGCAGAGTTTTTAAACTCATTAGATTTACCAGGCATGCCGCCGCATAACTTACAACTGAAGGTTGGATCTCCGGTTATTTTGCTTCGTAATTTGAACCCACCACGGCTGTGTAACGGCACGCGATTAGTTATTAAAAAACTAATGAAAAATGTTGTCGAAGCCGTCATTTTAAATGGCAAATTTCGAGGTGAAAATATATTACTACCACGGATCCCTATTATACCCACGGATGTGCCAATTCAATTTAAACGTCTTCAATTTCCAATAAGTGTTAACTCAACACACTAACGTAAACGTATTAAAGACAAAACAAAACATTTATTTCTAACACAACGTACAGCGTTAACTTCAACTAATTCATACATATACCGTAACTTGAATTTTATACAACGCACTACGTACTTTTCTTATTCTAATAATTTCTTATTCTTAAATACCATCGCTTATACGTTGCCACCAGTGAATTTGTATTACACTCTCAATATAATTAATCGTGCTCGTGTCAAAAATGTGTGATAATAAAAGAAATATTAGCATTAAGAAATGTTTAGTGTCTACATTCGGCCATCCTGGCATTTCAACTGTCCTCAGTTGAACTCTCATTGCCGTAACGCAACGGTTTTCGGACAGTTCGTTTAGGCCTCTGACTTTCGGATTCCTCATCTGAATCTGCACTCGAGCTACTGCAATCGTCATTCCAGCTCCTCCAGGCTTTTAGCTGGCTAATATGAGCTGTTGTTGCATATAGGTGACCGTCGCTTCCTTCTAACTGCGATATTCTATATGTGTCACCAGGTAGTACTTCTGTCACAACCATTGGTCCTCGGTACTTTTGTTGAGTTTTTGTTGGCTCACCGGTTGCTTTTGGATTTCTTCTTACCACAACTATTTCTCCTTTATCAAATAATAATGTGCCAGACTTCTTTTTATCAAAATGTGCTTTCATTTTCTGTTGTTCCATCTTAATTTTTTCTTTAGCTTTGGATTGTAGTTTTTCTGGGTCGTTCCAAACTTGAGCATTTTCATCAGCTAATATTCTCAATATTCCATCTTTAAATCGTGGTACATATCCGTGAAGTATTTCAAAAGGGGTTTTTCCAAGAGTGTTATTCACCGTATTGTTCACGTTTCTTTCTACATCCTTAATTTTGCTGTCCCAATCCTTTTGATTGATCTTTTCGATAGAAGGTATGATCGTAGATAAAATCGTTCTATTCACTCTCTCACCCATTCCATTCCCTTGTGGATGTGATGTAGAATTTAAGGTGTGCATAATACCATTTTCATCGCAGAACTTTCTAAATTCGTGTGAGGTGAAACATGATCCTCGATCTGAAATTAAACGATCCGGTAATCCAAAATCTTGAATGAAGTCCTTTAATGATTTTAGAACATTCTTGCTCGAAGTGTCTCTGACAGGATAAAGGCGTACGAATCTCGTCATGTTATCAATAATTACAAGTAATTCCTTGTTTCTCTTACTACTTGTTACAAATGGACCAAGGTGGTCTAAGTGTATAATAGCGAAAGGTCTGCGGCCAGTTGGAATAGGATGGAGAAGACCTTCTCTCTTACCACTTGGTACCTTATTGACTAAGCATTCGAAGCACATTGATATATGTCGACGAACGTATCTTTTCATTGATGGAAACCAAAATAGTTCCTTGATCTTCGATACCGTTTTGTCTACTGCAAAATGTCCCATGAGGTCATGAAATTTTACAACCGTACTCTTCCTCATACTTTTCGGTAAAACGTACAAGAGTTTTTCCTTTCCATCTGCCTTGATTACCCGAAAAAGTCTATTTCCTTTGAGAATATAATGATCGACTTTATTTTCTTCTGGACTTCTTTCATCCTTATCTTTTTTGAGAATTTCTATTAATTCTTTTAAGGTTTCATCTGCTTGCTGCATCATAAGAACTTGGTCTTCTATACTCAACGTTAGGCATACTTCAAGCTTGTTTTCTATCAGGGAGTCTAGTGTATCCGTAGGATTCAAAACTGGAGCTCTGCTGATAGCATCGATGTGAGACATTTTGACACCTGGCCTGTGGCGAATTTCAAAATTGAATTCTTGAATGAGGAGACTCCAACGAGCAATTTGAGGGTTACTTGATTTTTTTGCATTCATATAAACTAAGGCCTGACAGTCAGTTACTACTGTAAAACTGATACAGAACAAAAACTGTCTTAGTCGTTCAAGTGTCCATACAATTGCCATTAATTCAAGCTTACTCGAATGGTATTTATTCTCAGTTTCTGTGGTCTTTTTACTCACGCAGTACACCAGATGCAAATTGTTATCGTTTCCACGTTGAAACAACATGCCAGCTATTCCGTCCGTACATGCATCACAGTGAACTTCCGTTTCTGCCTCAGGATTATAGAGGGCTAAGATTGGTTTGTTTGTCAATTCACGTCTTAAAGTGTCGAATGATTCTTCTTGCCCCTTTTCCCATTTAAAAGGTGCATTCTTCTTGGTAAGTTGAGTCAGAAACTTCGCCTTCGTAGCATAATTCGGAATAAATCGTCTAAAGAAAGATGTCAAGCCAAGAAATCTTCGTACATCATGTATGTTTTTAGGTTGAGGAAACTTCGATATAGCTTCCACTTTCCTGAACCCAGGCTTGATCCCGCGTTCATTGATAACAAATCCTAAGTATTCTACCTCTTTCCTTCCAAATTCACATTTAGGTAATTTCAAAGTTAAATTTGCGGAACGCAGTGCTTCAAATACGTCGGTTAATTTATCGATCATAGCGTTCCAAGTTTTTGCTGGAATAAGTATATCATCAAGATAGCATAATACACCCCTGTTGTATAATGGCCCTAATGCGTGATACATCAAACGATGAAATTCCGCCGGAGCATTTGTTAACCCAAAAATCATTCTTTTAAACTGTCCTGTTTCATCTGGTGTTATAAAAGCTGTTTTCAGTTTTGCTTTTTCGGTTAAAGGTATTTGTAAGTATCCATGTGCCAAGTCCAGTGTAGTAAAATAGCTACATTCATGTAACTGCTCCAACAAATCGTCTATCTTAGGTAAAGGGAATTTATCTTTTACAGTCTGATTATTAAGGCGTCTATAATCAACAACCAATCTGTTTTCGCCAGTCTTCTTCTTTACCAATATGACAGGACTTGCATACGGAGATCTTGTTTCCGACACAATTCCATTTTCCTTCCACTCTTTCACAATTTCTTTTATAGCAGCTCTTTGAGAGGCGTTCGTTTTATATGGCTTCATACATATGGGTTTTGATCCGTGAATTTCCTTAATATCCATCTCTGTTATTGTTGTGCATCCTAGCTCAGAAATATTCAGTGCGAAACAGTCTCTATAGTCATTCAACAAATTAAGTAGTTCTTGCTTCTTCTCACTTTCAATAGTTTGGTCAATCTTGATTTCATTCAAAGTTATGGGGGTCTTTTCTTTTATATCTCGTAAATTAGGTGGATCGTTTGAAACTTCTTCGCTACCTTCAGCATTTAAATCCTCGACTATGCTTGCTCTACCAACACACTGGTCCTTAAGAAGCATGACATTTTCATCTCCCGTATTAATCACAGGTATATACGTTTTTCCATCTTTAACTTCCAGTAGATAACCGACTTCAGAGTTTTCCAATAAAATTAGTCCATTGTCAATAAAATCGGTCTGAGAACTGACAAGATTGATTGTATTTTTCTCTAATGTAGTTGTTTCAAGAGTTCTGAGAGAAATGCGATTTACTTTTTCATCAATTAATAAATTTCTAAAAGGCTCATCTTCATGATACGCGATATGAAATGTATTTCCAATTCTAGCATAGGCGATGTATGGAAGATCAAGCCATGACCGTCCAATTAAAAGATCAACTGGTTGTGCGTCATCAGGAACAATGTATATATTTATATTTTGACCTTTTACGTTATCAACTTCAATATCGGCTTCAATCTTTCCCATGGCAGTTACTACAGGAGTGATTTGGTTTCCAAAACCATATAGTTCATTAACAGTAGGTTTGGGTCTCAATCCGAGTTTTTGAGCGACTGAAATCCTTAACAGACAACAAGAACTCCCTGTATCTACAAGAGCCTCCACTTTTCCACAGTCATTTATTTTTGCTTCCTTTAAATATTTTGTACACTGATCTGGACGTCCTCCAACCTGAGTAACGGACAAGCTTTTTTCGTTTGAATTATTATTTTCAGTCTTAGCCGTACAGCTCTTTGCTTTATGTCCAGTTTTTCCACATCTACGACAGATTATAACGACTTTCGGTTGTGGGCAGTCCTTAGAAATAGGACCGTAAAAATTGCAGTTAAAGCATTTTGGCTCTCCTTTCTCATTATGAGTTGCACTGTATAACCTTTTCTTTTCGTTGGTCGAAACAACATAATCATCTTTGAAACGACTCTTTTTCTCGAAATGCCCTTCTTTACGTGGTTGCTTGTTCTTGAAAGTTGATCTCCCAGTTTCATAATCGTCCAGTTTTTCGACTAAATGATCGGGCGATATTAATTTCGGCCAGTCATCAATAAAATGATCTCTAATTTCTTGTGTTACTTTGCGTTTTATCTGATCTGCAATAATTAAATCACTTAATTTCTCAAAGGTATCAACTTTAACACCGCTTATCCATTCATTAAAGTAACTTTTTAACTCATATGCAAAGTTTTTCCACGTGCATCCACTATTCTTGCTATGTGTGAAAAATTTTTGGCGAAACTTTTCTGGCGTTAACTTGTATCGTTGCAGCAATATCTTTTTAACTTCTTTATAATCACTTGCTATTTCATCTGATTCTCTGGCGATTAATTGGGCAACATCATATGGTAGCAATCCTAGTAGATGACTCACCCACGTATTTTCAAGCGCATCTGCTTGTTTGGCTAAGCGTTCAAACATTGTTAAATACAAGCCTATATCACTTTCATCTGGATTAAATTTTTGCATCAAGTGGAAGAGTTCCAATTTTGGTTTCACTTGTACACTAGTACCATTTTGATTGGCGACAGGAATTGCAGCTCTACCATCCATTTCGATACGTAATTTTTGGAGTTCAAATTCCATTTCCTCTCGCCGTAATTTTTCTGTCATTTCTTCTTGGCGCTTTCTTTCAGCCAGTTCTTCTCTATCTTTTCGTTCATTAATTATCGTAGCTAACCATTCCTTGGCGCAGTTTTCGTCATACTCTTTACTTGCCAAAATCATTTTTTTTCAGATCACTCATTTTGAGATCGTCATTAACTTGTTCACCTAACTCTTCGGCTAATACTTTTAAGTCACACTTCTTTGCTTTTCCAAACAGAGACATGTTCAATTTCTTAATTAATTCAAAAACGAATTCGTATCTAAACGTACACTTGAAAAAAATAGAACTTATACTATTTTCTTATCGTAACTTATCTTCTCGTACTTATCTTATCGTAAAATCTGGATTAGTTTATCCCACTTCTGAATTGTTAACTCAACACACTAACGTAAACGTATTAAAGACAAAACAAAACATTTATTTCTAACATAACGTACAGCGTTAACTTCAACTAATTCATACATATACCGTAACTTGAATTTTATACAACACACTACGTACTTTTCTTATTCTAATAATTTCTTATTCTTAAATACCATCGCTTATACGTTGCCACCAGTGAATTTGTATTACACTCTCAATATAATTAATCGTGCTCGTGTCAAAAATGTGTGATAATAAAAGAAATATTAGCATTAAGAAATGTTTAGTGTCTACATAAGATTGGCATTTGCAATGATTATCAATAAGTCTCAAGGCCAAACTATGTCTGTTTGTGGCTTAGATTTGAGCGCACCATGTTTTTCACACGGACAATTATACGTGGCATGCTCTTGAGTGGGCAAACCATCCAGTTTGTTTGTGTTAGCTAAAGGTGGGGTAACAAAAAATATTGTACACTCTATTTCGTTAAGAGATTGATTTTTTTTTTGTAAAATTATTGTAATTAGCGATATATATAAATTTAAAGAATACATTACAATGAATTAAAAATACAAATGTTTGGTATTGTGTTATTTTTATATTCCAGCATCGTTCACAGAGCTCCGTGCCTCTTCCACTCATATACAACATCCTCACAAACTTACAATAAGTCAGTCATTTCTTTCTACTAAAATAATCCTAGGAATAATTTATATGGCAAAACAACGTTTGCCGGGTCAGCTAGTATTCCATATAATCAAACTAAATAACTAAAAATAGAAAAATAATTTTCATGAAGTATATATTAAACGGTATCATATAAGGTATTTTAATATTATTGTTTCGTTGGAGAATAATATAGTATTTTATTGTTACATGTATTGTTATATTTTTCAACTTAATGAATCACTTAATGATGATATATTGCCTGTTACTGGATGGTAAATTTTTTTTTCTTTAAGTTGATGAATACTTTGAATAACCTTGTTAACTAGATAGTGAGATGGCTATTTTTTTATATACGTAACCCATTGCTTCAAGTTTTGGCTGGAGGATTTTTCTATAAAGTATTACGAACTAAAGGACAGGAAGTGAAGAAATGGATTAAAGAACCAGAATTATTACATTTATATAGATAGGATAATTTATTAAATTTGGATAATTACTCTGGAAATGGGCCATGGTTTGTAAAGAATGAGTATAAATTTCTATGATCTAATAGAAAAGATTCTGATGGTATCTTAAAAAACTTAAATATATCGCGTCCCGCAGCATTTCATTTTGTTTGCCAACTTCTTTTTTTATTTTCATTTAGAATAGATTTTAAGTACATTTCATATTACACGAGATATTGTTAGATTGTGTGTGATTATGGCAACGCTACACTAGGGCGATCTACCAGGAGACAATGGGGTGCCTTGGTAGGAGGACTTTTTACGTTGTTCTAACGCGTATTCACGTTACATCTGGAGAAAACCTACCAAAACTCCAGACTGTTAGATCGACAGCCGCACGATGGGACCCAAACCCGGGACCTTCATGCTTCGGCCATCTACCATTTTCAGATTTAGAATCTATATATTATATGGAACACCAAAGCAACATCAAATTTTTAAAAATTACAATTAGATATACTGTTAGCATTCACTTTCGCTTTCAAAAAGTTTAATCATACTATGCTGTGTACACCAGATCAATCGGCTTTATTGATGCAAGTACAAAGATGTAAAGGAAAGTCTTAAAGATACTTTGAAAATATAAAGATTTTTCTATGTCCCGCAAATTTGACTGAGAAAGAAAACATCTTCGACATCATTATACCAACAAACTCTAAGATTTGAACTTATATGGAGAAAAGAATTGGATAAATCTTAATTATTTTTTAAATACTTAAAATCTATTGGTTTTCCGATTTTTAGCGACTTTTCGGGCTGTATTGAGCCCCGAAAAAAAATCACGACTCATAATAGCTTGTAATTTTGTATACATAAGTGAAAAATGTATAGAATTAAAGTGCATAAACTATACCAATTATCCTGTCTGATATCGTAGACTGGGTCGTAGGAGGAGCGTTCAAAAATTCATACCGGCTTCGCAAAGATGGTTACAGAAAGAGTTTTGTTTCCATAATGCCTTTGAAATGATAGGGGTAAATAGGTTAAATAGAATCCTAATGGTAAAAAGCAAGTTTGACAGTAATGGAAGGTGTTTTATAATCGATGCTATCACCATGATTTATCTTGCTGTCCTCTTTTTTTTTAATGTGAAGCATGTGGTTATTACTTTCCCCTATATAATCAGGTGCTTTCTTCGGCTATTATAAGGATATCGATTGTACGGGGGAGAAAGACCGTAGGGCTCTTTATCGAGTATCATTTTTCACCGCAAAGCTCCTTCTCTATCTTTAATAGCCATTTTCAGTAATGGATGACTGCAAGAATCCATCCTCCGCCGACTGTAATTACGAATTGGTTGATTTCCCGGTAGCAGCGAGGTCAATATCAAGACAAATCGGTAACATTGGGCAGACACCTCATCTTGTTATTTTATTGTGACGGAAATGATGCCGAAGGAAGACTCTGAAAGTATTAACCCCTCTGACAGTGGCGGATCCGGAGCAGTTTCTAGGGCAAGGGGATAAGCATGACGAAGCATATTATCAGAGATGGGTCACTCGTCTTTTTTTATTCTTACCTGTTCATTTTTAATCTCGAACTCATGTTTGCCATGTTTATAGTTAACCTTTACAATTCATTAAACAGGCGCAACAGAAGACTTGATTGCGCTGCAGGTTAAACAAGGGTCCAAGAGTGGGTTGACGTGCACTCAGGGGGACGGCGATCGCCCCATCATTCCCTTTCAGTTCACCACTGTCCTTTGAGCTATTTAGAAAAATACAGCAATTGTAATATGTTTTTTTCTAGTCTGTAATACAGTTGAGCTCCGTCTTAAGTGACTAGTTCAGAATTGAGTATAAACAAGAGAGAGAGGCGCTATAGATTTATTTACCTTCTTGAACCCACGTTTGACATGTTTACTCCCATAAGGGCAAAGACGCAACGGCGAAAAATCTTCTGTTCCCTGTGCAAAAGGAGCACTTAAAAACCCGTGCAGGGAAGCAGCACTCGGAAAAGAAAAAATCTTCATCATTGCATCTTTTCTAATGGTTTCAAGAACCAAGTGGAAACATGGGTTAAAAATTTAGGAATCACCTTTTTTTCCCATTTTATTGGACAAAATTTTGCATACTACAGAAAGCATCTGCAGTTAATGTGGAATAATACCATTTTCAAGCTGAAAAATAATACAATTTATGGTGAACGGAAATTCTAACAAGAAAAAAGAAAAAAAAAATCTGCATTACAGTGAAAATTGGTGGTTTTGGAAAGGTTTTATTTTATCCTAGTTATTCAGAGGAATAAATGCATAGTTTCTTCACATTTTCAAAAGATGTAATATCTCGAAATGTTTGAAAATTATTAGCATAAAGAAGTCGTGTGTCTTCCCTAGAAATCACTTATTTCCTTAGAAACGTCAAAAATAACTTTCTGTTCCAGTTCTTGTGCTGGAAATAGAAGGTTACCACTTTCATACACAATCTTATTTGCCAAAAGAATTGTTAACCCGTTCAACGGACACAGAAAATTTAATTATTGCTGACGCATTCTTCTGGAGAAGGGAAAAGTACACGTTAGAACAATTTAAGACACTATTTATTTTTCTTGATCATAGATTTAGACCATGATCAAACGTTTTGCCACGGGAAGGATTGGGTGCTAAATAAAATATTTGCACAAACGCGTTTTGTGATGAATTAGGGGTGACCCTGTATATAAAAGCATGAAATGCTATTATACTGTTGTTGCAATTAGCAGGATATGTATTTACTTAGCGAAATTCAGAAATAAGGGGCTACCCATAAAGAACTAAACAGTTTAAATAAACATAAGTTACTTGTTGATCTTCATTCGAAAGATAAAATACACAAAGCTGCAATAAAAGAAAGAACTCGTGTGTATTCTGGCGATCTTTTATATTAGGATTCTCATCCATCATCATTCCCAGATCAAATATATGAAAGAAAAAGAAAAGACAGAGCGTCTGTATCGCATTAATGAAAATCTTTTTCGCTTCCCGCAAGTTCACCATCTTGATTAGCTAATCCCGTATTTTATGACCCCTTGCATTCGGCTGATGGGCGATAACCGTGATTACTCCGGCAACCTCCGATAGCAAAATGGTACCGCCACGAAAAACAAGCAATAACAGACTAAGATTATTATGAAGTGTATGCTACATACATAGTCTTATATAAGTGTTTATTTGGTCGCCAGAACGATATTGGAGTAATAATCACTTTGTATGCCGTCTCTATTGACTTGACTGTCTGGGAAAAGAAATAATTGATGAATTTGTCTGTGGTAAATCTTTTTCTTCCAGCATCGCGTGAAAAAGGCCCAGGACAAAGATGAACACGAGACGAAAAATAAGGCTGTCTCATCTCACACGGCAACTGCATAGCTGTTCATAAAATACTTATATACAACTGAGAAGGAGCCTTCTCGTCTTGCATATCAACTGCAAATATCTGTCTACTCTTGTCCCGCGAACCTTTCTAAGAAGGAGGGATGAAAAAAAGGATATAACAGCTGATATAATAAAAGAAACATTTTAGCCCAAATTTTGGGCAACATGTTTTATAAGCTAAAAAGAATTGGTAAAATTTAGGATGTAATTCGCGATTTACGGTTTTTGACGATTTTTTCAAGCCACCAAGCAAGTTATTTGAAATACACCTGTGCCACATTAACTAATTTAAGTTCAGTATGGAAGACTTTTTTGCAAACAAATCAACTCTTCTACAACTATAAGGTGAGGACAATTTCAAAGGGGGGGGGGTGTCGAGAAAAAAAAATTAATGTAAAGATCCTATTTATTTCCATAAAAAGGACGTACACAGGTGTAAGAAATTAAGAGAATTTACAGACTTGGTCGATTATCTTTAGAACTATTAGACCGATTTTGATGAAATATGTTATGTACAGCTGCGGAAAAGAAAAAACGTCAATTTGGTATTTATTCGGGCGTCGTTCGTCGTACAGCAAAGTTACATATACCAATCGTTTACGACTGGCGTACACTTTAATTTGCTATGCTTAAAAATTGCATAAGGAGCCATCTTCATATCAAAATTAGTACAAACTTATTTTTTCCAATGGCAACCCTTGGATTTCACTTCGGATTTCAAAATTTTAACTTATTTTAACTCCTGATACCAATTTTCAATAAATTTGAACTAAAAATGAGTGATTTGTGAGCTAGCAAACCTCCCCCCTCCCCCTATGTTAAAATATTTTTTCATACTTTAATTCAAATGTCATATAATACTGATAATAAGAAGCTGACTTTTTTCGTACTATTAAAACTAAAAGATCCAAAGATAATTTACTATTATTATGATTTTTAATAAAATATTAATATGAATTATAGATTATTAAATTAATATTCAAAAAAATTATGAATAGCAACCTAGCCAAATTTCGATGGAAATAGTTGCAGAAAGTAATATTACCTTGCTGTGCAAAATTTAAATTTTAAATTTCAGTAGCTTAATTTACCTGGTTGAAGCTAGTTCGCCAACTACCAACAACCAGGTACCAGTTGGTTCGCCATCTTAATAAATCTTCTTCGGAGCCTGTTTCTCACTGGCTTCCTTGGCACTGAAATCTCTCAGATTCTGAATGGAATTTAAAATTAAGATGGTTACAAACAGGAGCGGCCCTAGGGTAAGTGGGTAACTTTAAAAAGCGTAAGCACCTGCTAACTTTAAAAAGCGTATTATAATCCATGGGTCTTCTCTATTTTCTTTCCTCATTCCATTAAGTGGGAAAGTATATCATTATTCATGAGTGTGATTAAACAAAATTAAAACTGATATTTCTTTTTCTGGATGTAATACATTGGAAATAGATGGAAAAAAGATACGCAGAAAAATGCACAATTGGAACTGAATGAAAGTTTCAAAACTTATTCAGATGTATTCATAATCCAAGGAGCAGACGATAAAATGACGATAAAAAATTATTTTAGCATCATTTAACTATGAATATGATAGAGCATCAGTCACGTGATACAGTGGGTTTCTTGCAAATTTATATTAAATTAAAAATACGCTCTCATCAAACTGTGCCAAGCGCTAGAATCATCTTCTCAAAATCGCATATCAACAATTTTTTTTTTTTGCCAGATTAAAAAGTTACACATTTCAGTCTCGAAAAATTTCCAAATTCTATTTTTCTTTTGAGTATAAAACATTTCATTCCTGCTCTGATTTCACATGAACATGATATTTTAATTAAAAAATAACCTTACAAATAATCTAAAGAAAAAAAAATCGTTATTCTTTTATTTTTACTTAGAGTCTGAATCATCTAATAAGCTTGCCAAATATGCTTAATACTCACTTTTTCCACTGCGGGGGTTACAATTGCGAAAAGGTGGAGAGCAAAAATTAGCCATTTGCAATATGCTTTTTATCGATATCTCCTAAAATAATTTGAATTTCGAAAAAATCGCTTCGAGACATGTCGGGAATCGTCCTGGAGACTTTCCATACAAAATTTGGTAGGTCTAAGATCACCCGTCTGGGAGTTACGCGAGACACAGACAAACGGGCATTTTACACTTTGTTTTATTTATTATAGATAAAATGTGTTATTTTCATGAATTAAGAGACCATATATAAATTTATTAAGTGACAATTTTTTGAAAATTGCGTAAGATGAGCGTTAATTAGATTTCTTTTGAACAAAAATAATAAATGTTAGCGGTATTAAAAAATAGCAAATTTTGAAGCAAATGAATTGGTGGTTTGCACAGTCTTGTGCTGATTCTATAAAATCGTCTATTATTGCGTCCGCTACTCCTCAAATAAAATATTTTCCATGAATAGAATTAGAGACAGTAGATTTATATCTTCCACTGCAACGTCCTATTTCTGAAAAACTAACACCCTCAACATTCCAGACATGAATTTGACCTTTTTAAATATCTAAAAATCAGGTCTTTGAACTTCCCCATACTTTATCAAATATTCAAAAAACATTCAAAATCACATTTTTCTGTCTAAATTGTCATGAAACTATACATTAAAATACCGCTAAAAGTCTTATAAAAATGTTGCACACTGCTGACGATAATATTAAATGAAGAAAGTGGAATAAGAAATACAGTGATAATATTGGGTTGGCAAAAATAATTGCGTTTTTTATATGAAATTGAAACAAATAAATTTTCAACCATGAAACCATTCTTCAAGTTCGACCGTAGCTGAGTAACATTCAAGAGCAAAGAACAGATTCTCACGCCTGGAAACATTTCACCTGTCTAAGAGAACCTTCAAATACTCAACAATTTGAAAATTAGAAAGATTTTTCAGAATCGCAAGCAATCGTTTTGCATTTTCTCTTTAAATCATACATATGAACCAAGGAAGTTTTGGAGTCACTGTTCATTTGGATCACTGACTAAATATTCTAATTTCTACCCCTGATATTCTCAGTAAAAAAAAACTTTAAGACTAGAAACAGTATTTTCCCTGTAATAATATTTATTTCTTTTAACTATCGCGAGTGAAATAAACGAAAGGCGAAAAATTCGAAGCCTACAAAACGCTGTTTTCAATTTGCAGAAAGTCCCTTAAAATCAGGCAGAAAAGAATTTGCAATATCTCCTGAAGTTATCGTAGAAAATTGATGAAAATATATACTTAGGGTAATTTGAAGGTTTTCTTCGTTGTATAAAGTCAAAACAGAGTGATGCCATTGAGAAAAACGAAGTTGGTGCAAAATTAAATATGAAGGCAGTCCTTATGTAAATTATATTACTATTAAATTAAAGTATACCTTATTTGCAAAAGAATGGTATATATAAATTTGCTGTACGACTAACGAAGGCTAAATAAAGAGCAAGTGGGCGTTTTTTGCCCGCTGCTGTACATACATTGATACAATACAAAACAAATAACCATTCAATAATTGTAATACTTACTCATGATCGTGCGTAACACCCGTTGGAGTCGGAAGGTATGAAACAGCTGTTGCAGAATAAATAAAAAATGGGTTGATAGATGGGTTAGTAGGGGGTATGGTCCCCTCTTACAGATATACAGGTCTCGCAGCGTGATTTCATACTTGAAATAACGGAGTTTATAATTTCCTGTGGCAATTGGTCCCACTCGTTCAGCAACGCTGTTGTGATTCCCTAGATGGTTCTCGAAGGGGGGTTGAGAGCTGCTATTGCCCTCCCCAGAGCGTACCAGATATGCTCTTTAGGGTTAAGGTATGAGATCTGACTGGCCAATCCATTCGATGAATATCCTCAATCTCCAGAAATTCGTCGACTAGAAGAGCTCTATGTAGCTTTGCGTTATCGTCCATTAAAATGAATTCACCCTAACAGCACAACCGTCCCCTGTGACTGAAATGCGACCACACGATACTGTCACAATAGAGTTACAAACAGTCGCCGTGACTCCGCAGCAAAGTCACCCCTGAGTCCCTATGTCTTCTCGCTGAGTAGTCACATTGCGACCCTTCAGAGAAGTCGCTTTGGGACAGTTTTGCGACAGCGAAAAAATGCGGAGAAAAAGAGTTACCGAGAACATGCACTAGATGGCAGCCCCAAAGTCTCAGGCAAGAAAAAGGTCAGGTCCAGTATCGACCCTTCGAGCCAATGATTCGTAGGCCAGCATCTTACCACAACGCTGCAATTACCTTGCTCAGGATCCTTTAAAAGTAAACTCATTGCTGCAAAAGCTAGTTCTGGCATGGCTTCTTTTGGAAATTTAAAATTTTTCTGGACTATTTTATAAATGGAGGGAAAATACCATAATTAACAAATATAAATTAAAAATCTTGGAAATCTTTCTTTTTCTACATAAATTATTTTCAGGAGATAATGTGCTGTTTTATTAAATATTCATCCGAAAAATCTAATGATTTATCGAAATTTTTTATTCGAATATGAAATAAATTTTGTAATGTGCGACATGTGGGGTTTGATATATATTAAGGTATGAGGGATTAGATTTATATTTTTGCTGTATTTTGCCTAAAAGGGATTTCATATAAAAATAAATTAAATTAATTGGAAAAACATGCATTAGATAAAATAAATAAAGTATTTTTGACTTAGACCCATAGTTTTACCACAAAAATTTCCTAGTGCAACTTTCAAACATACCAGGGACGTATTTAAGGGGGGGGGGAGGGATCCCGGGCCCATCTGAAAACTCAAAGCATTTATTAAAAAACAGCAATTTTGAGACATTTGTATTTACTCTAGTAACAATAAGGTTTAAAATACCGTATAGTTCCCCTCCCCCCCATCCGAAATTTAAACCTACATACGCTATCGAAACATATATGCCATGGGGATATGAAAGAAAGTGTTAATTTTACTCACAGATACTTAGTTTTCAACATTGTGATTAGAACTCTCAACTCTAATATTTTTAAGAATAATATTTTTTTATAAATAATATTGTCTTGTTTAAACGAAATAATTTAAAAATTAATAGAAATAAACTAAATTCCATTACTACATAACTGCGAGATTTTATTGAATTACTATTTTCGAATTCATTTATTAAATGTTTTACGAAAAAATTGCCCCAAAATATTAGAAACAATGAGTCTGTTTCCTGTGCCGCAAAAGCGGCCAGTGTGACGTCATTTTGAAGTCCAAAAAAATCAGTAGTCACAAAACAGTCACACGGTGACTTCACAGTGGAGTCACTGAGCGACCGACTAGTCACATGGTGACTTCACAGTGGAGTCACTTAGCGACCGATCACATACTAGTCACATGGTGACTTCACGGCGACGTCACCTGGTGACTGGTCACAAATAAACTTCACAGTGACCACACAGTAAAGTCACATCACTCACAAGTCACAATGCGACTAGTATGTGACAATTGTGACCCTCTGTGACGTCACAGCGACTCTTTTGTGACCATCTGTGCTATTAGGGCAGGGCCAACTGCACCCCTGAAAAGGCGAACATGGGACCCAAAACCTCATCCCTATACCTCTCACCCGTCACATTGCCTCTTTTAAAGACATGGAGAGGTGTGCGGCCATCCAACATGATGCCTGCCCAGACCATTAAACCTCCTCTGCCATAATGGTTGATTTTGCGGGCAAAGGAGGGTAGGTAGCGGGTCCTGGTTCTCCCCATAAGAACGTACGGCGAGAATCGGTGTTTATGCTGAACTGGTACTCATCAGTGAAGAGAACGGTCGCCCATTGATCCATACTCCAATCTTTATGCTCTCTGCACCATGCTAAACGGATTCTTCAGTTCGAAGAAGTGAGCGGGACGCAAACAACAGGTCTTGCAAACAACCCTCTCTCATGAAGTCTTTTAGAAATAGTCACCCTTGATTCACGGGTTCCCGTGGCTGCATACAAGGAACGAGAGAGCAGAGAAGCTGTTGTAGTACTCCTGTTACGCCTCGCTATAATGGACAAATGGCGATTTTCTCTGGCCGTCGTGGTTCTTGGCCGACTTTGCTCAGGCTTTCTCTGGATGGATCCGGTATCCTGGAACTGTTTCCATAAGTTACAAACTTCGCTGGGCGTTAAATCGAACTCTCTACAAATCTGGACTTGAGATTGGCCTGCTTCTTGCCTCCCCACAATTCGCCACCTCATTCTATCATCTAAACGTTGGTGGTTACTTATTTTTACTGTTACAATTTGAAATTAACGGATTGCGGCCAAATAACACCAAGAAATTTACCGAGGTGTGCTAGCGAACGAAATGCGTCTTCACTTAAGCGCGCTTATATAGCCAGTTTTTCTTGTACGTCAAATTTTGTACATCTTGTACATCAAATACATAAGCGTACTCATATGTGTACGCTTACGTATTTAACGTACAAGATTTGCATTTTTGCCTAGAAGCAGTGGTTTTACATTCAGTTCAGTTCTTTCATGAAATTCGATTAAATAAGCAAAGTCTCTTAAATATTTGAATCGTTCAACTAGCTGCTCTCAGCCACAAAATTGCATCAGTCCGTCACAGCTACAAGGGAATTAAAAAAACTGGTGAAGGGTGTCAGAAAACGAATAAGACGGAAAATACAATTCAACTATATTTCTATCTATCTTTAATTTCAAAATAATTGCCATTGGCAAGATCGTTAGCAGTAAAAATGTTGGGGTGGGGGAGAGGGCGGGAGAATATGTAGCACTAACATATTTTTGCCTATAATTGATCTCTAGTCAACGCAAATAAAAAGCTACTAATGCATTGACTAAAATTGGTGCGGGGGGGGAGGTTAAACCCCCATGATCCCTCCTGGCCACTCACACTGTATACTTTCTTATACGTTTATAAAACTTCCGAAAAATGTGAGGAAAAGTCTTTTTTAGGAATCGATCGCAGAACCACTGTCACATCTCCTTGAATAGCCAATGTATCGGTCGACCAGTGGTCAACACGCCAAGAGCTGATTTTAATATCTTTTCTATGTGGGCAAATCAAACGAAGTCCAAAAGCACCCATAGTGCTGCTCAAATGGTGCTCATAGACCGCATAGTGCGCATATGAGCTATCGTGCAGCAAAATTCACTTTCTAGTTCAACTCAACTCTAGCCTAATTTGAAGGATGCTGATTCAAAACTTTCGGAGAAAACACGGCATTCACGATCTAGGAATGATATCCTGATAATTCATCGTTGTCGAATAAGATAGTCATTTTTTTTTTGACCATGGACTTTCACAAGCGATTCTTTCTGGATCATAAATAAGACTGTAAATACTGCAAACTTACTGTTAGTGCCACGATTTCAGATGGAACTGATAGTATTCGGGCTGATCTCCTCCCCTTCGACAATCCCTTGTGCGAAATGTATGGATCCGGATCGCACATGGCAATGAAATCTCCAAAATCTTCCGTTCTATTTACTTTCTGGTAGTCTGTCAGCTGACGGGAGCAGATTTTGTGCTTATCCAAACTTTACGGACGATGGCAAGATTAGCTTCTTTACTAACATTCAATTTCCCTCCGCCATCAATCAGATCAGTGGCCGATGCCTCTTCAGAATATTCAGTACTCGCTGGATTATGTCTGATGTGCTTGTCAACAACCCATGATGGGAAATACGTTTTCTGATCACTGCTCCGGTACACTTGCCCCGACATTTCACGTGTCTTTGTTACAGAACTTGATGTCCTCTCGATTTTCTTCACACCTCTCACACTGCTTACTTCCGATTGCCCTTAGCGGGTTTTTTTCATGACAGCCACGAGTATACCACATCCATAAAATGTCTTCGATACCTTTTGCTAGTTCATTTTGGAAAGGAAATTTGCACATCTAGGTTCTCTTTGATGGTGGCACATAGGTTTGAATTTTTTCCCACACTCTAATATTTATAGATGGTTTTATAGTTTCAAACAAATAATTTTTCAAATAACTTAACCTCTAACCAGTTTCCTTTTTTCAAAACTCAGGTAGCTGATACTAAAAACAAATATATCACAATCTTAAGAATAAGAATTGGAAAAAATTGACAGTATATATATCTATTACAAAATTTTCGGAGACTGCTTTCACGCATAATTCCCTTCCCCTGAACACCAAGTGAAGAAATTTAAAATAGCTCGACTGCCCAAGGGATTCTTGACTTGTTTATTTCTCAGATGATTTAACGCAGTTGGAATTAAGGGAGGGGGTGGTGACAGAAGCCCCTTTCAAAGAAGTTTCCTCCCACTCCACTAACAAGTTTTGGGAAGGGGAAAAGGAAACAGAATACGCATAATTATAACTGACGCTTAACAAGGTGCTATCGGAAAGCTCCTCTCAAAGCAACTCTCTGAGGAGGAAGCTGCCAAGTTTAAGGATATGCCATTGCTCATACGAAACATTATTGTCTGTCGAGAGGATGGTTGGTTGGTGTTACATGGGGTAGGTTTTAGCTGCCTGTCCACGCTAAAAGAGAAATAGCGATTTAATGATTAATTTTGAGCACAGATTGAATTTGGTTAGAAGTTCGCAACAACTGTTATCACAAGAGGTTGAATTTGAATAATGAACTGAGGCTCATATAGTTGTATTTTTATAAAGAAGACCCTTTAAGAGTATGAGATCGTGCAAATAATCTAACATCTGTAAAGCCAGTTGAAGGGGCTTTTTGAAGCAACCAAAATTTACATTAACTCATGATAGTGTTTAAAAGGTTTACTAACAGATTGTTAAAAGAGAATAATAAAAAGACATTTGTTGATTAAATTGCTTTTTTTAAATTTCTGCACCAAAACAAATACAATCTATCTATTCATAATAGATTAATTTTTGTGAACATGCGAAAGATCAGGGAAACTTAATAATAAATTATACTTAAAAAAAAAGAACCCCAAGGAAACACACATTTACAGCGATATGATCTAAAGTAACATTAAACCTTTATATTTAAAGATTGATATAAGATGACTTAAATTTTTATTGCAAGCTATAGTAAAGACCTGTTATAATGAAAATGCCAATCAAAAGCACCTCACTCTCTTTTTACTTCCTTGTAGGAAGTATAAGGAAGTCATGTGATCGCGAAAAATTGCGGTAGCCAGATTTCAACGAAAAAACTGATTTAGACTACCTCAAAATTTACTTTTAAGAATTTTTGCGATACATCTCATCGTACGCATGCATGTACGTTCATATAAATGCATGTGCAGCCATTTTTACAGACCGCGAGTCCATTTTGACCAGTTTTTCCCTGACGTCTGTACATACGTCTGTACGTAACTCGAATATCTCAAAAACTATTGGTAATAAATTCTTGAAACTTAATATTTAAGATTGTTGTAACATCTAGTTATACGCCTCCCATTTTGGTTCCAATCGACTGGATAGTTTATCTACAGGACCGCTCAAAATATTTTCAATACATTACGCTCTATGAGCCGAAATTCATTAAAGCGTATTTTAGAGGTATTAGGCTGTTTCGAACGAATCAGAAGTGATATATATCGTTAAAGGTTACAAAATGAATCTCTCCTTCGAAAACAGTGTCTGTATCATTTATAGTTCTGCTACAGGAATACTCAACAGGAACACTCAATTTCAGCACATTACAGTAAATGGCAGTTTTAGAGAAATTCATCTATTTCAAGCACAATACCGTCCTTACCATATAGTTAGGTAATAGTCCGACGACGGTCACGTGCTTCCCTCAAAAATTACGTCAAAAGTCGCCAAGATTGACGACTTTTGGTGTACGTGTGTATGTATTTAACTCTCGTATCTCAAAAGCTATTAGTCTTAGAATGTTGAAATTTCATATATAAGATTGTTGTAACATTAGTTGTGCATCTCGATTTTTCGTTCGAATGTGCAGGAGAGTTTATTTACATTACCACTCAAAAGAATTTCAATACATTAATGTCTACGGACTTCTTCCATATATTACGTCTGTAGTCAGTCATTGTTTGGTTCATGCCCAAAATCTCGCAATTTATCAACGAATTTGGCGAGTTTTGTGAGATATCGCCAAAGTTGGCGCCAAAAAGAATTTCGTATTTCGCATAACTCTAAAACTTGTAACCGCAGAATGTTGAAATTTTGTAGTTAGAACTATTGTAACATCTAACTGTGCATCTATTTTCTGGTTGCAATTGACTGGGAAATTTATTTACAGGGTCACCCAACTGACTTTAAATACGTTAACGTGTATGGATATATTCAATTCATTGAAAGTCTGTAGTCAATTACAACTTTGGCTATCCACAAAATCTCGCAAAGTATCTCAAACTTGTCAGCTTTTGGCAAAATATGGCCAAATTAAGTGCAAAAAACAAAATTTTCAAATTCAACCTAACTTGGCGATATCGGAAATATTTGGGTAGAATTCACTACGCCTTAGTATTACTGCTGTATTTTATCTCTTTCAAACAAAATAAGTTTAGATGAAGTGCGCCAAAAATATTTTTGATATTAGACGTGCAAGGCAGTAGTGTTGCAACACTTTCGGGAATATTCGTCGTGAAATTTTTATTAGTATGGAAACACTGGTGTTGCGGTTAGGAGGTGCTTACTGGTCACATTAATATGGCCAGGGACTGTATTTCTAAAAAAAAATTATTGGAACCAACATTTGAGAACTCTAAACTGCGACGCGTAAGTCTACTAAGCAGTCTTCTTCGTTTTCATCGTCTATGAGCTTAGGCTAGTTTTTGAACGTGCCGAACCGGATTTCTAATACCAATCCATATGAGCCTGAGTAATTTTGTCGTAGAGCCAGAGCACGAAATTGAAGCTAAATAAAATACTGAAGCCACAGAATTAAAATTCCTAGCTTATTTTCAAACGTAATCACCAAAATTTCTATGAATTTGTCACTCAAGTTCAACAACTGTTTAATACTCTATTCGTTGAAGCTGTTTGGTTCATATCGAAATCAGTTTCAAACTGTATCCATGTTTTCGTTATCCGAGTAAACAACGACCTTTCAGTGTGCATTTCAGCCGTCCAAAGATGTGAAAGTCATACGGTGAAAGATCGATGTTATTTGCTGGGTGTTTTAACGCTGCCGACCGAAACTTCATCAACTCGTTCACGTTCTCTAACCAAGCGACCGCACATTTTCGTAGATCAAAACAGCTTCGAAGGACAATATGTCAACAATACATGAATCAGAAAACTTATTTATTTGGGTTGATTTCATTATTTTAGTTAAATACATATCTACAGAATTAAACCTATCAGCTTGGAGTTAAGGGGGATTCTAAAAAACTATCTCGATATACAAACGTTTAGCAACCTTACGCTCATTCAATTGAAAGGAAACTTCAGAAGCTGTTATTTCAATGTAAATGCTCGAAATTGCGATTGTTCGAAACAATAGAGCTCTAACAGTTCAGATTACATTGAAAAAATTCCAAAATTCTCGAATGGTAACAGAAATTTTTCCCCTGCAAAAGTTGATCAGCGACTTAGGAAACCATAAATGACACTAGAGCGATACACGCAGGACAAAAATTGACGGAGTAAAATATTTGAGTTTGGCTGGAGAAGTAAAACTTAGAAAAAAAAAGAATTACAAGTTTTCAACGTGGACTACGGTTAATTTAACATTTCTACAATCTAGCCTTGTAAATTATGCAAATTTCGCAAACGCATATCTTTGTGTTGTCATTTGATCCTTCACAATGTTCCGCTTCCTAGCGGTATTTCTTCAATCTCTAACTCTAAAAGTAAGTACCTAAATATAGATCAATGGTTTTGAACAGATATTCAGAAAAAAATGCCAAGTAGATATTCGCCACCACAAGGGGCCAAAGTTTCTATACATACATATAGGAAAGAAAGGGCAGCCGGTTGGGCGGTACGATCACTTTGAACACCGAGATGGGTTTGCTTTTAATTTTGTTAAGTTGTGGCACGCTGATATAGGACTGGTAGCAGCTCGGTAGCATTGTAGTCTGGTCGGAGCTTTACGATAGTCCTCGGAGAGGGCCACTGGGGCAGCCCCAACCCCCGTGGCTGTGGCTGTCGACGTAAACTAATCCGCACTTCTGATTAGAACACATTTTTATATTAACAATTTTCACATAGATTTATATGGCAACGGCGCCCACAAAAAATTCGCTCTCTCGACGGTGTTTACAGTTTTATTACCTAGGGTCATGTGATTTATAAGCTAATTACATGTTTCAAAAAGGTGCATTTATTGGTCATTAAAAATCCCGGGTCTCACAGTCCCTGGGAATCCCCGAAAGCTGTGGTGATTATGAGACGGAGAACCAGGGGAAGTATATTAACTGTTCTGTTTTTTTTTTTTTAAGTTAGATCCCGAGACAAATCCTTTGTTTGAAAACGAAATCCTATTGAATTTGAAAGGAGCTAATAGAAAATTTGAATTTTGAGAGGATATTTATTTTTATATGTTTATATATATAAATAGTAACATATTAGTTGTAAAAATAAATTTCACTATCGAGTGAAGGACGGGTTCTTCAGCTAGTAACACACATTAAACGCGCTGACAAACGTGTGGCTGCAACAAAATAGCTGTATCGTTTTATGATAAATCTGAGAAGTACGACTCTAAATCATCTTCGAAATTGATCGCTTCAGCGAAATGAGCTCCAAGTCAATTTACGGATTTGCACCCTCTTCATTAGGGCTATAATTATGCTCGAATTCACTTTATGGGTATACTGCTACACAGCTTATACATCAGAGTTTAAAGACTCAGTTGTAGCTGATAATTACGTTTCAAACTTTCTCCCCCCCCCCTCATAGATAATATTTATGGAGATTTTAATATGGGCTCTTGGAGAAACATTTTCGAGATCCGGGAATAGGATATGAATCTTAGAATACAAGTTACCTTTCAAGTAGAATCTTGCCTTCACTTTCTTTGGAAATAGAGGCGTTCTTAAATTGCGAAAAATTCTCACGCACATGATTAATGTAAATTTAAAATTGTTCGTAGTTGTTCTTCACACTAAATATTGGATTGAGACATATGTATTACACATTTGCATTAAACGGTACAGAATTTAATGAAACTCTTTAAAATTTTAAAAGTGTTTAATTTAAAGAAATACGAATTTGAATTTTTATATGGTAATAGCAGGAATAAGACTTCAATAAGTAAAACGTGACCCTGAAGGTGATGACAGAACCTCAGAATTTTATTCTAAAAGTTCTATATAAATGTTGACATAAACCTCTTTTCGATGCCTCTGCATGAGTTCTCCAGAGAAAACAGTCATGCCAAAAGATAGCGTTTCAGGGATCACACACAAGTTAAAAATAATAAATGGAAAACTGGCAGCAGTTTACAGCAGTATCTAAGTCGAATGCTTAAATATTGTACCATTTGAATACCAAATGAATACTATTTGAGCATTCAACCGAGAGTTTTCTGTAAACCAGCGGTTGAGGTAGTAGGTGAATATGGGCGAAAGAGTTTGTACGAAGATTACAAACATTGTTCAAAATGTTTTCGAACCCTACCAATTACACAGGACTATACATTCTCCTTTTCTGTGTCCTAGATTTTGTACAGAGATGTCACGATCACTATCTATAATATATTTTTGCAACTTTGTTTTACTGAAGAGGAGTGGGCAGAGAAACAATTGTGCGTGTACCTTCTCAAAAGAAAATAAAATAAAATAAAGTGTTCGATTCTCAGTCAAACTTTCTATGCCGATTTCATGTGTGTATGTATATTCTATGCCGATTTCATGTGTGTATACATTTTTTGCAGGGATTTGCAGTTTCTTGATTTAAAAGATCAGTTACAAAAATCTACATGTTTGTTGGCTCCTGTCTTTGAACACCACATTTTCCCATTTTTCTGTCCACGAAAAATGAACAGAATAAATGGATATGGCCGTTAATAAATAAGATTTAAAAAAGTGAGAAACATTCATTTTATCTTTTGTGTAGGTATGCTCATTTTGAAGCACCGACAGTACTAGGTAGATGACTGAAAAAAAAAAGCCAAAACATGAATTTGTAATGTCATGTTTTAAACACTTGTGCTTCAGCGTCAACGTAAAATTCAGAAGAAAAATCCTACCGTTTATACCTATAATAAGAAAATTTCCATTTCTCTTTTTCATTTTTTTTCAGCAATCTAGCTTACATTTACAGAGTAAACAGCTATTCATAAGCATAAGCGAAGCATTGCGGGGTATAAGGCACAAGTGCTCTCCCCAACTCTGTTTAAAAATTGTTTTATTTAAAACACTTTTCTTCGAAATTTAAACTTCTTTTTTTTACTCTTGAATTAAATAGGTGCCGCACGAAAGCTTTCGGTTACGCAAAGCTTATGTTTGTAAAGTTAAATAAGAACACCATATTCATACTTAGCATATTCGGCTCTCAAGCATAGCTAAATTATCCATCGTACATGGAAAAATTAAGCACAAAAAAAATAATAGAAAAGCAACATGAGAAAATCAGTTTTGTTGAGAGAGTTCTCGCCGACCAACCTGGTCGGTGAGTCGCGTGATGCCACATGTTTTTATAAGGCATGTTGAAGTGGCAATCAAGGCATCCAGCCTCTCAAGAATTAAGTACTCCATGTATGTTTTGTCAGAAACTAAGTTCGGAATTTACACTAAGATGAGGTTTTTATATGTTCATTTCGAAATAACTTCTTTAGAATGAGTAACTTTTAGCGTAAGAACTTCCTTTATGGACCAGCATTTCTGTTCAATTCTGTTCTGTTAATTTCATTTTTTATTGTTCTACTTTATACTCACTAAACAATTATTACAAATTAAGAAAAGACTTATCAAAGTATTTTAGATATAACTAGGGGCCAAAGCCCTTAAACTCACTACGCTCGCTTTTCGTATGAGGCATTCGGCCCCTAATAAGGTTTATTCGTAAAAAAGGCATAATTTAGACAAACAAAATCCAAAGGTTGGATCAGATAGAATGTTACCGAGATACACATTTCTTGGTTCTTGCATGTTGCTTGGAACATAAAAATTTAAACTTCGCACTATTTTTAATTATGTAAAACCCAGGAAACACCTTGCGTATTAGCCAATTATGTCGAATTTTCATAATTTGGCGACTTGCGTATATGTATAGTTAATAATTAGCTCTAAGAAAACAGTACTTCATATGTCTTCTTTCATAAAAACTACGGAATAGCTAGGATAGCTTGCCACCAATGGCGACTTTTCATTATTTGGTGATTTACACATGCTCATAACTTATAATTACTGCTCATGCAAGGTTCCCGGAAAACCGTTATCCATATTTTCATATACATAATCCTTTGCAGGTTGTTGTATTTAGTACCACGAATTGTATCATATCGCTGCGCTGTCAGATATCCAAAGTGTACTATAACTGCTATAATGGCATAGCTAACGTCACCAAATATTTCTACTGGTAGCAAATATTCCAACTTTAAAATAATCTGCATTTTAATTATTTTTCATTATCACGATATTGAGTTCTAACATTTTTGAACTCGCGGTTTAGGTTCACCCTGCTTGGAAAGATACCATTTAGACAGATCGTACCTAATGCCAAGATGGCGCTTTTAAAATCAATTAGAATTAGTTATTCCGTTTTGGAAAAACGAATAATCAATAATTCTAAACTCCTGTTGTCTAAGCGAACTTATTATTTGAAAATTGTCAACTTTGTGTAACAAACTTTGAGCTATTTATTTCATATACTTTTTAATTTGGCGTAAAAAATGGGTGTCATTCTACTTCATGTTTGTCAATTTCGCGCGATTCTACATACTTGGAATAGCTTTGTTGCAAAGGAATGAATGGTTTTAAGCCGATTGAGGCAACCATTATGTTTTATTTTTTCAGTTTTTTATTAATATCTTCTAGAATAATTCGATTTTCGAAATTTAAGACAGCTTATCAGGTTCCTCGGAATTTTCCGAATCCGTGGACATGTTTCTCGAAATTTAAATCCCCACGGTTTAAGAGAAGATAGCCGAACAAGCTCTTGACAGCGGCCGTTACTTTTATTTAGAATAGAGAGATACACATCTTGTAACGTACAACTGCTCTCGAAAGTATTGCCCATTACTTTTTCGCCGGCAACGTGGATAAGTTTATGTCGTTATTTGACAACACTGTTGCAGATGAAATAACCATTGAAAGAAAAATTAAGGAAACTAATCACCAGTTGTAGAAAAGAGGCTTTAATGAACAACATGTTACGCACACATAAATAAACGAAGTTTAGTATAAGAATATTTCAAGTTTCCCACCCAAAATACTCATTCAAGAGAAAATAATAAGTTAGGACGGAGTAAGCTGTCATGTGGGGCTGTGACTCCTCCGACGTCTGCCCAACGCGATTCCTATCGTAATTTGCCATCGAAACACATGAAAACCAAGTTTCATATAAAAGCCCGCATCTGTCAACGAGTTGGTTTCCACTGTGTTCATTAATCTAACATCAGAGATATATATATGGCACATGTATCGTTCCACTAGGAGCAATATCTCGGCGCAGAGACCGAGACAGATGTCTGCCCGATCGGGTATAATATCTTCATCCCCATTTCGAAATCCAGATTCCGTCCCAATCACGCGATTTGAGAGTGTATCACTCAGTCTCTCTCCCCGAATGCGATGGAGGAAACGGTTTTTCCTTCCGATCGCGTAATGGGCAATAAATGGGAACGAATTCGATAAAACAACGTGGGAAGGGATGCGTCCCTTGCATCCCAATGAGGTCTCGAGACAGAGATCCCTTTTCGCTTTATGTAGCAGAGTTCTGACGGAAATACTGTTTGTTGCTGGGTGGATGTAGCTAGCAACTTGCATACAAGGCGACATTTGTGAAAAAAATTTTCTTTGCACTCCCATCACTTCAGTGGCAGATGCACGAAAGAGGAGGGGCGCAATGGGATGATCCCACTTCTAAAACCGTGTTTAACCTGTTCGCTTTCCTCATTAACCCTTTAACGCGCAGTGTTCCCTCTCTGGGAACACCAAACTCTGACGTTTTGACTGTTGCCAGTCACGTAGAATAGATTGGATTTCTATAAAAAAGAGTTGCGGGTGACATAGCTCCACGAGAATCCTTTACTTTTTAGCACGCCCTTTCCCGTAAAAAGAAATGGTCACGGTTATTTTTAACAGCACTGATATCTGCTGAAAAATGGAAGAATACGAGAACGGATGGATAGATTGCCCAATGCTGAAAAAAAGGGCAGCCGTTGCCATCGCTGGACTTAACTACCAGTAAGATGGCGGACGATCGAAATGTTCATCGCGTGCCACAGATCTAGAGACTCTTTTTTTTTTGACGACAGCTGGCTGTGCCGACAACGGCTGCCCTTTTTTCAGCATTGGGAAAGGGTTGCGCCTCAAAGGGTTAAAAAGACGCAATAGAGAAGGCTCTCCATCGTAGACCGATGTTGCTGCTTCCCAGAACGGCTCTTAGACGCTTCGGCCGCCCAACGTTGCGCTTCTCTGTTGCGTCTTTTTAATGACGAGAGCGAACAGGTTAAACATGGGTTCAAGATTAAAAATAAAAAAGGTAATGATAAAAGAAGAGTAACGATCTCTGATGATATACTTTGTCTTTATTGCCCGTCCCTTGAAACTTTTCTGGATCCACCGTATTGAACCATGTTCTGTATCAATGGACAGAGAATTAAAAAGTACTTTAGTGCCTCGAAAAGATATTTCTAACTTTTTATAAATTTTTCGTGCTTATATCGGAGTTATGGAATATTAAATGAAATTTTGAGTGTCTTTTACTAATGCTATAAAGCAAATTTTTAATTCTAGAATGGAATGATAAACTAGAAAAATCACTGCTTTTGATGTACGATGTTTTAATTCCACGGTTTAGAGAAATTTGCCAGCTTTAAACAAATGAAAAATATATTGCCGTTACGAGTAATTAAACGGATTTAAACAAAATTATCGGAAATCACTAGGAAGATAAAGTATTTGATTTCGAATACTCAAGTGAAGTGTTTAATTTCCTATTTAGCAGAATTAAAATGGCATTTTGCTAATTCTGTCAATTCGAATTTGATTTCCAATCGATTTCTAATTAAGGCCAATCAATTCTTCTGGATAATCGAATATTGAACATTGCGATAACGTTTTAAAGATTTCCGATAATTTACAGTTAAATCTGCCATTTAGTGTGAAATTAACTACAAAATTGTGTTCTTCGTCATGGTTATAAAATCTAATATCTATTTTACAGGATGCTAACATTCCATTAAACCAAATTCGATTTAGCACAATTTTCTTGTGTCTTTTTTACTACTACCGTTGTAATTTCTTTTCTTTTAATACTATGAGAAGCTGAGACATAGTGTCCTGTTTATCAAGTTCAGGTTTTTACAGAAAATAAATTGTTAACTTAAGGGTTTGAAAATAGTATTTACAGTTCATCTTTTCTTACTCGAGCTACTTTTATAAAGCTCTACAAACTGCCTAAAAGTAATAGCGCACTAAGGCTATTTGACAAGCAAATATCATTGTTCTTTTTTAACACTTTTTAACAACATTCAAAAATGCTTATGATATTGATTTGTCTGTCTGTAATATTATACGTATACGAACCATAAATCTGTATGTATGTCAATGGAAATAATAAAAGTTATTGCTATGTATTGTGCCAATACACACCAATGTGCCATGTGCACTATCAAAAATGGTGTTTGCAGGTAAATGCTGCATAATCAGTATGAATGACAAATTTTTTGCCGTTTAGATAATAGTAAAATATATCAAGGGCATTAACGATTGCGAAACATTTTAATTCCTTGATATCATAATTTTTCTCATAGGATCGAAGCATTCTTGAACAATATGAAATAGGATTAAGATACCAGAGGCATTAGCCTGCTTGAGTAGAGCTCCTACTGCGCAGTTTGATGCATCTATGAACACATGAATAGGTAACTTTGAATCGAAAATTTGTAATACAGGTTTAGATATAAAAATATTTTTCAAGTTTCAAAACTTTTCTGAGAATTCGCAAACCAGTTGCATTTTACACCTTTTTTTAACCCTTTGAGGCTCAACCCTTTCCCAATGCTGAAAAAAGGGCAGCCGTTGCAATCGCTCGACTTAACTACCAGCAAGATGGCGGACGATCGAAACGTTCATCGCGTGCCGCAGATCTAGAGACCCTTTTTTGACGACAGCTGGCTGTGCGGCACAGCCAAATGTCGTCAAAAAAGGGTCTCTACATCTGCAGCACGCGATGAACGTTTCTATCGTCCGCCATCTTGCCCGTAGTTAATCGTGCGATGGCAACGGCCACCCTTTTTTCAGAATTGCGCAATCTATCCAGCTGTTCTCGCATTCTTCCATTTTTCAGCAGATGTCAGTGCTGTTAAAAATAATCGTGACCATTTTTTTACGAGAAATGACGTGCTGAAGTGTGAAGGATTCTCGTGGAGCTAGGTCACCCGCAACTATTTTTATAGAAATCAAATCTATTCTTCGTGACTGGCAACAGTCAAAACGTCAGAGTTTGGTGTTCCCAGAGCGGGAATATTGCGCGTTAAAGCCTAACAAATCATTTAGAGGACGTCTGAGTTTTGGAGCATACGGATCAATACATTTATTGTAAACATTTATAGATCCTATAACTCTATGTAACTCTTACATTAGTAGGTCACTTTAAATTTATGATGGTTACAATATTAGCATTATCAGGAGTTTTTAACCTCATATTCCACAAGCTTTATACATTTTAATACTTTCAATTATATATTCCTCTGTAAACAATTTTGGAAGATGTTTTCTAAATTTTCCATATGTTCTTCATCATATGAAAAAAAACAAACAATAATGTTAACAAAATAATTGTAAGCAAACTTAACTTTCTTTAATATCTTCTCATAAGCATTTTAAATATAGCAGGCCTAACTTTAAACCCAAAGGTCAAAACTTTAAATTCACAGAGTATTAGTTAAAAATGACAATTTTTCCGGTATCTTGAGGGTAGATGGGCACATGCCAAAATCTAGACGCCAAATCCAGAGTAGAAAATATTTTCGCCCCACTCAGTTTATCTAATAAAATATCATTATGTGGCAAATGCTTAGCAACATGTTTTAATATATTATGTAATTTAGGATAATCTTCACATTGTCTAGTTTTGGTACCCTCGTCGCGTTTGTACTCTAAAATGACACTGGCAGAATAAGAACTATTGCTTTCTTTAAATCGACCTGCTTTTTTGGACTTGAGAATATATTTCTTCTTCCTCTTTTGGTGAGATACGAAAAGGCAGGTACTAAGTTTCAAGACAGGAAAAACAAATGACGTAGCTGACAAGAAAAAGGGCGCCGAAATTCATGCATGACTAGAAAATAAATGATACAGTAAGAATACTAGTGATTGAAACCCAAACTATTTTGTACTATCCCTTTATGCATTACACATATGTACAGTATATTTTGTTTATACTTTTGAAGATAAGTTGAAATGAATTTTTCTACCTTTTTTTCTACTCATGTACATTTTGTTATTAGTATGTATAGGCTATCAGGATTTCTGATTGTGTTTTTAATATTTACTACAGAAAAATTCCAATTGGGAACGGTATTCATAGCTTCTTCTCCATGGTCTCGCAATGTTCTATCAAATACAGTTAGTTCATGGTCGGTAATTGTATGAAATACTTCAATAGTTGCGCATCGAATACTATTGCGTGTATAATACACAATTACCATTACATACAAATATATTATGCTATTGTCTGCAGAAAAATCATGCAATAGTACGTATACTATTGCGTAGAGTATAGCTGCACACTATTTAGTGTCCGTGCTTTACAGTTCATGCACGAAAAAGACTCCACTGAAAAGTTTTAACTTCGATGGTGATTTATTTTAACATGATTTTTCCTAGCCGTTTATCTCTCTTTTTAACCGTTTAAATTTTCTCATTCCTAACAAAGCAGTTTTCTGAAAAAAATTTCAAAATTAGTGCACTCATCAAAGTAACCAGACATGATTGTTATTCTTTCATTTCCTTCCCGGATTTCACTTACAAGCAAGATAAATCAATTAAAAGCAAAAGAACGCCGCAATAAAAGTTAATTAAATTACCCAGACATCCTGTGTCTCTTTGAAAAGCGAGTTCATCTGAATTTCATAGGACACGCTCATTGACTTAATGATGCTTGGACTATCGCAAATTGCTCTTGGGTAACTCTAGCAAGAATGGGAAAGAGAAAGCGAGAAAAAAAATTAGAAAGATAAAGGAAAGATCAAATGCACAGATTAATAAAATGGGTAGCAAACATTAACTAAACATTGTTTAATTGATTTAGGATCTGAGGAGGGTTAATGTAATGCACTGTAATTAGAGTTAATTGGAAGTTGAAACAAACTAATAATAAGTATTGAGGAAAAGAATAAATTAATTATTCAGTCGGCAAAATTAAAATTTATATGGTTTCAGATTTTGCTTTAGTTTTAAGTAACATTAGAGATTAGAATGCTGATTTAATAGAAATTGAGTTTTAAAAGTTTTTCACCATTTGAAATGGGATGTATGAGTACCAGTTTCTCCTTTTATAAATATAAACGATATCTGTGATATTCAGCATGTTTACTAAAGAACTTTGTTATAAAATTCTAGATTTCTTGGACTATTCAAACTTTTAGGGAGAGGATAGCCACAAAATAATATTTTACAATTTTCTTATATACAAAAACAAGATTTGTTGATTCTTTATTTGGTAGTGTCTATTTTTGTTTTTGCTGTTTTTAAACATTCTACATGAACAGACACATTTTTCTTTGTGAAAAGCCAGATCATGTCAGGACGCAAAACATTTTTTTTCACTTCAGTTCCGATGTGCAGGGATAGGGAATAGTGAAATGATCGTGCAATTTTTATATATCTATTGGAAAGCAAATTCCAATTAAATCAGTTTACACGTTACAAAATGAATATTTCCCCTAACACTGAAAGCATTTTATTATAAAGCACTACAAAATGAATTTTCCACAATGGATAAACTTATAAACGTATTGCGCATGCAACGTTCATTAATTTTTAAATAGTGAATTTCACGATACCAACTTTAGGAAGTTTTTCCATTTCAAAACAGAACAGAAATTTTCTTTTACACGAATGTTAAGAAACAACTTAATGTTTATTTCAGTTGTTTCTTGTAAAACTATCGGCTTCTTAAGAAATATATCCCGGTACTTATGCGTAACCGTTCCCATTACAGTCGGTTTTTCCAGAACATTGCTCAGAACGCATTGGCTTTCAAGGACTGTAATATCCATTTTCCCGTGTCTTTAGCTATTATAGTATCCGTAAAAGAAAAGTCAGTTTTATGTATGCCAGTGTTTTCCGTGCGTTAATTAGAAGTAACGTCTCAACTGGATAACCACTTTAAAGGAGTTTTTGGATGCCGAGGTTTGATGATGCGCATATTGTTATTATGGTGATAGTCTTTTTTTTTTTTTTTTGAGAATCGATTAAAATTTTCAGATTAATAGAATCGTTAATGGTTTGTGTAAAGCTATTTAAAATAATCACACTCTCAAAATTTCCTAAATTTTTTTGTAAACTAGATGAATGCTAATCTCTCTCTCTCTGTGTGTGTGTTTATATATATATATATTACATTACTAGATGAAGTACCCATCGTTCACGGGCACACACACACAGAAATCTTCTTCTTCTCGACTTATTATAAAAAAAAGGTGTGCGTGTGTGTCTGTCGGTAGCGTTACGGACAAACGGCTACCCCTAGAAACACCAAATTTAGTACTCGGGAAGATGTAAATATGTAGTTGTGCACCTCGAAGCGATTTTTTCAAAATTCGACCTAGAATTTTTTTTTAATTTTATGTTTTATGCGATTTTTGGCATTTTTTCTCACCTAATTCGTAATAACGGCGGAAATTACGCTCGCAGCAAAACGGTATTTGTATCATCGGATAGAGGAGAAAATTTTCTTTTAAAACAGTTCGGAATACGTAATATGATTTACCGGTTTTTAGGAATTTTTTTACTAAGCATCTGCTTCGGCGAATTTTTTCGCAAAATAATTTTAAAACTGTCGCATCTTGAATTCTATCCGTCATAACTTTTTGATATTTTGACAAATAGTGAACATTCTTTTCTCCCTCTTTTAAAATAAAAACGAAAAAAATTTTGTAAATTAGATGATTTTTTACGAATTTTAATGCAGCCTAATGTTTAGAATTTAATAGCATCAACGCGATCTTACGCCATTCATTACATTGCGATCACGGCACGAAAATTTATGTTCGGTTGTTGCCACAGAAAGGATTAGAAAAAAGGGTCTTTTCAACCAATCGAGTTTTTAAATGGGATATCGGAATTTCAATTCGCAAGTGAGGATCTATGACGTCAAATGCTTTAGGATACGTAAAAATTACGCCATAATTTAAACTCATTTATTCCAGCTCTATTTTCAACACAGGGAGACGATATTTTGATTAAAATTTTCTGTAGAAATAAACTAAGAAATTCACGATTATTATTATTAGAAGTGGTATTTTAATCCGGTGCTTATTTAAAAATTGAATGTCTTCACGGTGCTGAAAATGTTCATTTTAAAAGTTACAAAGTTCGTTTCAAAGCGCGATATATTAAAATTTTTCTATTTACTATTTTTCTATTTGGCATTTAATTATGGCGCAGGCGTTGCCTAACATATGCATGCAGGTTGCGAGTATAGTTTTATTTTAACGTTGAATTACGTTCCTCCATAAAGGTCCTGCATAACGCAAAGTTTTAATGATACCGTTTGAAAACTACTATGCGAAATATCGAAATTAACTCCCTCAACCAACCGGGGTATCCTTTACGGCAGTCAAACAGTGACGTCATAAATTTAAAAAAATGCGTGAAATTTGTAAACTCTGCAACTCTAACGCCCTGTCACAATTAAAGCGGGAATAAGTAGCTCCTCGAGATTACTCAGTTTGATGTTTTTCAGGAGACAGGACTATGGAGGATATAAAAGATATCGCTATATTAGATACATTGATATTTAAAATGGCACCCCTTGGATATTTTCTCCCCACAGTTCGATGAAATGGTTTGCGGCGCTAAATACGCCAATCTTATAAAACTATATATGGAGAGTTTCCTTAATGGCAACCATTATGTGAAATGATTATTATTTATGCTAATGCGTAAATTGCAAAGAATCGCCATAGAATCAAAAGATCCCATTGGGGCCAAATAATCTAAGCTGTTTCTTTTAAGGGAGCCTTGAAGAGGGAGAAGCGAAGATAGATAGTATTAATGTACAGCTGCGTAAAAAAAAAGGCCCACTTGCTCTTTATTTCGCCATCGTTCGTCGTATAGCAAAGTTATACATACCATTCGTTTGCAAATAACGCGTACTTTAATTTACTATTAATGTAATTTGCATAAGGGGCCGTCTTCATATTTAATTCTGCATCAACTTCGTTTTTCTCAATGGCAACCCCATATTTTGACTTTATTAAACGAAAGAAAACCTTCAAATTACCCTAAATATAAATTTTCACCAATTTTCTACGATAATTTCCGTAGATATTGCGAATTAATTTTTGCGCGTTTTTAAGGGACTTTCTGCAAATTGAAAAACGCTATTTGTAGGTTCCGAACTTTTCGCCTTTCATTTATTTCGCTCGCGAGAATTAAAATAAATTAATATTATTTTCAAGGAAAATATTGCTCCCATCTCTCTTAAAGTTTTTTGTACTGAGAATATCAAGGGTAGAATAGAATATTTAGTCTGTGGTCCAAATGACCCGTGAGTTCATAACTTCCTTGGTTCGTACACATGATTTAAGGAAAAAATGCAAAATGACTGCTAAGGATTTTGAAAATCTTTGTAATTTTGAAATTGTTATTCAGTGTTTCTCTTAGACAGCTGAAATGTTGGCAGGAGTTAGAGGCTGCTCTCTGCTATTCTGACTAGAAGCATGAATATTACTCAGCTATGGTCGAACTTGAAGAATGGTTTCATGATTGAAAATTTATTTGTTTGAATTTCATGTAAAAAACGCAATTATTTTTTTGCCGACCCAATATTATCACTGTGTTTGTTATTTCACTTTCTTCATTTAATACTATCGCCTGCAATGTGCAATATTCTTAAGACTTTTGGCGGTATTTTAATTTATAGTTAGATGAAAATTTTTTTACAGAAAAACGTGATTTTGAATATTCTCCCCATAGTTTGATAAAGTATGGGGAATTCCAAAGACCTAATGTTTCCGATATTAAAAAAGGTCGCATTCATGCCTGGAAAGTTGAGGATGTTAGTTTTTCAGAAATAGGACGTTGTATTAGAAGACATACATCTACTGCATCTAATTCTATAGCTGGAAAATATTTTATTTGGGGGAATATGGTAGCGGACGCAACAATACACGCTTTATAGAATCCCCAACAAACTGTAAAAACCTCTAATTTATTTGCTTCAAAATTTGATATTTTTAACACTGGTATCTTTTACTGTGTTTTTGCACAAAATAAATCTAATTTGCATTTATTTTATGCAATTTTCAAAATTTTTTCACTTAATAAATTTATATATGGTCCCTTAACTCATGAAAATAACACATTTTATTTAATATAAATTAAACTACTGAACGTAAAAATTTGAAATTTTGCACAGCCATCTAATATTAATTTCTGCATCTATTTCCATCGAAATTTGGCTAGGTCGCTATTCATAATTTTTTTTTTAATATTTATTTAATAATTCATAATTCATATTAATGATTTATTAAAAATCATAATAACATTAAATTATGTTTGGGTCGTTTAGTTCTAATAGTACGAATAAAAATCAGCTACTACCAATATTATATGAGATATGAATTGAAGTATGAAAAAATATTTTAACATGGGGGAGGGGATTTTGGGTGCTCATAACTCACTCATTTTCTGTCCAAATTTATTGAAAATTGGTGTCCGGGGTTAAAATGAACTAAATTTTTGAAATATGAAGTGAAATCTAGGGGTTGCTATTGAGAAAAAAAAAGTTGGTGCGAATTTTAATATGTAATGGCCCCTTATGCAATTTTTATGCATAGCAAATTAAAGTGTGTGTCAATCGTAAACGATTGGTATCTGTAACTTTGCTGTGCGACGAACGACGGCCGAAAAATGTACAAGTGGGCCTTTTTTTTCCGCAGCTGTACGTAATAGGTAGTATTATTAGATTTGTAAGGATAATATGAATAAATCACAATATACCACGTTAATAAATATTTCATGAAATTAAAAGTGTTTATCCTTTTTCAACGGTTGTCTTACAACCAACTAAACGAAAAGTAATTCTAATTCTTTCTAATTCTTTGCGTTAATATATCCCGCAGTAATTTCAACAGAGGAGATTACTTGAACTTTTTTAAAAATGAAATTCTGTTTTGTCACATGCAGATATGATTTTAGTAGTAAAATATTCGCTTCTTCCCGTATGAAGAGTGGGTGCGCTGCTATTTTAAAAACATCTCTTGAAAATAGCATAAATGAATTCAGAACACCTCAAAATGTGTAAGTACACCAAAATCTCGAAGTCGAATTTTTTCATGATTACAATACTTTCCTTATACGGTACATGTTCGGAAAGAAATAAATGGTTGTCCATTTCATGTAGTGTCTTAGGTATTTAATGCTACAACTTGAGCCTAAAAAACAGTATGATGTAGAAAAAAGACATTTTGAAACCCAGGAGTTCTCTGCAAACCAATAAGCTTTCCACTTTTTTGATAGTGGCTGACGTAGTTTTTAGATAGTGGCTGACGTAGTGACACTGACGTAGTTTTTTGAGTCATTATACTGCAATGATGCCAGGTTAGTACCCATGACGCAAACTTTACATCAACAGTCAAATAATTTTGCTCTTTTTTAAAAAAATTGCACATGACGAATAAATTCGAATTACACATGTAAGGAAATTTTTCGTTTCCTACCGTGCGAAGAAAGGGCACGCAGCTATTTTATATAATTAGAGGAGATAGCGAAGAAGATGCCTGTCTGTGGGTGATGTGCGTGTCTGTCGGCGCCGTTCCGGACAAACGGTTACACCAAGAAACACCAAATTTGGTACTCGGAAAGTTCAAAACGTGCAGTTATGCACCTCGAAGCGATATTTTCGAAATTTGCCATAGATTTTTTTTTATTTTATGTTTTATGTGATTTTTGGTCTTTTTTCCCTCACCTAATTCGTAATAACGACATTAATTATGCTTACAGCAAAACGGCATTTGTATCATCGGAGAGAGGAGAAAATTTTCTTTTAAAAACAGCTTGTTTTAACTGTGTAACATAATTTGTAGATTTTTTTAGGAATTTTTATACTAAATATCTGTTTCGACGAATTTATAATCGTAAAATATTTTTAAAATTGTCTTGAATTCTAATCTTGAATTCTATCCGTCATAACTTTTTGACATTTTGACAAATTGTGAAACATTCTCCTCTCCCTCTTTTAAAATAAAAACAAAAAATGTAAATTAAGTGATTTTTTACGAATTTTAATGTAACCTAATGTTTAGAATTTAATAGCATCAACGCGGAGATCCTCCGCCATTACATTTATAAATCATAGCACGAGAATTTGTGCTGCATGCTGGATTAGATAAAAGGGTTTTTTACAACCTATCGATAGAGTTCTTAAATGGGGTACCGGATTTTCAGTTCGCAAGTGAGGATCTATGACGTCAAACGCTTTAAGATACGTAAAAATTATGCCACAATTTTAACGCATTGTTCCCTGCTCTTTTTTTTTTTTTTAACAAAAGGAGGCGATATTTTGATTAAAACTTACTATAGAAATAAACTAAGAAATTCACGATTATTATTATTAGGAGTGGTATTTTAATCCGGTGCTTATTTAAAAATTGAAATGTCTTCACGGTGCTGAAAATTTTCATTTTAAAAGTTACAAAGTTCGTTTCAAGAAGTTCAAAATTCGTTCTGCAGTGATGCCAGATTAGTACTCATGACGCAAACTTTACATCAAGATTCAAATAATTTTGCATTTTTTTAGATTCCACATCACTGGAATTAAATAGAATTACATATGTAAGGAGAATTTTCGTTTCCTACCGTGCGAAGAACGGGCACGCAGCTAGTGTATAATAAAATCTGATTTCTTTATGACAAGCGTAGCATTTTCGATGCGACTAAGGTAACATTGAAACTATCTGATCTTACGTTAGTCACAGATTTTAAATAACCAAAATGACCAGTATTAAGTATCAAAAATCGTTTCTTTATTGCCCGAAATCTCGCCATTTGTCGTCGACCTTCGCGAGTTTTAGAGAAATATCGCCAAATTTGTCAAGTCTGTCATTGTTTGGTCCATACCCAAAATCCTGCCATTTGCCGTCGACCTTGGCGAGTTTTTCCGAAATATCGACAAATTTGGCAATAGTCAGTCATTTGGTCCATGCCCAAAATATAGCCATTCGTCATCGTCTTTGGCGAAATATCTCCAAATTTGGCGCCAAAAATTATTTCGTATTTTGCATAACTCTAAAACTTTTACGCGTAAAATTTTAAATTTTGCATTTAAAACTATTGCAACATCTAACTGTGCATCTCTTTTTTGATTGCAATCGACTGGGTAGTTTATTTACAGGGACAGCCAAATGACTTTAAATACATTAAGGTAAGGATTACATTCAATTCATTGAAAGTCTGTGGTCAATTACTGCTTTGGCTATCCCCAAAATATCGCAAACTATCTCGAGCTTGTTGGCTTAGTGACATATCGCCCAATTAAATGTCAGAAGGAAATCTTTCAAATTGACCACAGCTTGGCGATATGGAATTATTTGGCTAGAAATCCTTAAACCTTACTATTACTGCAGTATTTTATCTCTTTGAAACAAAATAAGTTTAGATGAAGTGGGCTGAAAATATTTTTGATTTAATAAGACGTGCAAGTAAGTCATGTGTTGTCCACATCAGATTTTTTTTCATAGAGGTAAACTAAGGGGGTTCCGTGGTAATTTAAAATCCATTACAACTTCTCCCACCCATACTACGTATTCAACCACCACCTCCTAGATACAGAAGGCCTGAGAACAGAAACTTTTACGTCATCAGTAGGTCCACTAAAATGACGTCATCACACATTTATTTTCACAAAGTAAAACTATTCAAAGTTTGTGGTGAATTTACTACCGCATAAAGCTTTTTAATGTTTTAAAATAGAAAATTTAATTTTACGACAAACAGGAAATTTTAACTATCGCTAATTATATAATATGATACAGAAATAGATCATAATAAATATTTTTTTTATCAGAAAGGTATTTTAATTTTTATCTTCAACTTAAAATATTTTCTAAAATTTGTATCAACCACCAGAAATTCTAAATAGTTATACTTCATGAATTAAAAACTGTGATGACGTCATCTTAGAAGACCTAGTGATGACGTAAAAGCTTCTCTTCTCAGGCCTTCTATATCTAGGAGGTGGTGATTCAACCTCCTGAGTTTGTAATGCAGGGAAAGCAGCTTCAAAATTTTGTCTTTTTCCAGGACGTTGGGTCGGTTATCAGAAAAGAATATGTGGGTCTTCTTTTAACTTTCTTTTGCATTTTGAGCTGGCATGTTTGGTATTTTCTGAATGCGTCATTGGTGCAGACCATGAGACGCTCCAAGACACTAGATCAGTGTTCCTCAACTTGTATGCCGCGAGAGATTATCTAATGTGCCTTGAGGGTTTTTGAAAAATTTATTAGGCCTCTTTTGCAATACCAGGGATACGACATTTTCTATTCATCATGTGCTATCTTGTTCTCTTCCACTGAGCTATATATTATAAAGCGCGAAACTTGCATTTCATAGCATGTGAAACAGGTCCGCCGATTTTTCTAAGAACTGTTTGCAGCAAGACGCATGAGTAATGATTAGGATAATGGATATGCCAAGCACATGCGTCTTGCTTTACGTACGCTTTGTACAGACGGGCGCCCATGAATATTGGGGAACAGAGAGGGATTTATCAGTCTTGTGCAACAAGTAAATCCTAACATTAAAAGCATCAACTGTATGATTCAAGGAGAATCTCTCGTTTCAAAATGTTTAACATCAGATATGTTGATTGCTATGAGCTGTCATCCAAGTGATCAATTTCATTCAGAGTCGACCTCTTAAATCCCGAATTTTCTTTCCGTTATGCGACGCAAAATATTCCGATTACAAAACTCTTTTATGTCATACTGATGGCGTTGTTTTGCTAAAAGAAAGGTTTTTGAAACTACTCATACACGTGAAGGCGGAAGTGATTTTGTTCTTGGAGGTCGAAAAATCATGTGTTGAATTTTTTTTTCTTGACGAAATTTGGTGGCTTAAAGTCAATTTGGGATGACGCCACTTGTGGGATAACGCCGTTCGTAGGGATGGCGCAACACACACTCGTTAACTGCGCATCCCTTGTTTCTGCGCATCTCAGGTTGTTTATATTTCCATCAAGGCGGTGAAATAACTGAAGATCGTCGAATTAGCAGAACTTTAAAAAATTAAATATATAGACTTATGAATGTCGGATATAATAATTTCTGGCTTCAGATGTGTTTTAATTGCATAATTGGCTTAGAATACTATTTCTTAATTATTATGGGCAATAGTTTCGAAGCGAAGCAATATTACGTATGTAATGTCGTGTTATTATTTTGGCCAAAAGCTGTATTTTGAGAAATACTAGTAAATTTAGGAGAATGTAGTATGTGTATGTGTGAATGCAATATTTAAAAAGTATTTATTTATAATGACGTTCACCCTCAAACAAGCAGTATTTACATTTATTTCCTGCTTAAATTTAACAGAGCTTTAATGAATTCAAAGCCATTTTCTAATGTAAATGCATACCGTGGCAGGCGAAAACTTCTTTTCTGTCAGCCACGATATACGTACTCGTTAACAAATATATCAAAACAACACTGTTGTTGCGAATGCTTAGCGGCTTTTTTTCGTGCTCGCGGAATGGCAACCAAGATTGATTCTTTTCTTTTTCTTTTACTGGTTGCCAGGGCGACAGTTTTAAATAAAAATAAATTTTCATTCTAAAAAAGTTATGCAACTGAAAGGTGTAATATAAATAGCAATTAAATTTACCTGTCTGTGTGTTGGAAATAAAGTTCCATTTATTTTTTTTCTTTGCGAAATTAATTTTTACTATAATACATGTGATGTGATGTTTATTTTTTAACTTGCCCCAAAGTTTTTTTTTCCTTTTAAGAAGATCGCATCAACTGTGTTTCACAAACGATCATTAGATGGCGCCACCGTCTAAAACAATGATTTTACATTTTAAGCCTTTTAGAATTTTTTTTCCAGTCACGTGACCTAACGCAATCGTTTAATGGACTCCTTAAACCCCCGAGTAAAAAATTTTAAGAAAATCCTTAAAGCCGTTTCCGAGATCGTTCGGACAAACATTACATTTTTCGTTTACTATAGGAACGGATTTATTGCGGGACGAAAATTTAAAGTGAGTGGCTCTTATAAGAACTGTCAGCAGATAAAGGTTTAAGCTACATCTCTCTTTAAAATAATTAAAACTAGAACTTATGTATAAATTTCGCTACGGAGAAATTGTTATTATAATTATTATTTTAAAAGGTTACGAGAAAAAAAATAATGTACATGAAATGAGCTTAAAAAAAAAAAAAAAAGAAAAATACTGAAAACCCTACTTGCATTGAGCTGCGACAAAATCAGCCGTGTATTTCTTTCCACTTTCATCTAATCGTAATTCAGTTTGCATTCGACGAGTGTCATTTCATCAAATTGAATACGTTTTGTTAGTCCATTAAATGTCCTGGAGGAGCCATTTTACGAACATTCGAGAAGAAGGGTTCCAGAAGGATAGTCTCCAGTCGCGAGGGGCGTTTCAGTTTAACGCGTCGCAGAAATGAGATAGTTCAGATTGGGCTGGCTGGGTATCCACTTGACATCCCTAGTGTTTTATAAAGCGAGTTATGTGAACGCAATTTAGTGAAATGAAATCTGTTAATTAAGTAGAGTTGGATCACGTTTACACCCCTACCTTTAAATCACGTAAAAGTAGTGATTTTGCCCCTTTTTCAATTACGCGTACCTCATATTATTAATAATGTAATTAAATGAGAGCGATATATAATTTTTACAAATGCAACTTGATAGAAAAAAATTCAAAAGTACATTTTCTGAAATAATTTTCAAACTATACTGCATGCTAGTTGAAGAACTCGTCTTTTGCACGGGAATAAGGATTGTTTTCACAATTAATAAAAAGCAAAAAAACATTAAATGCACTTTTAAATTTTGGATATCTCGGTTTATCGAAGGGAAATTTGAATCGGACTGAGACATTTTCTTTCAAACTTGAAAATTGCCGAAAAATTGTTGGAACAGAGATCTAATTTTTGAAATTGCTATTCTAAATTTTTCCGAATCTTTGATATAATTTATTTTTGCATTTACACTTGTGAGCGTTAAAAAAAAATTAAATAACCAGCACATGTTTTCTGTTCTCCCCAAGGAAAAAAAAAATTATTGGCTTGCTTATGAAGGCTACTTTTGTGATACGGAATTGTTCGGTTACACTTTTTACCTAACTATAAATTTGTAAACATAGCGTTGTGTATACCCTAAATTTTTACATATATTCATGTTCAAATTAAACAAACTGTGTAATAACTGTAGAAATTCTCGGTGTATTGTAACAAAATTTAGTACAGAAATATATTGTTGTTATTTTTGCTTATGACCTTTGACAAATTATTCATCAACCCCCTGCAATACCACCCGTTGAGGTACACCTGGAGCCACGACTAATTTTACGTGCACCAGCTCTCATTAGCGTACACGGTCTCGTAGCAATCGACGCATGAGGGAATTGACCCTCCCAAGCACTGTCCAAGCCGGATGCTGCTTTACTTGCCGTGCCCCTATGGGAACGGAGTTTAGCGCCTAGACCACTGCGGGACAAATATCGCCATCACTATGGGCGAAAGTATATAGAAACTTAAAACAATGGAAACAAGGTGAATTGTTAGTTAATTTACAGGTATATCAAAAATGGTCTAACAATATTTTTTTTTATATTTCAAGGAAAGACCACTTAATATAGTGTCTGGGTACCTTGCACTACGTTACAAGCTTCACAACAAGCCATCATAGTGATAAACAATTCACCTTTTTTATTGTTATGTTCTATATGCTTTCTCCCAAAGTAATTCGTATATTTCTGTGCCAAATTTGTTGCAATATAAGCAGTATTTCTTCCATTACTACACATTTTGAATTTGTAACCTTAATTTTAGACAACAATTTAATTTATTTTTGTTAAAGAGTTAATTAATAGAAAATCTTATTAGTATTAATTCGAAAAATCCAATCACAACTACATTTTAATGATCGCAAAAGCAAAACACGCAGGCGGGCAAAACTTTTAATGTCAAACTCACCCCAAAAAAAAGCCCAATTCCTAATAAGAGCACAAACCATTAATTTTTGTTGAAATAGTCGTCATTTCCGTCGAATTTCGGCGCTGATTTACACTCTTTTGTTTCATTAAATCCGATAATGAGTTATCCATCCAATTTGAACTCCTCTTAATTGTTCGGCAGGTTGCGAAAAATTTTCTATTCCTAATTATAAATTTGTCAGCCGCTAAATACCCTGATCAATGGAATATGCCCCCCTGCCGAAACGCTAAACGGGGTCTAGGGATGGAACAAGAATTCTCGGTGGGAGTAAAAAGAATTGATTAGGCATGCCTGCCTATCCACGCGACAATATTGCGTGGATTTTTAATTACACGCCCGTTCGACACTAATTAAACATGCAGTTTGCGAAATGAAGCCGTGGTATAGTGAGTTGTGATTAAAGTGTAACAGCCATTGTTTAATTATTGGGCACAGATTCGACTTGGGTTCTGCGACTTTCATTGGATTTTTATAAAATTCCAACTGCATCTTTTCCGTTTAATTGCGTTATTACTTTGTTTTCTAAATGGCATTATTTGTGTTTATTTTGGAGTGCGTGGGCTGTTTCCTTTCGGTTTATGAGAGCTTGCTGGATTCTGATCGCTAAAAGACGTTCAATCTCAGATTACGAGTAAAAATTGGTACACCGATGATTACTTCAGCAAATGATTCTTAAAAATTTAATTCATTACTTGAATGATATGATCAATGAAATTTTTATAGACAGATTGTTATTTTGACGTAATTATTCAGTTGAATTTGTTTGCGATTTGCAATTTTTACATCATTAAAATCTTTTAAATTCTTCTTTTTAATGAAATGGACTCGGACATTTTTAAACAAAATGATTACATCCTAAAAACAATATAAGAAATACTGATAGTCTTATCTATTACAGACAGCTAGTAAACAGTGAAATTCTAATATTTATTAATTTAAGCCCTTAACTTCCCTGAGTACGTGTATACACTTTAGGGTGATTCCACAATAACTAATGCTACATTTTTTTTTTCTTTTAAATCGCATTTTTAAACTGCCGTAGTAATAAAAAATGCATTTATTTTCTTTCAACAAAATTCATTCTTATTACAAATTATTTTTTCAATAAATCATTAAAAATCTTATAACTAATTAATTCTTTAATAGCCAGCCCTGAATTTTTTGAATTGAGCCGATAAAAAATCAATGAGTGGTAAGATATTTTGCACTATATGTAAGTATCTTAAATATGAAATATTATAACATTCAGCCAGTTACCAAACTAATTTTAAAATGTTCTAATAATTTAAAATGTTCTAATAAATTCATTAAAGCGCATTTTAGAGGTATTAGGCTTGTTCAAACGACTCAGAAGTGATATATGCTGTTAAAGGTTACAAAATGAATTATTCCATCGAAAAAAGGTCAATGGCAGTTTTAGGGACATTCATCCATTTGAAGCACAATACCGTCCTACCATATAGTTAGGTAATGATCAGACCACGGTCACGTGCTCCCTCAAGAATTATACCAAAAGTCGAACAAGCTTGTCGACTTTTGGTGTACGTGTGTATATATTTAACTCTCAAATCTCAAAAACTATTCGTCGTAGAATGTTGAAATTTCATGTATAAGATCGTTGAAACATCTAGTTGTGCATGTCATTTTTGATTCTAATCTACTGGAGAGTTTATTTACAGGACCACCGAAAAGAATTTCTGTACATTAATGTCTATGGAAATCTTCAATATATTAAATCTGAAGTCAGTCATTGTTAGGTCCATGCCCAAAATCTCGCCCGTTTGTTGTCGACCTTGGCGGGTTTTGCCGAAATATCGCCAAATTTGGCGATTGTCAGTCATTTGGTCCATGCCCAAAATATCGCCATTTGTCTTCGTCCTTGGCGAGTTTTGCCGAAATATTGCTAAATTTGGGGCCAAAAATAATTTCGCATAACTCTAAAACTTTTAACCGTAGAATGTTGAAATTTTGTATTTAGAATTATTGTAACATTTTTTCCGACCTCAAAAAAAGAGAAAGTACGATGTTCAACACATATTTTTTACGCTTGTTTAGGGATTAATTTTTTACTACGTGGACCGATATCTAAAATTCTGTTTTTTAAAGGTAAGGGGATAGCTCAGGAGCTTTCCTTATTAATGTGATCACGTTTTCATGATATTGGCATTCCAAAAATTCTAAAAAACCGTCTTTTTATATCATTGGTTAAAGGGTTGCTAGCAATGACGCAAGTCGAAATCTGTCAAAAGTCGTCAAGGTTGTACATTTTTGACAATTTTTTTCAAAAAGTAACTTTCCAAACCTGAAGTTTGGCGTTATCTTTTATATTAGACGAGAAATTGCTAAACTCTACTATTTTCCTACAGCTTGAATATTTGCCATATGGCAAAATGAAATATTTTTTGGTGCTAAGTACGGCTATCTGACAAGGATTATGCATAAAAATATACGTAAAACTGTTTTCATGGGAACTTTAATAGGAAATGAACTTCGATTATCTGCATCCGCAAATCGCCAAAGAATTAAAAGTCGCCATTGCTGGTAGATATCCAAGCTGTTCAGAAATAACTTTTCATTAAGGTGAAGTAATTTGAAGCAAGTTTGCTTTTCTTCGAAAAGAAAAATCATGCTTGTTTGATAGTTACATATAGGTTTACAGTTTATAAAAGCAAATAGAGTGCCAATTTCCGGGGAAATTTTCTGAATCTTTTGAAGTATCTTACGTACTTGATTTATTTATAGAGCTATTTAAGATCAGGGTAGAACCTGAGTGGAGTCGAAAGCAGAGCGAAGCTTTATGATTGAATTTTGCAACTTTTGTTGGCTTACTTTTCTTACAACGCTTATATGATCTCGACCAAATTTAGCACAGTGATAGTGGCCGTGGCGTAGATGATACTGAAGCGAGATGATGCTGAACGGTCATGTGAACGAGCAATAATCACTGAAAACATTTCACTATAGAGTTAACGTTGTTCTATTAATTTGCATTGTTGAAACCTCACGCATGGTTTTCTTCCATTCTGCGAAAATGATGCTTGATTCATTTGAAAGACTAAACAAGCCATGAAAACTACGTTTATCAATTACTACGTACCGATGTTCAGTCACTACCAGTTTTCTTTTTTTTATTAAGTAGGTGCCAAGGCCCCCAGACTCGCTACGCTCGCTTTTCGTATGAGGCATTCGGCCCCTAATCAGGCTTATTGGTAAAAAAGACATAATTTTAACAGACAAAACCCGAAGATTGGATCAGATAGAATGTTACTGAGCTACACATTGCTTGGTTCTTGCATGTTCATTGGTACATAAAAATTTAAACTTCAACTACAGTAGACCCCTTCCCCCTCATAACACGGAAGATATTTTGTTATGGGAATCCGTGTTGTACGGGTCCTGAGCTATACTCCACCTGGAGTGCGGACTCCGCTTATAATCGCTGGAAAAGCTATTTGCACTCCTCAAAAACACAATGATATTTAGTGTTGCCATTCAAAATTTATATTAATTAGGAGCTAAAGCATAATAAAATCAGAACATATGTTTCAGCTGTATTTTTAATAATGTAAAACCTATTGGACACCTTGTGAATTTGCCACCCATGGCGATTTTTCATTATTTGGCGACTTGCGTACATGTAAAGTTAATAAAAGCTACGGAACAGATAGAATAGCCTTCCACCAATGTTGACTTTTCATTATTTGGCGATTTACACATGCTCACAACCTATATTTACTGTTCATGTAAGGTTACCGGAAAACCGTCATCCATATTTTCATTTACATAATCGTTTGCAGATTGGCGTACTTAACACCACGAATTATACCATCTCGTCGCGCTAGCAAATATCCAAAGTGTACTATAACTGTTATAATGGCATAGTTACCGTCGCCAAATATTTATACTGGCAGCAAATAATCCAGCTGGACGAGAACCGGCTTTAAAATAATCTGCATTTTAATTATTTTTCATTTTTAAGATATTAGTTATTCTGTTTTGGAAAAACGAATAATCGCTCATTCTAAAATCCTGTTGTCTAAGCTAACTTACTATTTGAAAATTGTCAACTTTGTGTAACACATTTTGAGTTACTTATTTCATATAGTTTTTATTTTGGCGTAAAATGGGCGTAATTCTAACTCATGTTTGTAAATTTCACGCGATTCTAGATACTTGGAAACGCTTTGTTGCAAAGGAATGAATGATTTTATGCCAAATCTGGCAACCATTCTGTTTATTTTTTCATTTTTTTTAATACCTTCTAAAATAATTCGATTTTCGAAATTTAAATCAGCTTAGCAGATTCCTCGGAATTTTTCGAATCTGTGGGCACCTTAGTCGAAACTCAAATCCCTACGGTTTAGGAGGAGATAGGTCAACAAGTTTTGACAGCGCCAGCGGCCTTTACTTTTTTTTTAGAATAGAGATAAACCCTTAGAATTATTTTTTTTAAAAATTTCATTTTAAATGAAATTTTTGCTTGATTTGTTTCATTCATCATCCAATACTTATTAAAAAGTATGAAAAAAAAAGTTACACATTTCTCCACTTCCTAATTTCAATCATCTCGAACGATTAACCAAAATCCAATCAAGTCGGAAGACAATAAATTCTCCTCCGCAAGTACCGGCCCTTCAAAAACGACTCCCGCCGACACTTCCTTGGGAGGCCGGCCCTCTCTCTCATCAGCATATAGAGTTCGTCTGTTCATGAATATTGGATCATCTTCCCGGCATTAAATCAGCGCTCAAAGATTTCGTTTGATTAAAACTTCATTTGGTTTCATTTATTATATTGTAATTTGAATGGACGGGGGGTGGATTAATGAAACGAGACTTTGATTAGGACTCCACTGCCTTGGCGGGCGATTTATTGGTTTTGCTGATTAGATTTTTGAATTAATTTATCGTATGAGGAATATCGAGTCGTTTTGTTTCTCAGACGTCATTTCAAAATGAATGGGATGCAGTTGTATGACGTTCATCTACATTTTCTTTTGTGTTCGAAGTGATCACTACAGGAGCAGATCAAATCATGGTCCTCATTTTATTGATCCACTCAAGGTATGAAAGGCGACTTGGTTTTGAGGATCGAATCTCACACCTGCGTCATAGAAGCGCAACAAACTAATCACTGGACTCCAGATATACACTATTTTGCAGACTTTCCCTAAAGAAGTGGTACCTCAGATTGTCGTGCAATTAGATTTCTGTACTCAAGATAATTTCTTAAATCTACGCACATCATATATAGGTTTATCCTTTATAAAAACAGAAAAAGCATTTAAACAAACATTTAAAAAAAAATTTCATGTTTTTGCTAAGAGTTGTTTGTTTTTAAAACTGTTCAAGAACCATGTGAAAAGTATATTTCCCCCCAGAAACAGTAAAACAAAAAATCTGATGAGGGCAACACATGACTTCCTTGTATGTCTATTAAATCAAAAATATTTTCGGCCCACTTCATCTAAACTTATTACTGGCAGAGATAAAATACTGCAGTAATAACAAGGTTTAGCGATTTGAAGCTAAATATTTCCGATTTCGCCAGCTAGGTTCAAATTGAAAGATTTCCTTCTGACACTTAATTGGGCGATATTTCGCCAAAAGCCCACAAGCTTGAGATAGTTTGCGAGTTTTTGGGGACGGCCAAAGTTGTAATTGACAACAAACTTTCAATGTATTGAATGTATCCATACACCTTAATGTATTTAAAGTCATTTGACTGAAATACGCAACGAAATACGAAACGAAATACGCAATAATATTTGGCTCCAAATTTTACAATATTTCGGGAAAACTCACGAAGATCGACGACAAATGGCGAGATTTTAGGCATGGACCAAACAAGCACTGACTATCGCGAAAGTTACAGAAATTTCGCCAAAATTCGTCAAGGATGATGACAAATGGCGAAATTTTGGGCATAGACCAAATAACTGACTATTGCCAAATTTGGCGATATTTCGGCAAAACTCGCCAAGGTTGACGACAAATGGCGAGATTTTGAGATTGGACAAAACAATGACTGACTACAGATGTAATATATTGAAGATTTCCATAGACATTAATGTATTTAAATTCTTTTGGATGGTCCTGTAAATAAACTCTCCAGTAGACTGGAACTAAAAATCGAGATGCACAACTAGATGTTACAACAATCTTGTACATGAAATTTCAACATTCTAGGACGAATAGTTGTTGAGATTTGTGAGTTAAATACATACACACGTACACCAAAGTCGCCAAGCTTGGTGACTTTTGCGTAATTCTTGAGGAAGGCACGTGGCCGTGGTCGGACCATTACCTAACTATTAGAACGGTATTGTGATTGAAATGGATGAATGTCCCTAAAATTGCCATTGCCATAATGTATTGGAAACCTTTTGAGTGTTCTTGCAGCAGAACTATAAATGATAAAGAGACTTTTTTGAGGGAGAAATTCATTTTGTGACCTTTAACAGCATGCATCACTTCTGCGTTTGAAATAGACTAATACCTCTAAAATACGTTTTAATGAATTTCGGCCCATACAGCGTAATGTATTTAGAATCTTCTGAGCGGCCCTGTAGATAAACTATAAAGTCGAAGGGGACCGAAAGGGGAGGTGCACACTAGATGTTACAACAATCCTAAATATAAAGTTTCAACATTCTACGACCAATAGTTTTTGAGGTATGCGAGTTACATATATGCGTACGTTCGAACGTACAGACGGCATGGAAAACCTATTCAATATAGACTAGCGGTCGGTGAAAATCGATTGCACATGCAATTGTATGAACGTGCATGGTAGTGTACAATTAGTTGCACTGCAAAAATTCTTAAAAGTAAATTTAGAGGTAGTAAAAACGGTTTTTCCTCAAAAATTTAGCCGCCCGAAATGTTCGGATCACCTTTCTTTCCTTATACTCCGTACACACAAGCAAGGAAGTAATAAATTAATAAATAAATAAAATTAACTCGTAAACTGGAGTTAATTGGAATTAGCCTGTAAATAGTTTTAACAACAAAGATGGTAATTGCTTTAAATTAACGACTGAAGAATAATTTGTCGAAAGGGGATAGTTAGTTCAATTACAAACTATACGAAGTCAAATATTACCCAGACGTAGGTCTGGTTTTTGCAGTGTTCGTAGTTGAAGAAAATTACTTTGCATTTTTCGAAGAAACTTAACTAGAAATTTTTTTTATGTTCAAACTATCTCTACTTGAATTACTAGTATGACCATACTACTTAATATTTTAAGAAATGAAAACTGATATCGTTTATGTAAGAAATATCATAAAGAAAATTTGTCAAATTCCTTACTTTAACACATAAAAGAGACAGAAATAACTAAAAAGCTTTAAAGAAAAAATTCGAAGTAAGAAAAGAAGAGAGATGTGTTTGAAATCAAATTACAGCCGAAAAAATTCAATGCGCAGTGTGAATGGAACCATGAAATCATGACGATAAAGTTGTCAGACCTTCTCATGATGAATGAAGGTTGGGGGTTCGGGGATAGAGGAAAAGCGTTGCACACTTTCATAGTGGGATGTAGCTATTAAAAAGCGCAGCTCCTAGTCAGGCAGTCAAGTTCTGGAGGAAGGCAAAATTTTATAGTCGATTCCCTTTTCCCGAATATAATATTAATCCCTTAACAATTTCATTTTTTTTACCCCCCCTCTCCCCACGAATTCGAGCCAAAAAATGCCACATTTTTCATTGCATATTTCTGATCATTTTACATTTGTAAGTTTGAAAATGTTATTAAAAGTAGTATTTCTAATTATTTTAATTATTTACAACAACTTTTGAACAGCATATAAAATAATATTTTTTTCCCTGGAAGCTGTTTTTTTTTTCTCTCTCCCACGTGCGCCTGAGAGAGAAATTATATTTGCAGTTGTGAATTGAAAAAAAGACAATTACTGCGTCATTATTTTCGATTATAATTATTGCATGATTATTAGTATATATTGTTAGTAATTATTAGTAGATTGTTATTAATTATTGAAGCCCAGTGGTGTAATGGTTAGCGCACCGCGCTGCCTTCCCACAGGTCCGGGGTTCGAATCTCGGACTGGGCAAGGTCGACTCAGCCTTTCATCCCTTTAGTGGGTCGACAAAATGAGGACCAAGCTTACTTGGGGTCAAACACTGGGGGCTTCGCGTCAGGCTGACCACCTGGCCGAGGCATATGCATCCGCACCCCAGAGCCTATGGTCGCGAAGGCGCGGTTGGGCAGCGCAGGCCTTGGCCCCGCAGAGGGGCTGTTGCGCCAATGTTTGACTTGTTATTAATTATTAATGCACATTATTATTAATTATTACTACACATAGTTTCCGCTACTTGTATATAGGGGAAGCTGGCCTAAATTGGCCCCTTCAATAGAAAACTTGCATAAAATAATATAAATTATGAATAAAACTTTGGTCCTTTTCCAGAATATTTTACACTATATTTTGTATCATAAACATAGTTTAGTAATTTTAAACCCAAATTGATAAACGGCAAAAATAGAATTTTAAAAAGAGTCCAAGGGATCATTCTCCCTCACCCAAGGACATCCTTCATTCGAAAATAATTGTAAATTGTTTTTATCGGCAAAATAAAAGATGTAAAAGTAATTATGATTATACATAATGAAATAAAATAAGTTTTAAAATCATATAGTATGGATAATTTATTTTATAAAAAATTTTAAACTAAAAAAGGGTCACGAAAATAAAATGGAATATTTCAAAATTATATTAAAAAAAATATGGACTACAATAAACTCAGAAATACATTAAATAATGTAATGGGGAGACGCATTTTGAGAGCGTTTAAAGGGCTGCCATGATGACTAGGATCCTGTACTGGAGTTTCTACATTCGATGGATCATTTTAAATGGCAGGCGGAATTCCAGCATTCGTGGTCAAAACTCCCAATATACAAAGTCAGCCCTGACAGTCACGTTACTTATTTTTTCCATTCTTATTGGTTTCTTGAATCCAATGATAGACTGTATAATATTTGAATAGAATATTTTAACAGTCAATCACTACTGAAAAGTTTGCCGTTTCCTAAATAACGACTGATAATTGTTTAAATTTGAGTTATTAAAAAGAGACGTTCTCGTGTTTTATAAGTGTTTGGTGTAGCTTTTATAATGGATTGTGAACCTGGAGGTATATATTAGTGTTTTTAAAATATATGTTGTTATTTTCTTTAGTTCTTTTTCCTAAAACCAAAATAAAACCAATCTTTGAGTGAAATTTCATGTTATGATTGACTGTATTGAGCTATAAAGTTATAAATTCATTAGAATCAGACTATGTTATAAAGATTATAATAAAGTTCCTCATAGTAACTTAATGTCTATGTTAATTGTAGTTGCTAATATTTGCTACTCTCCTTATTATTATTTAATTAACAACAAAAATTAAAAATAACGAAAATATTTTAAAAAAATTTATTTTTAGGTTCATCTTTTAAGAATGTCGTCATGTGTCGTTGGCAATTAATTAAATATTATAGAGACAGTAACTCAAAAGAAAATTATTTAAAAAAATTGAAAATTTTGTCGGCAAAGTAAAATTTTTTGGGGGTATTGGAGATGATTTAATACATAACTGAAAACAATTATTATAGATGTTTTCATTATGTTTTTCAGATTTCTTTAGCTTTTAAATGTTTAAATACACCTATAGGTTTTGTCCAAAAAATTAAAAAATCCGCCCATGTGCGGCAGTATGTCTGCCCATATTACTGGAACACGCCGAGAAACATAACAAACTGAACACGTGTAATTCAAATCTAAATACATACTCTATTCAATAAACCACGAAGCATTTCTGTACAATGATTGCATTTCTAAATAAATAGGAAAGTTATTGCTTACCTTATAAGAGATGATAAAATCCAGTTTTTGAAGAATTGTACTGAGACACGCAATACACGGATCTCTTAAATATCGCCATTGCTTTTTCTTGACTTGGCACAACTAGTTTATATGTTACCTAGTAGATAGCACTGCCTGTCTCGAAGAAAACATAAGTGGATCGTTTTGCCCGCTTGGATCCTTTTGGGTCACCTTCCCCTAAATGAAGTTGTTTGTGTGATTATGGCAGTGCTACGCTAGGGCGATCTGCCTAGGATGGGGGTGCCTTGGTAGGATGGATTTCTATGGAGTTCTAACGCGTATTCACGTTACATCTTGGGAAAACCTACCAAAACTCCAGACCGTTAGATCGAAAGCCGCACGACGGGACCCGAACCCGGGACCTCCATACTGGGTCTACCATTTTCTGCGACAAAACTACTGTGCCTTTGTGAGGACTTAAATGAAGTTATCGAATACATAATCAAAAACTAAACACTGAAAGATAAAAATTCGCTGAGAAATGCAAAACCTATGAAAAAGTCCTATTGTTACTTTTAGACCAATAAAATAGACTTCGAAAAGTAACATTTTGTGGACAACAACCGATATCCACAATACACTATTTTTTATTTGTCATTAAAAATAGAAAAGATAATCTGAAAACAGTGAAAGCGAAAGGGAAATCAGATTGCCTGTACGACGCATCGGCAAATCAGTAAAGGCCCGAAAACCTCCTCCGTACAGCGGACGGTACGGTCAAAACAGACAAGGGTTAAATGGAAAAGCAGAAATTTTAGAATGATAGAAATTTTCATCTTTGAAAAAATAAATGGCGAATGAAAAATTTGAATTTTACTGTTACAAGCTGTAACTTCTAATTAGCATCCATACAGGGAGAATTAACTATTGAAAAACCAAAGGTACAAGGAATTAAGAATCACGTTGCAATGTGGGGTCACAAATGCCTTCTTCATGCAGAGATTCTTTTTTCAAATGTTCGTTAATTTTTTTAAGAGAATTTCATTAGCAAAGTCGGTTTCTTCTAAGAAAATTGAGCAGTAGAAAATCAAATACAATTGATTAAATATTAATTTTATTTATCTTCTCCTTTTTAGGTAACTTTTCCTGAATCATCATTGGATACCTGAGAGCATTTTGTCACTTTTTATCAAGAGATTATTAACGGGTTCTTGAAAACAACTTTTTCTCATTTCACATTCCTGTATAATTCCTCAGAAGTCTTGATGCACCCTTGCGTTCTATAGAAGATTGTCCCCTGGTATTAGAAATACCCTCTACATTTTATTTTTGGGGGGGACAATTCATGAACAGAAACACTTGTCTAAATTTTCTTTCTTTGCTGTTTAAAATGAACCACATCAAAGGCGTCTTAAATTTGGAAAGAAGCAAATTATAAGAATATCACCATAGACTCAATTTCAAACTCATATTTTTAAATACACTTTTATGCCCAGTGTCCTATACATATAGGACACTCAAATTAGAAAAATCCATGAGTGCTATTCAATTTTCCTGTCCTTAGTTCGAGAGTATTGAATCTAAGGTGATGAATTGGATATACTAAATTTTTACTTTATAAGCATTTTTTTAAAGAAAAAATATTGATTGTACATTTAGTTTATGTCAGAAATTTATCTATTTTTGTAAGCATCCGCAAAAATTGGGGAATGTTATGATAAGAGTTTGGGATGATAGTACACAAATGGGTTAATATTTCAGGTTTCCATTGTTGGGTATATAATCTTTTGCAAGCATTAAAAATGAAAACACGTTCTAAACAGGAAAATTTACAGAATTTCATGGAAAAACAAAAGGTAGAACAGACTGAATTTTTCTCAAAACACCTTTTGTTATTATAATATTGTTAAGCATCGGAAATCCATACTCAAAATTTCGGGATGTACATTCGTATCAGTATAAATTTTGTGATTTAGTGATCTTAAAAAGTACACCTTACACCTAGGGATGCTAAAGAAGTTCTTAGGAAGGTAAAAAAAGGGCTAACTAATTTAATGAGATAACAATATCCATAAAATGCTGTACCGATTTGTACGTTAAAGCCAGTAAAAGTAAATTTTTTCGCAGAAATGTTTGAGGTGAAACCCTTAACTAATGTAATAAATTGAAGTTCGAAATCAATAGCAATCTCAAACGATGGTGATATCGAAAATGTAATAATGGCAAGTGAAGACAACGACTTTTGACGTAAACTCAATACTGTCAGACGTGTGCTGGATGGAAAATGTGGGGCATGAAACAGGATAATGGATGATCATCGCTAACGAGGAGATAATGCCTCCTCTTTCAAGAATGGCTTTTATGATATATAGTAAAAGTCACATGTTTGTACTTTAAAAACCCCTTTAAACTTGCTAAAAAAGATTTTCATTTCGATATTGGTTTCTTCTAACTTTTAAGGTGCTTAGTTAGTTAAGACTCTGCCAATCAGAAATTGTAAGGGTAACATCTTTTATCTTAAAGTCACTATGAGTATAAGCGTAGGTTGTTATCGTGCGGAGGTTGGAGATCACAGGAGAACACGAGCCCATTAACAACTTAGTCTCAAAATTTTTTAATTGAAAACATTTGTTTTTAACTATAAGGAAAACTGCTCTTGATTTTGATATGTACCTCCCAAAATTTATAGTCAGGCTATGATCATGACTATTAGAATCTCGATAACTAGAGGAGGACGGAACCGGGCTTACCTCGAACAATAGAAATCATGAAACTTAATAAATAAACAAATGAAAATAGAGAAATTTTCGTTATTTGGCTGCACATTTAAATAAATGCATATGTGCTTTCATATGTACTTGAATGCATATGTACTTTCCTATCATTACATTACTGATGATTAGAACAGGTTAGTTATATGGATATCAATAGTAAAATATTTTTGTATTTTTACGTTTGTTTCCGTGAAGCCATCGTCAACTCTGTACAGAAATGTCTGTGAGGCCATCAATAGGAAGAATACATTCCTTTTATTTGGGAGGGGGATTTTTGATGTGGCTTTCGGGTGCGCCAAATATTAGAACTTTGTGGTGGGAAAAAATCCGTTCAAGTGTAGCTCATTATTTCGGAGTTAAATTAATTTTTTGACTAACTGGGATTCATGGGAAACTCGAACAATCGAGAATGGAACTACCGAGACTTACTGTACTCGGGTTTTCCTTTGCAGCAACATTTCAAAATATGGATTTTTTTAGATTTTTCCCATTCGTTTATGCAAGCACATTACAGACTTTTACGCTGGGCTGAAAACGAAAATTGTAAAAGTCGAATCAATTTCTATGGTTTTCTGATATGTTCCGCGGACAAATTAAATCCCCTATCCTCCAATCAACATTTCGGCAATAATTCTCATGCCAACTTCATCCATAATGAATCTTTAAGAAAGACAAAGTAATTTTTTAAAAACATTTAAGATTTACTCTACTTTCGAATTACTGATTTTATGTTAGCGCAGATATTGTTGAACTGCCTGAAAGATTGCCTGCCATGAACTCTTTACAAAAACAGTGTTTTTTGGAAAAGAGGGTTACATGTTTGTTTTTTTAAATAATAAACTCTGAAGACTAAAATTTTGCAAATTTCACTCTGAAATAACTTTCGTACAAACATGTGTTAATTGCTAAAAGTTTCTTAATTGTACATAAATGAATATATACAAGCAGGTATGGAATTATATTTCTTATCTGAATCTCTTCGTTTGGCAAAGCCAGGTACCTTCCATCCATAAAAAAGAAGAAAAACTTATTAAGTCTCAATTAAAATATTTAAAATCTCTCATCGGAATCAGGATAGCGATCACTCAAATTAAAACTGACGCCTCCACAACATGATGATCGGGGTACGTCACTCTACAAAAATCTCTGGGGAATCAAACAGGAAAAGAAAAAGAAGAGTCTGCAACAGCAGCCTTCGCAAGCTTGATTCTGTTCAAAACACAACCCAGCCTCCTAAGCGGTAATCTGTGTAGCTCTGTCAATCTGAATTAGACGTGTAATGGGGAGAAAAAAAAGACATGGTATTTGAAAGATGTGGTTAAGGCAGTTCGAATCTCGAAAAATTTTCAAAACAAATAAATTACGTCAGAGGCATGAAAACATCTGAGAATGTTTCTCCACAAATGGTGCTATGCACTCTTATAAATCCTTATGTTTCGTGCAACTTTCAGAAAAGAAACATGGGCAGAACATAAAGACACACTCTCTTTAGAAAAATATTTCAAAAGAGTGCAATTGAGTGTTTCATCATAAATTGATTGTTTGTAAATTTGACAAAGAGGAAACTTATTTTTTTTTCGTGTTGATTTTCTCTGATATAATTGGATTACTTAAAAATTTGTTCATAAATTTGATTACTTTTTGGAAGAATAGTCTTTAAAACATTTTCACAACAACGGTGCTTGGAAGAATAGGTACTGAAGGAAAGAATTTGTTACACCATCTGAAAAACTTCTAGGAAGAATACATATTATTATTATTATTTTTGTTGTTGTTGTTATTTTCAATTGCCAAACAAAAATATTACATGCTCAATTAAAGATTTTTGCAAACGCTAACGATTTCTGCAAAGCCCAAACTTTGCAGTCAGAAAATATTCCATCTTACATGCAATACACTTAAGTACTTCCTAGTTAACATAGATTTTTGTCTGAATATATAGTCCCTCTGTTAAAGCTAGTGAGAAAAGGTGGGAGAAAAATCAGTAAAATTATTACTCACCCTCTTTATGCTAAAGAAGTATATACAAATTAAAACACACACACACCAGAGAAATGCCGTAGCTATTTAAATATTCCAATCGTGATCACTTCTTCACAATGATTCATCTACTTTCAATGTGCCCATTTTGTTGGAAGGAACTCTGATAAAAAATATTTGAAGTCTCCCTCACTAATGACCCGTCAAGTACCCAATTTTGTTCACTTTTAATGAACCAAAATTCGATACTTGAAGAAAACTGTCCCCTGCTCTTATAAAGGCAGACCTGAAGCTGTAGGTGGGTGGAACAGCGATGAAGAATTTCAGAAGTCTTTGCCAGTAGGAACTACAATCATTCTCCAAAATACAATAAACCACGTTTCTTCGGTCTAGTACCTGATCTAAAAGGTTTTGTAGATGCTCATCCTATACTCAATACAGTATTATTTCAGTATTATTTTACTGTATACAGTATTTCACTACATTATATAAGTATATAATGCTTTTCCTTTTAATTAATTATTTAAAATATTGTATTCCAGAAAATTTACCTAAAAATTTCCTTAAAAGACCACGCTCTGAATTTAAGGTCACTTAGACAAATGTTCTTTCAAGCACTGTAGTCGCAGTTTAAACTGTTTTGATTAGAGTGTGATATTACAAGTGATATTACAAGAAGCAGAATGTCACAGATGATCCATCATGGTGACGTTGCAGTGAAGTCGGAAGGAAATAAGTCCCAGACAAGATACACCGGAAATTTTGGCTAACATCACAAGTTGGTTCCAATGTGATGTTGTTGTTGCTTTATGTCCTCGTGGTCCAGGAACACCTAGACCAGATCCATGACACTGTGCCGCTGCAACAAGGCCATAAGTCCATTATCCTCCTCATTCCATAGCAGCCTCACAGAGACTCCTAATAGCACAACAGTCCCCTGTGACTGAAATGCGACCACACAATACTGTCACAATAGAGTTACAAACAGTCGCCGCGACTCCGCAGCAAAGTCACGCCAGAGTCGCTATGTCCTCTCGCTGTGTATTCACATTGCGACCGTTCAGAGAAGTCACTTTGGGACAGTTTTGCGACAGCGAAAAAATTCGGGGAAAAAGAGTTACCGATAACATACACTAGATGGCAGCACCAAACTCTCAGGCAAGAAAAAGTTCAGGTCCAGTATCGAACCCTCGAGCCAATGGTTTGTAGGCCAGCATCTTACCTCAACGCTGTGATTACCTTGCTCAGGATCCTTTAAAAGTAAACTGATTGCTGCAAAAGCTAGTTCTGGCATGGCTTCTTTTGGAAATTTAAAATTTTTCTGCAGTATTTTATAAATGGAGGGAAAATAACATAATTAATAATTATAAATTAAAAATCTTGGAAATCTTTCTTTTTCCACATAAATTATTTTCAGGAGATAATGTGCTGTTTTATTTAAGTATTCATCCGAAAAAACTAATGATTTATTGAAATTTTTTATTCGGTTATGAAATAAATTTTTAATGTGCGACATGTGGGGTTTGATATATATTAAGGTATGAGGGATAAGATTTATATTTTTGCTATATTTTGCCTAAAAGGCATTTCATATAAAAATAAATAAAATTAATTGGAAAAACATGCATTAGATAAAATAAATAAAGTATTTTTGACTTTAGACCCATAGTTTTACCTCAAATTTTTCCTAGTGGAACTTTCAAACATACCAGGGACGTATTTAAAGGGGGGGGGCATCTGAAAACTTAAAGCAATTATTAAAAAACAGCAATTTTGAGACATTTGTATTTACTCTAGTAACAATAAGGTTGAAAATACCGGATAGTCCCCCCCCCCATCCGAAATTTAAACCTACATACGCTATCGAAACATATATGCCATGGGGATATGAAAGAAATTGTTAATTTTACTCACAGATACTTAGTTTTCACCATTGTGATTAAACTCTCAACTCTAATATTTTTAAGAATAATATTTTTTTATAAATAATATTGTCTTGTTTAAACGAAATAATTTAAAAATTAATAAATTAAACTAAATTCCATTACTACATAACTGCGAGATTTTATTGAATTACTATTTTCGGATTTATTTATTAAATGTTTCACGAAAGAAATTGCCACAAAATATTAGAAAAAATGAGTCTGTTTCCAAAGTCGCAAAAGCGGCCAGTGTGACGTCATTTTGAAGTCCAAAAAAATCAGTAGTCACAAAATAGTCACACAGTGACTTCACAGTGGAGTCACTGAGCGACCGATCAGCACATGTGACTTCACAGTGGATCACGATCACTAGTCACATGGTGACTTCACAGTGGAGTCACTTAGCGACCGATCACATACTAGTCACATGGTGACTTCACGGCAACATCACCTGGTGACTGGTCACAAATAAACTTCACAGTGACCACACAGTAGAGTCACATCACTCACAAGTCACAATGTGACTTGTATGTGACAGTCCTGTGACAATTGTGACCCTCTGTGACGTCACAGCGGCTCTTTTGTGACCATCTATGCTATTAGGGCGTCAATACAATTAATGATATGAGGTGGTGAAGCAGGACAGAAACAAGGTCAGTATGAATAGGCCTTTTCTTTGTTGACAAACTTACAACTTTTTTTTTTTTTTTGTTGCTTCGCAGCCTAGCCAAAGCAGTCTGTGCTGATCTTGTGCCTTCGGATAGCAGAGACTGACCACGAAGATGTCTAGCGTACCATTCGTGTGTGGAAAGGACTCTCCAAGTGGTTTTAGCTTTAACGTTATGGATAGAAAATATTTCGGTTGCGAAAAGTTCGCAAGTGGTGATAAAAGGAAAAACATTCCTCTCTTTTGCAAGTAAGTCCGCCTCCTCATTGCCGAGGATTCCAAGATGAGAAGAGATTCATTGGATGTAAACTCTGCTTTTCTATATATGGTATAATAAATTTAAATAATTTTATATCTTGTTTTTTCAAGAAGTTTTGACCAGTTTGGTAAGTATACTGTCGAATTTTGATGTCCAAGTGTCAGTAGTTTCAGAAAGGAGGGCGAAATTTAAAGCTTCTCCGTTGGTAAGAACTTCGAATGAAAAATCGTCCAGTTATCTGGGTTGTGAAAGTTATAACGGAAATTTAAACCAGCCCCGAATTTAGCGTAGACACCACTGCCTTTCCTACCTGAGTCCGATTTACTTCCATCGGTGTATATTACTAGAGACTGAGAAGGGATTGTTGATTACCTCCAGTCCCAACCAGGGGCGTAGCCAAGGGGGTGTTATGGGGGTCGTAACCCCCCCCCCCCAATAAGAATTTTTTTGACATACAAAATGTATATTCTTCACTCCCTTATCACACACATGTATGCATATATGTGAGTTGCAGTAGTCGTAACCCCCCCCCATGAAAATTTCCTGGCTACGCCCCTGGTCCCAACGTAATTGTGATATATTCCAAGTAAAACACATGGTGCATAAAGACACAGATGGGCGTCCAGGAATAATGAACACATGAACGTCCTTATGATATCAACGTGACTTTACGTCCTCTTAGGTTTTCTTCATACTAATTTGCAAGACTTACATTTTTTTAAAAATACGTTAGACAAAAAATAAAACTACATTTCCAAGCCCTTCAGCAAGACACAACCGAATATATTTTTTTATGGTGTTAAAACAAAAATAAAACATTAAAAATCTTTCGTTGAATGCATCGAATCAGAATCAAGAAAGCAACCACTTGGAATTAAAACCGACGCTTTCACAACACACTGATCGGGGGAGCGTCACTCAAAGGAAATCTCTGAGGGATCGAACTGGGCGTTGCATTTAGGGAAAAAATAATAACAATAGCGCAAGGCAAACTTCATTCCGTTCCAAAATACAACCCAGATTCCTAAGCCGTAATCTGTGTAGTTCTGTCAACCCGAATTAGACGTCTTTGTTCAGACGGAGAGAGAGAGAGAATAAAAAAAGAGGGGACAGTGTTTGAAAGATGTGATTAATCGAATTATTTCTGCAGTATGAGGTTTGGATTACTCCGAGAAAAAAAGTTAATTACTGGTTGTTAAGCGCTCATATGGCTACTGTGTCTGGAGAAATTTTCCATTGCGAAGGGCATAATGGCTTTTGTACCGTGGTAATTATGAATTTAATGTATATTATTAAATCGAGGGTCGGTCGTGTATCAGAACTTGCGATCATTGATTTCGCAGTTTAGTGCACCATTCTGGATAATAATTTTGAAAGAAACTTTTCGAAATTGTCGCCAACTTCTGACAAATTGATTTCGTTCCTTCTTTTTCCCTTGCAGTTCGGAAAGAAAATAAAAAGATGCTCTTCTGACTAGAGCGGAAAGAAAGTTTTGAATACTTTTAACTCGATAAAAATGTTCTGTAAAAATTACTGACTGTGCTGAAAAGGGAGAAAAATAGACCGCAAAAAAGCTTAGCATATCTACAATTAGTGACTTTTATAATAGAGATGACAATAAGTAGATCAGCTGTATAATTAATAAGTTGAATATTCTTAGAGCAATACAATTATGATTTTTTATGCCCAATCATTTATTCGTAACTCTTTACTGTTGAATTTAATTTTTGATTATTTCGTAAAGTATCTTTCAGCTTATCTCTTTATATCTCATTCTCAAAACTTTTAAATTTTTTACTGCAGTGTGCACAAACAGATTAGAAACATACCAAAATTTTTTACTTGCCGGTTTTGCAATTCGAGTAAAATTTATTGACCGAAATGCGTTTAATACAAAGTTCAATAAAACGGTTATATTTATTTTTGTATAACTTGAAAATATATCTGTAGTATACCAAAGTATTACTACACTGCAAAAAATATTCCTGTAAATCAACAGAAAAAGTCTGGCAGCAAAAAGTTGCCAGAAATATTCTGTAGGCAGAAATTTTCTGTTGCCAGGAGCTGTATGTTATATGACAGGAAAATTCTGTTGCCTACAGAAATTTTCCGTATACATATAAAAGTCGTTTCCAAGCAGCGTTTTACAGTTGATTTCTGTATACAGAAACTATCTGTAAGGGTTACAGAATCATTCTGTTGAATAACATTTATTACTGTCGACAGAAAATTTCTGTATACAGAAATTTTCTGGCAACTTTTTGCTGCCAGTAATTCTTCTGTATACAGAAAACTCCTGTATACAGAAATTTTCTGACAACTTTTTGCTGCCAGTAATTCTTCTGTATACAGAAACTTTCTGTACACAGAAAGATGTTACATTCTGGCTACATTTTGCTGCAGTTTTTCTATTAATTTACAGAAATAGTATTTTTAGTTATTTCATATATTACTATCATATTTCTCCAAATATTTAAATTTTTTTATACAGATACTTAAAAAAAATTAATTAATTTACAAAAATATAATAGTAATACATAAAATAAATATAATACCAGTAAGTAGTCTGGTATTATTTATTTTATTATTACTATTATATTTTTGTAAATGTATTAAAATTTTTAAATATATGTATAAAAACATTTAAACATTTGGAGAAATATAATAGTAATATAAGAAATAACTAAAAATACTATTTCTGTAAATTAAGAGAAAAACTGGCAGAAAAATGTTCCCAGAATGTAAAATCTTTCTGTAAAAGTAACGTTACCAGCATAACTGTTGGTGGCCTTATGATGACATGTAAAAGTGCTTAGTTCATTTACTTAACTTTTTGTGTATATTAAAAAACTACTGATAAACAAAATTAGAAATATTTCTGACAAGAATAAAAATTGATTTTTCTTTTTTTAATCACTGAATCTGAACTTTTTGTGTTCAAAATCTGTACCTAGAGATATAAGTATACTCATACTTTAAAATAATCTTAATAGACACAAATAACTCTTCAGTTCAACAGTAAATTAAAATATTAAAGGTCTGAATTAAACATTCTGTGTGAGTAATAATTGAGAGCTATTTCAAGAACACGAGTACTTACCGGAGCCGCAACTACTGTATACGACACCTGGGGCAAACCTTAATTAGGGTTCCCTTCCCAAGGAGCGATAATTGATCTTGGCACCCCCTTTAGCACATCACCCGCATCATGTGCCCCACTTACTTCAAGAGAAATAAGCATTCTTTTCCCATGAAAAGATAGGAGGATGAGTGTATTTGTAATGAAAATTTTTACATATCATTTATAAACATGCCATTAGAGCTCTAAAGCAAAAAATTATCTATAGCAGAGCTTGACAACCTGCAGTCTGTCTCCTTAGATAAAAAGGAGAAAGAAAATGAGGGAATTTTACACTTTTCCTATCATTTTAGAAATACACAAAGTATTCAATTTCCAGTATAATGAAACACTATTGAACTCAGCAGCAGATCAAGAGAAAAATATGGGGGGAGAAAACAAATGCTGAAAATTTCACTTTTTATTTTCCTTTAGTTCACGCTTATTTTATTTATTTACTTTTTTTTTCTTTGGTTAGAATCTGGCAACTAAATAATTGTTTTATAAATAGTTGGCACTAAATTGCGGGATAAAAATTTAAGCATAGGTATCATAATAGTGAAAAACAAATGAGAAATTATCCAACATCAGAGAGCATTTTCTCTGCTCTGCTAGGGTTCATTTTTAAACTACACATTTTAGAAAGCGACACAAAAGCGATCTTCTTTCAAAAAAAATAATAATAATAATTCTTATTTATATTGTCAAACTTGAATTATTCAAAGTTGAAATTTTGAATTGATCATGCTCGAGTTATCCAAGTTTTGCTGTATTAATGAAAACTACACTCAATACTTTTAATCTTGTTCTCTTAAATTAAAAATAACTCATTTCAGATTCTATTTTAAACACTACAGTTACAAGAATGCATTGTTGCCATAAGTTGTTAAATTGAACAATTAAATGAAAGTCACTTCTAGAAAAACTCTTGAAAATAAATGAAAATGCATAAATATAAAACAAATAGAGCATTAAATGGTGCATTAAAAAATCCGATTTTGAATGCTATTGTAGCTATTTTGCATTTTTTTTTTTTCCAAATGTGTAGCAACAGAGTTTTCAAAATTATCTGGAACCACACATACCCTTTACTACTAGCATAGGTAGTGACGCCTGGTATTCTCGGACAAATCCAAACCATTTAGACTTAAAAGTTACAAAATTAGTTAACTAAAATTATTAGCTACACTGTAAAAAAAAAAAAAATAAAAGAATCGGAAGTGTTACCTTAAAATATGGGGCAGCTCTTGTATTTTAAAATTGCAGGAACGTTTCTGCACTAGGCAGGTACAGTATTTATAAATTTTTCTGCATATTTTGGAAAAATATTTAAATATTTTCCTTTTTTTTTTTTTTTTTTTTTTTTTTTGCAAAGGTTTCCAGATAAAAGGTGAATAGATGTGTAACATTTCAGTATATTTCGGGGAAAATATTCAGTAACCCCTCTTTTTATTTCACAAAGGTTTGCGAATTAATATGCAATATTCCTATTAATAAATTGAATTTTATTAATTTTAATGATTTTTAAAATAAGTGTTAAACTTATGACTGCTTTTTTTGCAAAAGAAAATCTTAAAATATGAAAAAGTAATTTTTACTATCATAAAGTCATTAAAAAAAAAAAATCTTAATAAATTACAAATCTGATCTTGGTTCCCTGAAATTTGTCATACTAAAATTGTACATTGGATTTCTTTTCCCTCTCTATGAATCTCAAACAAAATAAAAGGTTCTTTATAGAACCTTTTATTTGTTCGAGACAGTTTTCAGAGAGGGTGAAAAAATATTATTAGCTTACTTTCAGCAGTTCATTTTATACTTAAGAAAAAAACTGGAATAACTCCACTGACTTTGCGAACTCTTGATCCTTACCAAGCATTTAAATAAATTTAATCAGCTCAATCAAATGTAGTATTCAGACACTAGTGTACTTCAAATAATTTGAGTGTATAGGCCGCAATGTATAAGAATAATTTTTTGTAGCCCTATAAAAATAAAAAATAAAAAACTGCAAACTCTCCGCATACTAAAATCTATACAGTGTGCAAGACAGTGACCAATAATATGCGTACCTAATTGAGCACTCTTTAGATGCTACTACACTTTCAAGAATTTGTGCCATAATGTACAAGAATATTTCGTAGCACTGTACAAAACATCTGTGCTCTACCCACATCAAAATCTATACAGGTTGTGTGACTGTGACCTATGAACTTTTATTAAAATGCACCATTTAGGCACTAGCGCACTATAAATGATTTGCATCTGTAGGCCGTTATGTATGAGAATTTTTTTTTTTTCAACCCCGTGAACAGTGATCGCAACAACACCTCTAGATGTGAATATTTCACACCTTAGAAATTTCGGAATGTGTGTTTTTACGCATTGTTTTTCCATATAAAAGTAGGTATATTTTGATAAATAATTATGATTTGCTGATTTTAAATTTAAAAAATCAATTTTTGTACTAGTTTTTGTTGAACTGACATTTATGTACCTAGATATAAAATCAGTTATTATTTATGTGTCAAATGCTATTTAATTATGTATTTGAAAATTTAGCATGTTCGTTGTTTTAATTACTTGTTTGGAACAGAAAATACTTCCAAAAAGGTTAAGGAGTATTTTTACTCATCTGAAAAAATCCATGAACAAATTATCAGCTCTATGCACATCAAAATCTATGCAGGTCATGTGATCGAAACCTATAACATACATAACCAATTAGCACTCAATTGAATGCATCATTCAGACACTAGCACACTTAGACACCAGCACACTTCAGACACTAACACACTTAGGCCTATAGATAAAAATGAAGAATTTCTATCCATAGGCCACAAATTTTTTTTGTAGCGCTGTAAAAAATTTTAAGTCATAAATACACAGAAATCAATAACGTTTGCATGGCGATGGTCTATAATATGCATACCAAATTTGAGCTCAATCGAATGCACCATTTAAGAGCTATCGTGTTCACTCATACACACACAGATACATGCTCAAAAAGATGAAAAAAAATTTTCTTAGTAAAAGTTTTCAACAAATTATATATGCCATAATGTATTTTATTTTAGAAAAGTAGTATATACATTACAAATTATCTTTTCTAAACATTCATAAGTAAGGCAATACAGATACACAGGACTTCTCTCTGCAAGTAAATTGATACATTTCCTGAAAAAAGGAAAAAGTAAAATCAGATACATTTTAAAATATATTTGATAAATTTGCTGGACGATTCCACCGTTATGTGTGCGACATCTATAAACTGCTTTTCTTTAACTCCTTTTTCATAACTCAGCATTGAAAAATCAAGTATCAATATTATCTTGCTTTACATCCTTTTATAAAATGAACATATACACAATAAATATAATTATCTGCAACATTTTATATTTAGTTATTAATTTTATAAAATTTATAACATGTGTGAAAACTTATGGGTAACACACAGACATTGGAACTGTCCTGCTCAGCAAACTCCTAAATAAAAAATAAAAATTTAATTTTTATACTCTATGACACTATAGGTTCCTGACCGTATGATTATGTCTTTGGTTATAGTGAGCCTCTGGGGAGCAGCAAATTTTGTTCACTAATTTGATTTAATTTGAAATCACCCCTGCAGGGAGGGCGAGATTTTAGAGATTTAAGGCGAAGAGCCGTTATCTCACTTGTTCTATAGTTCGTTGACTATATCCAAAGTTCTGATCTCCAATAACAATAAAACAATACTTAACTAGAAAATAGAATTTTATACAAGTACTGAATGTTTATTAAGTAAATCAAACATAATGGATTGCATTTACAAGTCTAGAACTAGTTAAGTAAAATAAACACAATTAATCGCATTTATGGAAATAATGTGTATTCTATTCAGTTGGAAAAAGGAGCTGTCGCTTTTAACATATATTCATTGAGGATGGAAAATGAAATCGTCTTAAGTCAAGACAAAATTTCAACTTTTAGTTCACTTTTTTTAATGAATGCTTTTAAAGGATAGGATGGATTGCAGCATTGAAAAAGTTATGACCCCTCCCCCCTTGTTTAATATAATCAACTTAGTCTAGACACTGGCAATTCACCTGTACAGTGGTCACCACTTACTTAGGTTAGTGGTTTATCCTGTGAGCCGCTTATTCTGGTCAAAATTGTTATGAACAGAACAAAATGGCCAAACAGCACTGTCCACCGTTTACCTCGGTAGTGAGTGCTGCTTTATCCAGTTAAGTAATCTGGAGATTAGGTAAAATTTCGACGCAATTAGCTTTTAGGGTCAGCCAGTCAAAGATGACTCATATTTGTGTGGAGGTGTTACAATAATTCAATCAAAACAATTGTTAATACACTTAATAGAATTTTAATAAAAATAATGATCAATCTGACACCCTGAATGAATCAGGCACCCGATGATGATGACAATGGTGTGCACCTGAACCACATGAGTAGATTCGCTGAACACTACAGACATTTTATGTAGAGCATTTGAGGAGAACAACGTAAATGGTTACCTCTTTTCACCACTAAGTTAAATTCAGTTTGCGCTAAAATACAATATACCCTTAAAACAGCCTTTAATCTCAGATTTCCAACCCAAGAAGTTGTAATAGTTATTTCTTTTTTCTTTATTCTTAAATAAATATGTTCATATGTCAAACTATTGAATAATATAGTTTATATATTTTGATTTAATTCACAAATTTTTTTATCTTAAATATTTCATACTTTGTGTCTCTTACTTTTACTTTGGTCCCGCCGTTTATTTCAGATATTCCAGCCAGTTTCAATCCGTTTCGATGTAACTGGAATAAGTGAGGACCACTGTATTTCGGAACAGGAGCTTGATAATCTTTCTCTCTACTTGAACACTAAAGAGACACTCTTCGTGGGAATAGAACAACATTACCCCTACTGTCCAAAAATTTTTAAGTTCACTATAACGGAAGTCGTGGTTCATTAAAACTGAAAAATGCTATGTGCATTTCTAATGTATGTGAGTCAGGACTAAGGAAATGTGTTCACTATAGCTGAAAGTTCTCTATATCCGGAGTTGACTGTACATATAAATTAAAAAAGCCACAGCATTCTCTGTGTATAAGTTCTAGGGACTTACGGAGTCTTTCGCTGACATTTTTCCTTTTTAGATAATGTAACAAAATAATGAAAGCATTTACAAGTCTAACATAGGCATAAAGAGGGGTTCACAAGTATGATTAAGGATTTAAAGAAGGCGGTTCTGGAACCCAGCGATTCAGAAGAAAAAAAAAAGTTTACAATACATGCTATAGCACTTCAGCATGATCTCTGCATACGAAATTACCAAAAGCTTAATATGAGGTATGATCCAAAAGTTTGGGGACAACGTGTAAAATTCTTTACCCTGAATAGTTCACATCACCGAAGTACTACATCCACCTTCAAAGTAGTCACCTTGGGCAACGATACACTTCTGCCAACGTTCGTATAATTTCTGGAAGCCATTTTCCCCAACCTCCCATAAGGTTTTTTGCAAAGCTGCTTTCATCTCTTCAGATGACACAAAGGCGTTTCATCTCTTCTGATGAAACAAAACGGCATCCCTGTATTATTTTTCCTTTTTATTAATGGGAACAGGTAAAAATCACATAGGGCTAGTCGGATGAATTGGGGAATGGGAATAACCTGGGTACTTATAGACTTTGTCAATTAAATCACCCAATATTGTCATTAGTTATTCTTTTTGTTCAGTAATCAATAATCAAGGGACAATGTGCTGCTACACTTGGTGTATGTTGAGATCTTCCATTGGAATGCACTGGCAACTTGTATATAAGTGTCTAGACTCTGCGATTTCTACAAGTGTTTGACGACGATCTTTTCAAACACATTCAAGACACCAATGAAACATTTTCTGTATTCCATGAAGTCGAAAGTCGGCCAACATTGTCCAACGATTCTCGGTCCTCTTTAAAATGCAGATGCCATTCATAAACCTTGGATCTCATTATGGTAGATTCATCATACACATTTCTTAGCATTTCCAAAGTCTCTATTGGCGTCTTACCTAACTGTTGACAGAATTTAATGATACAGCACTGCTCAAGAAAAGCCAATTTTCTTATGTCACCAAGCTAAGACAACTGACTTCGGAAGGTAACAGCTGTGAGTGCTGTTCGTCCGCATGACATGGGATAAATCAACTCAGTCAGGTAGGGGTAGGTTGGGAGAATCCTTTCCAAGCAATTTAACTTTAGGTACTTGCTTTCGCCACATCATCAGGAATAACCACAATCCCGGAATTTTTGGATCATACTATGTATAAGCTAATATAAAGCTTTCAGCATAAAATGCACACATAATCAATACTCTCCTTAATTGTCATTTTAATTGTAAATAAAATATAACTTTTCAAATTTGTAATTAAATACTAAATTAAGATTAATTAAAATTCATTTTATATTATTCATAGGTAAAACACACAACAGTATATTATATGTAAAACTAAAAAATCTTGGTCATGAAAAATTACCTTTTACAAAGTTAAACACTAATAGCAGCATACTTATATTTTGCAATATTAATAATTTAATAAATATGCTATGATAAATGTAATTAATCTGGTAACTATGCTTAATCGCATCATGCTTTGAGTTTTACAAAACATATTTAGCAGTTTTTCGAAATTATGTTTCTAATTGAGGATCAGAAAAAAATCCTCCTATCCCCACCCCACCCCACCCGATAAAGAAAAGTAGAAAACCATGTCAAGTAGTGTTACCCAGTAGAAAAGTCTGCATTTCTGTAATATTATTAAATAGATTATTTTTCACTCATCTTAAAATTCAATGACTTAGGATATTTTATAATATGAAATTAACATATTAAAGTATAACTAAGCAATATTATTTGTAAATACATTTAAAAATCTGTTAAAAATACCTTTTTTCTCTTCGTTCTGAAATTATTTAGCTGAATATGGCCAAATATCTGTTCAGTATTCGGCCTACCAAATTCACCAGTGTAGAGATGTCCTGTGTCAATTACAGTTGACGTTGCATTACTAGAAAGAAGCTTTATCTGATTGAGCCATCAAATCGCAGGACACTTCCCCCTATGCATGTTAAAACACAGGTATAAAAAATCACTTGCAGACAGTAGGCCACAAAAAATTTAAAGGTATTGCACAAGAGCAAATCAAGCAGTGATATCATAAACGATCAGTTTTTTACACTTGGGGCTGTTATTTTGGTATTAATAACAATTTCTGGGATTATATTTGTTTCTTAAAAGAAAAGAATTCCTTAGGATGATTTTTCAAGAATTTCCAGGTAATCACAAGAAAAAAATAATTATTAAGTGTCTAAAGCATTACAACAATCAAAATTATTTGTTTCTTCCTCCTACATACCTACCAACATTCCGTTATTGAAAATCTTACACAATAAAAATCAACTAAAGATTAAATGTTTATCCTTACAATACAGTTAATTATAAATATCAATTTTATTAAATAAAAATCAAAGCAAGTTATTTAGAAATCTTTTTTCATAGTATGAAAATCAGTTATGATTTTTATAAGCTGATTAATGGAAATACAAATTTATATCAACATCTGTAAAAGAAAGTCATAAATGATCAACATACCTAAATTTGTCATAAGACAGATTGTTATTATTTATGAGTGTGTTCAAATGTGAGAGGAAAATATATATGATACACCCCGCTAGCAAGTGGGGACATGCAACCAGTGTTATATATATCAGTCTCAAATAATATCCAATTTCAAATCTAAGGCTCGCCAAAGTGCCAACATACACCATTTTGCAAGATTTTTTTCAGGGAATCATTCGAAGCATCGACTTAACAGCAATCAAAATGAGATATATCTGTCACTTATATGGTTCGATCACCATAAAGTAAAGCAGGCATTCATTTGAAAAGTAGCAGCATTTTAAAAATTATAAACTATAACGAGTTTTATCATTAACTCTGATGTACTAAATGCAAAGATTTCAATTGTCTGAAATTTGGCGGAATTCCCCCAACTTAAATCAATTTACTGAATTTGGTGAGAATTCTGAAGATAGATCGCTTGAAATCCCTTAATAACTGCATTATTTCTGATCAGATAATTAAAATTTAACGCTGTATTCTACTAAAACCTATACACTTATTTTCAAAAATGCTATTTCCTTAAGCTCTCAGTACATTGCGCCAAGCCTAAAACTGTGCAAACCACTAGAACTTACTTTCTCAAAATCGGCATATCAGCCATTTTATCTTTTGCCAAACTAACAAATTTTACATAATAGCCTCGGAAATCTTCAATCCTTATTATTTTGCATACAAAACATGTCATTCCTGCTCTGATTTCCCATGCACATGATATTATAATTAAAAAAATAACTTTACAAAAATAAACTAACAAAAAAATCATTATTATTCTTTTATTTTTACTTATTTAAGAATTGAAAACATTTTATTCGACAAAATTGCAACACATGACAACCACGATGCTCATTTCACACATTTTTCACTATGGGAATGGGGGTTACAATTACGGAAAGCTTTCTATATGGAAATCATAAAAAAATCTCAAACTCTGGGAACGGGTGGACTTTCAAAGTTTTAAAGTGGACTATCATTTACTCTATATTATTTTGCACATCTGTGCAAAATTTCAGGCTGATTGGTCCGTTTTTGTGGATTTGTATATGGTCTAAACCCACAAACACAGTTTCATTCTTATTATTACTTAGATTTCTGTGTATCAAAAGCATACATTTATAAAAAACATTAGTTAAATTTACACATTTTACAACATTTAAGCTATTAATAAATGGTGGTATCTATGACAAGTTAGAGAGAAAATGGAGTTTCTGCTGTATAAGCAAAAAATCAATCATATCTTTATCTCATACGGTTTTCAATTTAATAAATTTACAAGCATAATTTAGCTGAACATTAGTGACTGAGGTACCAAAGTTTAAAAAATTATGTTTTTAAAAATTTTGTTGAATAAAAACACTTCTTTCTAAAAATCTTACAATAATGCCAATTAGATTTATAATAATCTTACAATGTAATCAATTTCTTACATTAAACCTTACATGTTGGCAGCAATGCTTCTAGCATAAATAATGTTAATTCATTAAATCAAACACAGTTCCATATTAAATTCTGCATATAAAAAGTCAAAAATTATTTCAAGGGTGAAATGAGTTTTTAAAAAAACACGGTACTAACGTATTATCCTGCCAAACTATTTTTCCGTCAAATGAGTTGCCAATCGTATTCAAAACCATTGATAATTTCATACCCGGCATTTCTCTTGGCGAAAAAAATTGCTCGTCTTGGCAGACCGCGGGGTAATACGTAAGTACCAAATACACTTTATCGATTGACAGGATTTTGTTCAACCCAAAAAATCCCAACTGAAAAACTTAAATGGTTTTTTTTTTCAAAATTTCAAATTTAATTACATAGGTAATACATCTCTTGATATCAATACACCAATTGCAGGGTTCAATGCATACGATAATTGGGTTTGTATTGCAGCCTCATCACAAAATTGCAAACGATTAACATGGCCCTTTATAAAAATGCAATAAATTATAACAGCACTTCACTGTCACTTAACCTGTTTTATCAATTATTTTAACAAAATGTATTTTACTGGAAAAAAATTCCTGGATCAACCCCTGACTTGTAAAAGGTCTGTAGAACTTTTCATAGTGCACCTATGAAATTGGGGACAACTTTTGTTAGTAAAACAAGGTTATACTGATTGTCTGTACACAAAGTTAATGGTAAACAACTCCATTTACTAAACAGTATTAATACGAGTAAAACCGAGCAATATTAAGCATAAACAATGGGGGAATAATTCCGTAAGCGGAGGCAGGTTTAATTGGCAACATTATTTTTGTCTTCAACGTCTATATATAAGAAAATATAAAACCAAAACTACAATACACTTATCTAAGGACCTTCTTAAAACATTTCTAAACATATTTCAAATGCAATATAAACAAATTGAACATAACCAAAACACTTAGCTCTACACTGCCCCCGCTTACGGAATTTATCCCAACAATGGAATATTTGTCTTAAATAAAAGTACTAAGCTTATAATAAAAGCAAAACTCGTTAAAGCTTTTTATTGTTATTATTATTCAGTGATGAATGCTAGAAAACAGAAAATATAAGTAGGAAAATGTAAAATATTCCAACTTAAAGCTCTATTTTTCATGTTTTTAAAGAAAAACTAAACTTGCCATGAGATTTCTCTGGCAATTTATGAGCTAATTTTTAATCCCAGTGGCGTATGAATCTCAAATCGTATCATTACTTTAATTTTAAAATTGAAAATTAGTGTTTTTCTGTTTGTTTTTTACAGGTATATATAAAAAATATGACTAGAGTAGCAGGAATTGAATATAATCACAAATTATTTTCACTTTGCAATCGTAATTCCCCATACACCGATACGGAAAAAAACGTAAACAATGCATTTCACAAATAAACCACGACAGTGGTTTTGTTGAACAGTACCGTTCTTAAACTTCATAAGTCTAATATCTATTTAACTGTTTCTGTACAATACTTCAATAAAATGAGAGTAATGATTAGAAACCGAGAAAATTAAATTTATCCAGGCTTTACTAATTGTTTTATAAGAGAAATAGGTTACGTGTAAACATTAGGCTTAACGGCTTTAAAATACACGTCGTTATGTTTTAAAGCATGAGTTTTTTTGAAAAAGTAATATTTCTTAGCAGAAAGATTTCAGAAAATATAAGTAAAAATTAAAAAACATTACGTTTAAAATCACCTGCAATTCTTTACGGATCCTCAAGCGTTTCACATTAACGTCGTAAATGGTTGTTTGTGTTTGGTTCGCCCATTCGCCGCACCCGCACCGGACCAGCTGCCACAGATAAACGTCGTTTAAATACAAAGTTATTCCAAAAGTCGTTTTATAACATAAAATATAGCAAGTTTACGTGGAGAGCATGGTTAAATTCTGTTAACATTTTTTTTCTGTTGGAAAAATGACAGAATAGTTCTGTATTTTTAAGATTATTTTTTGCAGTGTAAAGCGTTTGTGAACAGTTTAAGCTGAGAACTTTTTAAAAAATCATCAACATTCTTGTAAGGTTGACCTTCTAAAAAACAATAAAAGTGCTGCTTTAACCGATACTGGGTCTGCTGTAGTACAAAATACAGTTTCGTGTTACAATATTGATTAAATATGACAGATTTTTTTAGATTAAAAAAAATTATTTTATACTCATGTTATTCTCGGAAATAAAAACAGTCATTGAAGTAATTTTTTGATACAATGTGATAAATTTATACAGCTTGAATCGGTATATTTCAGATCTGCAACATACCAATTAAAGCTGTATAAATTTATTATATTGTATCAAAAAAGGCTGTATTGAAGGTGATACAAAGTATAGCCAACTTTCAATATTCCTGTCCGAAAAATTTAGTCTTGAGATCATGAGAGGAATTTTTTGTTAATGCAGTGTTTTATCCTACCTTATTTTGGACATTTTTTACAATTTACGCTGACGCTGCCCACTTATCTCTAAACAGACCAAGAATTAAAGCATGTTAACATCTTTTAGGGACACCCTGTATAGAATTGTTATGAAAATGAACGAAAATACAAAAAGTAAATAAATAAATAGAAGTGTATGCTTCAAGTGAGAAGAGTTAACTGAAGAAATGAGAACAGTTATGCTTCACAAAGTCGGACTTTACCGGTGTCGCTAATGGATGTGTAATTGAACGGAAGGAATTCCAAAAGATGTCGCGGATAAGGTTACGAATGCTGACCTAGGAGATGGCTGTGCCCGTTTATTTTCCTGATCGAATAAACGAGACGCCTCATAGTTATGACACTGTTTCGTTATAATTGAGTCTGACTGAAATCCTATTTTAGTCCATTTAAGATGTATTTTGCAAACTATAAATGACTAGCTGAAGTATACGTTCTGCGCACGGAATGGATATTGTTAAACCTACTAATACAAATGGAAAATAAGTAAATAAATATTGAATATACTTTGGTTATTGATTCAATAGAATAGGCTACAAAAACTGTTTTACAATATTCGTTAGGCATATTCTAACAATACTCGATTTTTTAAAGTACTGTTTGTAAATATGCATCATAATCCGCGAGTGTGCCGTATTTGTTTTTCCTCTTCTATAAAATACTTCTTCAAATTTGAAATCTATATTAAAATCGTCTACTAAAACTGTTTTAAAATTCTCGTCAGGCATACTCTAACTATACTTTACCTTTACTTACGCGAATATAGTCACCAATATTTCAATTAAATAAGACAGTAGGATTATGCAATTTCTCCAGAACTACGTAGTGGAGTAAGCTCGATCGCTAGGTAGCTATCGATAAGCTAGGTGCAGTTTTGGGGGTTAATTTTTTATACCGAACTTGGCAATAAATCACAAAAAACGGCCAACTGTGGATAGTTTTCACATTTCATCTGGCAATCCTCGAAAAGCGATTCGCCCTTTCGCCAGGTAGGCAAGTCTTTGTCTGAAATTAACAGCACTCTAGAACTAAAAAAAAAGGTGAAATCCAATTTTTGTAAACCACACTGTATTGAAGTCCATTTTAAAAAACTTTTGAAAAGATTGTTGTGAATTTGTGTTCGATACTTTTAAATGCAAGATTTTTATGGCTAGCTTCAACGATATATGATGACAAGGATGAAATTAATGTTTTGGTCTCTCTCACCAGTTTGGACACGAATTCTAAAAAAAAACCCTGAAAATTATTTTAGGTATATGTGTTAGTTACATTTTAAAGCAAAAACTTTTGGGCTATCACTTTTTTTCTCTGAGATATAAAGGAAAACTTGAAAAGAAAGTTTCAGACCCATACCGCCCTCTTTGGTGCGAATTTTAATAAAACCTGAGAATGATTTTTAGGTTTTACTGTTGGATTTTAAAGCAAGAACTTTATTTCTGTCTCTTTTTTTCCTCTGGGATATGAAGAGAAGTGTGACAAGAACATTTGCCCCCCCCCCCCCGCCCTTACGCTCGTCTGGGGCAAATTCTAAAACCCTGAAACTAATATTTAGGTATTTGTCTTAGTTATATTTTAAAGCAGTAATTTTACGGCTGTCTCTTTCTTCCTCTGAGGTATGAAGGAAAACGCGGAAAGAACGTTTTAGACCTTTACCGCCGTTTGGGTTCGAATTTTAAAAAACCCTGAAACTGATTTTTAGGTATTTGTGTTAGTTGCATTTTAAAGCAAGAATTTTACGGCTATTACTATTTTCCTCTGAGATATGAAGGGAAATGTAAAAAGAACGTTAAAGAACGTTTTGGTTCCCTTACACTAGTTAGGGTTCAGAGTCTATAAAACGGTGAAATTGATTTTTAGGTATTTGTGCTAGTTATATTTCAGAGCAAGAATTTTACGGCTGTCTCTTTTTCCCCCTGAGATATGGAGATAAATGTGAAAAGAACGTTAAAGAACATTTTGGCCCCCACCCTTTGGGTGCGAATTTTAAAAAACTCTGAAACTGATTTTTAGGTATTTCTCTTATTCATATTTTAAAGCAAGAATTTCATCGCTATCTTTTTCTCCCTTGATATGAAGGGAAACGTGAAAAGAACGTTTTGGGCCCCCACTCCCGTCTGGGTTCGAATTTTTAAAAATCCCATATGAAATGACGCCTTAGGCACAAAAGCTATTAGCTCCTAAAATTCCATGTCTGTCTCTCCGGTAGATTTAATTGTGCGGTGATTGTCAGTCAGTCAGGACATCTTTATATAGAGAGATTATAGTCGCACTTTTCTATTATTTTCGTTTTTGTGTAAAAAAGGAGAAAATATCTTTTGTCTGTTCTTAAATACACAAATAAATATATTAATATCGTAAAGACATAATTTTTTTAGATGTAGGCGGAATCTGTGGAATGACTGAGATGATTCTAAAAAGTATTTTCAGTGGTAAAAAGTTATACTATTCCTGAGTGTAATATCCTTATAAATAAAAAAGAAAATCTGTTTATTTGTCTGTATCGCATACAAATCCGCACCGTTTAACCAATCGGCTTGAAATTTTACTCAAATACGTAAAAAAAAAAGTACAACAAGCAAACAACTGTTATCGTGCTTAGATGAAAAATAAAGGTTTTTGGATTTTTACATTATAATTTTGTTTTACGTTATATTAAGAACGGAATCGCACGTAATCTTTAAAAGTTATATCATACTTATATTTGATCATAACTGAATTCACTCTATTTAGGAAATTTCAACATTTATATGCTCAAAGGTTCGTCGTGAAAATTTTTATTAAAAAATGCTTATATTCTACTCACAGTTAATGTGTTAATTACTCATATTGCCTGAAAAATTAACTACGATAACATAACCACATTTACTGATATTTTTCCTTTTTAATGCCCATTTAACTTAAATTATTTGTCTATCGTGCAAAGCCGAGGCGGGTCAGATAGTATATGGTCGTGCAGTTGGTTGATTTTAATAACTATTTTTGTCATGCAACCTACAGAAACCTAGCTATTTTGTTTTTCCATTTAACTACACTAATTCAAGTAGTGGCACTTGAAGATTAGAGCTTGATTATTCAGTTCCCAGTTCACCTCCACTTTTTTGGGTTCTTCTTGTAGTTAAGCTTAGGCCCATGAGATCTCACTTGGTTAACGTTTCCAACTTTATTATAGCTGTTAAAGCTCTATTTTCTTTTCGATGGATTAATGATATATCCATATTACATAAGATTGGCTGTTTTATTTTATATATATACATACATGCAACGAACGAAAATATGATGAGAAATAACTTTAGACTGCAATTATACGTTTGAGTTGAGGATTAAATAATAGTTACTGTACGAGAAAAGATATGACAAAGTGGCTTTGCAGCATGGCAATGCTCATCCACATGTTGCATAACCGATATAAAGCTATTTGGAAGTGCTTAATGGAAAATCTTACCCCACCCGCCGTGTTCACCGGCGATCGATGACACATGGCCTAGATGAACAGCATTTACATTCTTAGGAAGATGCTAAAAAATGTGTCGACTCGTTGCTGGCATGGAAAGACGTGACTTTTCACCGGTGTGGAATTCAAATTCTGCCAGATAGTTAAGAGATTGGAAAGGTTGGAATTAATTTTTACGGAGAAATAGCTGGAACTTAATCAACATCCAAATATATAAGTAAATAAACAAAAACAACGAATCTCATTGGCCGTTTCATGCTAAATTCTCAAAATGAAATGCAGAGTTGTGCAGTAGAAGCGTTCCAGGTCCGTAATCTAGCTAGTCCGTACACAGTAAAAAAATTCAGAAACGTTACATACTTGTAGCAGAAAGGTTTCCAAAAGTATAGCGTAACCTACCGATGCTCTACTCGAACTCACGATTTCGGAAACATAACCCACATTTCGGGGTAAAGTATTTACGGGGAAAGGAAATCTTTATTTGGGACTTCGCGCGCATGCGCCAAGTGCCAAGAAACAGGGGGAAAAGAGTGAACGCGTGTTCCCTAATAGCACAGATGGTCACAAGAGTCGCTGTGACGTGACAGAGGGTCACAATTGTCACAGGACTGACATATTGTAACTTGCAGGGCCCGATTATGAGCAACAGGGGACCCGGGCATTGATGAATTTGGGGTCAACATCTATAAACTTTGTTTTCTTTTTCATAAAATTTTGACATATAAAAGAATATTTCAGAACAACATTTGAAACTGGGGGCCCTGGGCAAAGTCCCGATTTGCCCATGCGATAATAAGGGTCTGGTAACTTGTGAGTGATGTAACTCCACTGTGTAGCCACTGTGAAGTTTATTTGTGACCAGTCACTAGGTGACGTCGCCGGATGAATACTTAAATAAAACGGATGAATACTTAAATAAAACAGCACATTATCTTCTAAAAATAATTTATGTGGAAAAAAAAGATTTAAGATTTTTAATTTATATTTATTAATTGTGGTATATTCTCTCCATTTATAAAATACTCCCCAAACAATTTTAAGTTTCCAAAACAAGCCATACCACAAATAACTTTTGCAGTAGTCAGTTTACTTTTAAAGCAAAATACGGCAAGAAAATCGCAGCGTCGTGGTAGCGTGCTCTCTTCCGAATGCGTACGTCCAGGGTTCGATTCTGGTCGCTAGAGTTTGGTGCTGTCATCTAGTGTAAGATACTCGAAACGCTTCATCTAGTGCATGCTACTTTTTTCTGAAAAACTCAGAAAGGTTACTCGTTAATTCGGAAACGTTTGTGAAATACACGGAAAGGTTACTCACACACACACAATATTTTACCAAAATAAACAAAAACGTTAAACATCTATTCCAGAAACCTTACCTAAGAAGCAGGAAAATATGTAAATACTTTTCCAAAACATGCAGAAACGTTTCTAAATACTTTACCCGCATGGTTCGGAAACGTTTCTGCAATTTTAAACTACAAGAGCTGCCCCATTTTTTGGGTAACGTTTCCGAATTTTTTTTTAACCGTGTAGTTAAAACAATGTTCTTACTTGCATTGTAGCACATAGTTAAGCTCTCAGTCTTTCAGATGAGAGTAAGATGAAAATATAATATTTGAATCGGTGAATAATATTTGAGTAATATTTGAATCAGTGAGTGGAGAAACCACTTCAGTCACAAAAATGCGAAAAATCGTTTTCGATGAAAATAAGCATAGAAAGGCAAGATGCGTGTTGAGGGCAAGAACGACGTTAGTCTGTTGAGTAGTTTCGTAGGTACGGGGCGTCTTTTCCGAACGATGGGCGACAATGATCAATGGTCGACACACGACAATGAATCAATGGTCTAGAATGATCTATTTTAACACTATTATTGGCCACCTGCCCTGCCCTAGGGGCGGTTTTCTAAAAAATAGTTATTCCAGCTTCAATGTTAGATTTTCATCTCCATAATTTTCTGCAAGCAAAGCACTTTTTTTCTTCTAAATTCATGTTCTTGACTTTTGTATACCGTAAATATGGTTAGGCAATAAATGGTGATTTGATTTGCTTTGCTTTGATTTGAATGATTACCTTTTTCCAAGTTTTCAGCTGACTAAAACCTGTTGAGTGCAGAAACAGCATAAGTCCGAATCCAATTTTAAATTTTCCTGAGCCTAATTGATGTCAAAATTAGGTAATATTTGCATGACAGAAACATAAATGCATGTTATGACAAAGGAAAAAAAAAGTTTAAATATTTGAAAATTTGGAGGAGTTATGAAGTTTTTTCTCTCTCCTGAAAAATTTCCTTTTTGTGACTGAGATGGTATCTGCACTCACCGATTCAATTGCCATAGAGTTTTTTGAAATTATATTACTCTTAAAAAATAGATTGTTAAAAATAACTAATATTTATTCACAAATAAACTATTGAAACTCGTACAGAATCTAGTATCTAAATGAATAATTAAGATCTATTATTTGTGGCAAACATTTCGGATCTGACGTCTTCTCAGTGAGCAAACAAGATTCTGGTGATTTCCTCCTCTTCTGTCCGTTTGAAGCTTCATTATGATTGCGTTTTTCTGTCATGTTCCAGCATTAGGAACGGAAACGATTCTCCCTTGCGACACGTGAACACAAGTCAAAAGGTGAAGAATGTTAAAGAGGGCAGAAAGTGCCTGTCAAACACTCGATGACAGACCAGCGACGTTCTCTCAAACGTGCAAAGAGGAAGGATGTTCAAAAATAATGAAATCCTCTGACGGCCTCCTGTGTCGACTGAAATGCGTGTAGCTCTGCTGTCAAGTGCTTTGTTACCACTTTCCTGTCATTTATGTATTAAGTAAGCGTCCGTGATGGAGTTCTTGGCATATATGTGTGCTATTGTGCGAGGAATAAATTTTAAACTTGGTGGCATCAGTAATAGTTGCGTCGGAAACTTAAAATTTTTTGATGAGCTCTCTTTTAAAAAAAATGAAATATAAATAAGTGATTCATCAGATGTCATTTGAACAATTATAAAATAATTCAGCTGAAGTACCCTTTCTTTGGACAAGAATGGCGATTTTAAAACAACTAATACAAATGAATATATACGGGTATATGATCTGACGAAGCCAAAAATAGTCAGAAGTCTTCTTTATCCTTTACTACTGCAATACAACACCATTGTGAATACGCAGTACTTCGGAAGAAAGCGTTAACTAAACATTAGTTTGTTACTATTTTTTCGGAAGAACGGGGAGCATCGTTACAGTGTCAACTCACAGAAAAAATAATGCTTAAAAAAGTCCTCGTCTAATCTCCGACCTAGATTTTAACTGTCCGGTCATGTGACTGTAAACATGCTAGAACATTCCAAAGCTCTGTCATAGGGTAATATTTAAAATGACGTTCATATCACAATGTTCTGGTTTGATATGACATATGGCGTGAGACGGCGTAAGTTTTGTTTACTAGCTGAAGGATCCTATAATTGAATATATATTTATGTGTTTATATATACATATACATAAATATATATTTAATTGTATATTTATCAGCGCGTATCTCCAAAATTTTAGTCACCTGAGTGATGTAGCGCCTATATACATGTTTCGTACCTTGATCGTGATGTAATTTTTTTCGCAAAAATTTGTTGCATTTTAATTATTAATACACCTTTGAACGTATGACATCAAAACGGCGCCAAAGAATGATTAATTATATTTCCAATTTTAACATTTCTTATGACAGCAGCAGTATCCATTGTTGTCACTTAAGTTGTAAAATGATGCAATGAAATAATACCTGAAGTAATTTTCTGAAGAGTCGGAAAATAAAAATACCCGAGTATCGAGCAAAGAAAACATAATCCCTGAAAAACACACTTAATTTAATCCTAGTGTATCTGTTTTGCATTTTTTTTTTCCCATATTAGGCAACTATAACTACATTATTTAACATCTGCAGCTACTTTTTGCTAATGGCGCAATTTTAACTTCAAAGTCTTATTGAGTTCTCACGCATTTTTAAACTCGTAACAGCAAAATGGTGTACATCTCACTGGCGTTACATTATATCGATATAGAGAAACCTTTGTGGAGGTGTAAATTATGAAAAATCGCTTAAAAATTAGGAAATGGATAAAATTTCATATTTTTAAAGTAGAGAAATTTTTTTCCTGTGTTTGTGTCTTGCGTGTTTGTGCTAAATTTCAAGCCAATCGGCCCAAAAGTGTAGATATGTATGTCATTCGGACAAACACAAAAACAAACAGATTTTCGTTTTTATTCATAAGATGAATGAATAATAAAAATCTTTAAGGAGAATTTCTGAAAATTTCACTTGTATTCTTACAAAAAGAAAATCAACCTATAAGTACTCTTCGAAAAATTCCAAGCACAAATATTGTTCTGAAAAACAGACTTCATCTAGAAAAATTGTTATAAAAGGCTGCATTCTAGAGATTATTGCCTGAATTTTTCATCCCTAGCTGATATGTTCTTTCAAAGTGTGTAATAAGTCTAAATTTGTAGGTTTCCTGCTTGTTTATAATTTTTTAATTAAGAAATATAAACGAATTATTAAATTTGACACGCTGTTATTGCATTCTGCAGCAGATAGCACTCTAGTACTAATAAAACCATCTACAATTAAGCAGTACAATCTTTCCTGATTCTATTTTCAAATCAAAGCTTTACCAGCACCCTTCTAAATGTAGATTAAAAAAAAATTAACTATTGATTGCCAGGCATTCGATACATAACATGATATAGTACATCATCCTCTATAAGTGATGTACTATAAAAGGGTACGTCATTTATTGTTAGCGATTGTTCTCGTTTCACTAAAAATAAATTATTGTATTTCCTGAAAAATATAATACAAAAAAATATTTTCAAACCTGTAATCAACTCCAGAGCAGATCATTATTTGATAATAAAAGAAGCATGCGAAGTCTATACATGAGAGTACCCAGTACAGTGTTCAGAAAAGTAGAAAAATCTTTACTTAAAATACCATTAAAGCGGACTCTATGTGATCTCTCCAACATCCCTTAATTCACTCTCTTTTTCTTTCTTTTCTTTCTGAGGCAATTCAGCCCTCATTAGTGAAAAGATGACTCGATTAATGACATATTCCAGATAGAAAGTCCGAAAGGTTTTCTTCTTCTTCTATTTTTAATGTTTTACTTTTTAATTCTTTTTCATTCCTCATATAATCTGAAGTGACAGCGCTACGGAAATTTGAAAAAGAAAAGTATATATATGAATAACATCCAGTTTCGGCTTCTGTTTCGGAGTTCATCCACATATTTGCGACATTTCTCTGGCGAACGTTTCGAATTTTAACTTTTTATAGTGACATGTACATTTCAGAAAATGCATAAAAAGAAATAGAGAAGTTTTGTTTTAGTTTTTACATTGTCTTCTATATCCACAAGACGAAAAATTGTCACATAAAAAATCTAATGTGGACAACACGACTTCCTTCCACGTCTATATAATCAAAAATATTTTCGGCGCACTTCATCCAAACTTATTTTGTTTGGAAGAGATACAATACTGTAATAACACTAAGGCATAGCGATTTCTAGTCAAATATTTCCTATATCGCCAAGCTGGATTCAATTTGAAAGATTTGCTTTTAACACTTAATTTGGCGATATTTTGCCAAAAGCCGACAAGCCTCACATAGCGAGATTTTGGGGATAGCCAAAGTAGTCATTGGACACAGACTTTCAATGAATTGAATGTATCCATAGACCTTAGTGTATTTGCCGCCCAGGTGGTGTAGAGGCTAAAGAACCATTCTATCACGTCTTGGGTCTGGGTTCGAATTCCGGCTTAAGCATGGATGTTAACTTGTCCGCCCCTTCATAGGGGGTAATTCTGGCCGCCTCATCTGGGCCAGGGGCGTAGCCAAAGGGGGGGGGTTAGGGGGGGTCATAACCCCCCATGAGGAATTTTTTGCCATACAAAATGTATATTCTTGACTTCATTATCACACACACGTATACATATATATGAGTTGTAGTAGTCGTAACCCCCCCCCATGAAAAATTTCTGGCTACGCCCCTGCATCTGGCAATATATATATATAGACCTTAATGCATTTAATGTCACTTGCGTGACCCTGTAAATAAATTACACAGTCAATTGCAATCAAAAAAAGGGATGAACCGTTGGATGTTACAATAGTTCTAAATACAAAATTTCAACATTCTATAGTTTAAAGTTTTAGAGTTATGCGAAATACGAAATTATTTTTGGTGCCAAATTCGGCCATACTTCGGCAAAACTGGCAAAGGTTAATGAAAAATGGCGAGATTTTTTGCATGGGCCAAATAATGACTGACTACAGACGTAATGTATTGAAGATGTCTGTAGATATTAATGCACTAAAATTCTTTTGGGTGGTCCTGTAAATAAAGTCTCCAGTAGATTGGAACTAAAAATCGAGATGCACAACTAGATGTTAAGCAATCTTATATATGAAATTTCAACATTCTATGATTAATAGTTTTTGAGATTTGAGAGTTAAATACATACACACGCAGACCAAAAGTCACCAAACTTGGCAACTTTTGGCGTAATTTTTAAGGGAAGCACGTGACGGTGGTAACTCGATTAACTAACTATGTGGTAGGACGGTACCTGAAATGGATGAATGTCTCTAAAACTGCCATTCACCGTAATGTGTTGAAAATCTTTTGAGTATTCCTGCAGCAGAGCTATGGATGATAAAGACACTTTTTCGATGGAGAAATTCATTTTGTAACCCTTAACAACAAAAATCACTTCTGAGACGTTTGAAATAGCCTAATACCTCTAAAATACGCTTAAATCATTTTTTGCCCATAGAGCGTAATGTATTTAGAATCTTTTTGGCGGCCCTGTACATAAACTATCCAGTCGATTGGGACCAAAAAGGGAGGTGCTCAATTAGATGTTACAAAAATCCTAAATATAAAGTTTCAACATTCTACGACCAATAGTTTCTGAGATATGCGAATTACATACGTACTTACGTACCTACAGACGGCTTGGAAAAACTGGTCAAAATGAGTTGCATACGCATTTATATGAACGTGCATGCTAACGTACGATGAAATGCATTGAAAAAGTTATTTCCGTCCATGCCCAAAATGTCGTCCTTGTCAAGTTTTGCCGAAATATTGCCAAATTTCGCGCCAAAAGTAATTTTGCATTTCGTTTAACTCTAAAACTTTTAACCGTAGAATGCTGAAATTTTGTATTTTGAACTATTGTAACATCTAACCCTGGATCTCTTTTTTGATTGCGATCGAATGGGTAATTTATTTACAGGGTCAGCCAAATGACTTTAAATACACTAAGATGTATGGATAAATTCAATTTATCCATACATCTTAGTAATAATTGACCAGACTTTCAGTCTGATCAATTATTACTTTGGCTATACCCAAAATCTCGCAAACTATTTCATGCTTGTAGGCTTTTGGTGAAGAATCGCCAAATTAAGTGTCAGAAGCAAATCTTTCAAATTGAACCCAGTTTGGCGATATCGAAATAATTGGCTAGAAATCGCTGCACCTTAGTATTACTGCAGTGTTTTATCTCTTTCAGACAAAATAAGTTTAGATGACGTGCGCCGCAAATATTTTTGATTTAATAGACGTTGAAGGAAGTCACGTGTTGTCCACATCAGATTTATGAGTTTGTAAATAGCTTTTTTATGTTGGAGATTAGTTGAAAGACAATCTGGATTGTCGCCATCTTCAGAGTCTGAAGAAGATAGAGTATGATTTATAAACAATTCCTTGCTATCTTTATGTGCTCTATGAAGATCTCAATCTAAATATTTAATAGTAGCATCTTTATTTCAAGTGAATGCATCACATCAGTAACTGGAACAAATATTTGTATAATAGGTGTGTGAGTTGCAACTTCCTATGACAAATCCTGTTGATTTTAGCTAGCATTGTTCATTGTACCCCAACTTCCCCAACCAAAAGGAGAATCCTTTGCTGCTTCTCATTTTTGCGTCACCTACCGACCGACACAACTAGAGAACATATGAGTTCAACAGATTTGACGTGCACCTTCTGCGTATGTGCTCAATGGTCTTAAATATACCGGCATTTGAACCCTAGTCCTTCGAGTTGGACGTCCTGCCAACCTTAAGCCAAAAGAATCTCCGCTGTTACAAGTCTTTGCAGCCATAAAGGGGACGAGTTTGAAAGGGTAAAAACTCTAAAATTAGCCCCCCTTAACAATTAATTATTCGTTGCTACCATGTCTGCTAACTGCAACCATGTAATGCTTCGATGGTTGAGTCTGACGATCCTTCCATCTGACACAGAACACTTTTTTCTGTCAATTTCAATGACTTCTGTTTCTTCTTGGATTCTTCGCTCGAAAAAAAAAAAAAAGTCAGTTGTTTTTGCTCTAAACTTCTGATTATCTTCTTAGCTTATGAATAATTTCCCCCCCATAAATATTCCTCTCTCCTTCATTTCCTCTTTCGGTTTGGCTGTCATCAATATATCGCTTTCACTTCGGGGTTACTGGGACCCATTCATAACTCCACAGGGTGTGCCCGCTCGAGATGTTCTTCTTCCTGCGTATTTTTTTATTAGTTTTTCAATTTATTAAAGTGAAAAAGATGACTGCATCCATTTATACTTACATGTATTGCGCCTTCTTTTATGAACGTGCGTCATTCTCTGGGTGCAGGATGGATGTCTGTTAATTAGACAGGCAATCTATTTGGATTTCGAAACACACAAATGCTACAAAAACGACTGTAATTAGAAGGGCTAAAAATGAGTAAATAATTAAAATAAAGGGATGCCCGAATTAAGTGCTGTTGAATGGGAAGAGTAATTTAAATCAGGCTTGAGAATAAATTAAAAAAAAATATTCCTTTGCTTAATGCTTTAATTTAATGATGTGTAATTTGCACAATTTGCTGCATTTTTCTTTTGGTTCCAACATAATAGTTTAGAAAATTATACTCTCTAGTAAACTTGTTATGTAACATTTATTCAATAAAAAGTTCACTTAACAATCAGCCACGTGAAACTAACTTATTTTGTTAAACTGAACTGATCAAATTCATTGAATTAATCAATTAATTGTATATATATTTATTATTAAATTTATTTTGTTTTGTTTCACAAATAAATCTTCGATTATGCTAGAATTGCTTAAAAATAATTCAAATAAAATGTATAAAATACAGTGAAACCTGTGTATGCGGATAATTATCACAGATAAACTAAATCTTTCACTTCATAAACTTGAATAAAGAAAATATGCAGTGAAATTGTAAGTACCCATACTGAGATGAGTTGAGGCAAACTGGCAGATTCACACATAAAATACTAATCGGACTACTTACATTTGTTGAAAACAACAATTGAAATTTTGTAACATTAGTATAATAAAAAATAACTCTTTACATGCGCTCTTCTCTGAACGTTTTATTACATAGGGCATTTCTAACTATTTCAGGTATACGCTTCTTGACAGATACTGTGTCTTTATTACTAATATATCACTTAAATAACTATTAATTAGAAAACATTTTTATAGATAAGAAATGATGTATGTAATATAAAATTGAAATACGAGATGTAATTTGTGCGGATGTTTCAGTGTTATGTTAGTGTATGGCAGTGAAAACTAGTGTCCTGAAGGAAATTTTATGTCTGTCGTTCGAATAGTTCAAATAGGATTTATACAGGCGGGAAGGAAAACTATATAATTGTTTTTCCAAAAAAATTACTTAAGAACGTTTTAAAAGTAAAGTAATCCCTTTTCTGTCTTTGAATATTTGTGTACCACGGCTCGAGTGTAACTCAAAACATGTCAATATTCTTCAGTCAGTTTTTTTCACGATGATGAACAGCGTTCCAAAAAATACATCTCAGTCGCCCTTTAATTTAAAAATTTTATTCTTGCTTATAAAGATAGATTGAAATATGATGTCTCGAAACTTTCGCTTAGAGAAATAACATTACACAAGAAATGCGATGAAATTAGAGTTCTTTTTTGTTGAGAAAGTACAATGTCGTGTTTAGAAAAATATTCAAGTGATTTACGTACTTCGTACAAGATGGATATTGTTTTTCAACAATTTTTCCTTTTACAACAATTGAATTACAACGCGATACTCTGTCTTTTTCTCACATAGATAAATTCTTGACGTTTTATTACATTGGTTCTCGTCATCATTGATGTGGTAGTTTTATTATGATACTTCTTTTATACATAATAGCATCATTTTACAAGGAAAAAAAATATATAATAGCCCACGTATGATTGATATTGCTTGAATTAGATGTTTATTATATGTATTTAATCGAATTATACAAGCATTTAGGATTACTTCTATGGGATTAAGCACTCCGTTAAAAAGCTATAGGCCCGCAGTAAAATAAATTGAAATAAAAGAAAATAAACGATCGAGATGAAATTTTAGATATAGTTATTGATAGGTTATGCACTTGGGATTCTGTGAAAGGAAACAAAGTGATTCTCACGGTAATTATTCATAGGTACAGAAACTCAAAATTTTCAAATAGAAATGAGCACTTTTCATCTTTTTTTTTTTAATTTTTATTTTTTTATTTTATTTAAGAAAGAACTTTAAAATCCTAAATTCCACTTTAAGAAAGTAATGGTTGAGACAATTAAAAAAATTCTGCATATTGAAGTGGAAGAAATGTTGTCTATTCAAGCAATTCTTTAATGATATCAATGTTACTCATTTTGATTTATTACGGACCAAGAATTCCCCCCCCCCAATGGCAGGCACTTGCCGATTTTAGGCATAAGCCACTACCAAGGCCAGAATTACTGGTCTCTTTACTATGGAGGCACCCAATAGGTGGACTAGCATAGCCTCCTACGAACCCAGACAGCACAGCAAACTTGCATCAAACTTGCAGCAAGCTTGATTTATCAAGTCAATAAGCCTGAATTAAGCTTGAAAATTCCAATCGTTAAGCTTGATGCAAGCTTGAATTAAGTGTTCTAGTTTACACTTGCCCAGCTTTCATTAAGCTTGACATTTCAAGCTTGAATCAAGCTTGACATTTCAAGCTTAAAAAAATTTCCAAAAAGATTTTTTTTTTAATACACGGGGTGCCCGCTGGCTAACGCGCCCCACATAATTTATTTTTCCGCGCATTTTCCCCCCTCTACGCTGAAATTTCAATTTAATTTAATCTGTTTCCATCGAGTGTTCGTCGCTGGGATAGAACCCGGGCCCTTTGGCTTCGTTGTCGAGCACGGTACATTCCGCCACGGTAGCCTTGTGCAGCTATGACTAAAGTTTGAAGTGACTTACCACGCTGTTTTCTCGCCAAATTGATAAGTGGGCGATGTGTTATTTGTTTCTTTTATTTTTCCATGGGATGCATCAGAATTAAAATAATGCATCAAAATAAATTAAATTAAAATAAAAAAACACGTTTTAAAGCTTTCAGAACCGCAACACTCATGAAGCAATACTGCTGGCCAAAATCGAGACAAACGACTGATTTTGAAATCAATTTCGTAGTATAACTGTATTTTATTTTGAAGAATTTCCATATTTGGAAATATAGAATGGGTTTACTTAACACAAATTTTGTGTTAAGTAATCTGAAATGAAAGAAACAGATAGTTAAACGTTACTTCGAAATGCTATATCACAGTTGCTAACATGTATGGAATACAAAGACTTTAGTCATTTTTGTAAATATTTCTTAAAATAACAAATAATTGAAAAATTTTGCTATTTTTTAACGCTAAAAATTCTCCTTACAAATGTGGTTATTTTCCTACATATTGGTATGCTATATTGATTTAGAGCATTTCGAAGAATTAAAAATAAGTTAAAATTAATTTATACAGATGTAAATTTGAATTATTTTCATTGTTCATACTTTATAATTAAAAAAATTATTTAACTTCTGATTTTTTTTATCCTTTGTAATTTTATTTTTAAATTACAAAAGTGTAAGATGTAAGATTTTTGGGCCCTAAAATCTGTAGGCCCTGGGCAGTTGCCCCGTTTGCCCTGCCAGTAATATGGCACTAGTAATATAAAATAAAACACATCTTTTACGAACTTTCAGCAAATATTAGGACGCTAGACAATTAATGTCCATTCTCTTTCACAGATGGCGCCATCAACGCTCCTTTAAAAAGGAAAAATCACGCGACTATCAATTTTCAAGCTTAAATCAAGCTGTATTTAAACTTGACAATTCAACTTGACTCCTGCAAGCTTGTTGCCAGCTTAGAATGAGTTGAACTGTCAAGCTTGCATTAGTGCGTCAAATTCAAAGAAATGTCAAACTTGATTTAAGCTTATGTGTTGTCTGGGAAGGGACCGACTAAATGACACGCAAGCCCGTGCCGGGAATCGAATCCGGACCCGCGGTGTTGTAGAATGACTCTCTAACCCCTACACAACCCGGGTGGCTTGAGGACCAAGAAAATATTCCAATTACAGTTCCAATTTATTATTATGTTATCATATCAAACTTTGTCCTAAAACAACGGTTATAACTGAGAAAAACCAACAAATGCATTAAAAGCAAACAAATCATGATCTTACCATAAAAATGAATTCCACGAAATAACATTAAGTAGGAAAGCTATCGCATTATCACAGCGAAACCTTGGGCAATTTTCATATGCAGCTTGGCCAGGGACATTTTTATTTTAAAGAGTTTATGATGTAATCTGTTGACATGGCCAAGTTGTTAACGTGAATGTCAATTGCGAAAGAGACTAAAAGCTTGCAGGAACTCTTCCGAGAAGCCATAAATATATTTCACTGGAATAGATGAGATAACGAAGAGCATCCAGTAACAGCCAAATAGCTACCTTTTATATCACATCGCACTGAACAAGCGTGTTACACCTATACCCATAAAACGGGGCGTTACCGAAATCGATGCCCTACTCGAAAGACAAATATGTTCGCACTTCCAAAGTCAAATATCGTTTATGTTCAGCAGTAAGTTAGAATAAATGTCAGTGAAACATTGCCCAAGAACGATTAGTTAGTACTGCTTATATTTGGAAATATCTGCTAACACTCCCATAAATTGAGCAGAAGACCTAATAGCATTTAATTTCACGTCAAGCGGTTGCGAATTCGTTTAAAAGTAAAGATAAATTATTTCTAACTCGTTGATTAAAATCACTTTTGGCATCAATCTTTACGCCGAATTTGACGGTGTATTGTCGTCCAACTTGGTAAGATTTTGGAGATAACTTCAAAAAAGATGTACATCACTATTGATGTAATACTGCGAGATTCTATTGAAGAAGCTTTAAATATCATTTCCAATCTTTAAATGAAGAACTATTATACAATTTTAAAAAAGGATTAATGTTGCTAAGCACTGCCATAGACTGTATTCTTTTAGAATTCTTTTGAGAGCTCTTTTGAAAAAAAACTGTTGTACTACATTTACACTTTTCAATAAGGTTTTTAGCGCGGTAAATGGGAATAACATATACCAATTTCGTAGTAATCGATGCATACATATACTTACTGCAGTTAGAGCACGGAAGGACAGTCAGACAAACCAAAATCTTAAGCATTTTTCAACTTTCTTGTTTTTTAAATTTAAAAATAAATTCAGATAAAGATATCTCACAAAAGTACCACTGTCAAAGACTCTCGTCTTTTAGTTTTTTTTTTTTTGTAAGTGTCAAATAACTTTTATTACTTTTCGTTACATTGAAGAAATTGAAGATAATTCACTATTTTAGAAAATAATGATACTGGCTTGCGCATAAATGATCTTTCTTTCAAGAACAAGGAGTCTCATAAAGTACATTGCCGGGGCTGAATAACACTGCGGTTTTTTGATCATACAGGATTTCTCATTTATTAAAAGCTTTGTCGATCATATTGGTAATATCATTGATCATATTTGTAAAAATAGTATAATGTTTTGAACGATAAAATCAAATAAAAATTGTTGGAAAAAAATATTTACAGACTTCTTGAAGGCACCTTTCATATGTCAGAAAGATAATTTACTATTCACTGAATTTTTAATGTCGTTGTTAGCTTTAACCCACATTGAGCATGCTGTATTGATTGAGCATAGAGATTGCACATCAGTTTAACAATGAATTACCTCTGGATTACGGAAAATTGGATACTGCAGTACTTTTAATTGAGTAGGACTTTTAGCAATTCATTTACTACATCAAAAACTGTGAAAGTTAATATTTAGTACTTGGGTGACATTAATTACAGACACAGACTTTTGTCTATAGGAGTTGTCTACGGTGAAACGGAGAATCACTTTCAAAACCGGGTTACAAGACTTCTGCCAGGTATTGGAGCGTCAAAAGTCGCTAAGGTTGACCATTATGGCTATTCATTGCCACCTTTGCCGGGAAAAAAAGTTCCCAAAAATTGAACCGAGCTTGGCAAACTCTTCTATATTCGGTAAGAAACTGCCAAACCCTATTGTTTATTTAATGCGCAAATGAATTAGTGTCTATAAAAGTGTCTATACTAGTGTGAATAATAGTATAATCTTGCATTCTTGATTTTAAAAAATGAAAAATTTGGATCGTGTTATTTAATTCATTTGATGCAGCTTCTCATGTAAATTAAAATTAAAATTTTCTCTATTAAAGATTTCATGAAGTTAGAAATTGAGTAAATAAAAGTACGTAAAGCATTTTTATTAATTCTTTTTCAGTTTTTAAACATTCTCGATTTTTCAGTTTTTCTTAATAGAAGAGATTGAAAAAAGGTTTTTGTGTATGTCATAAATGATTTATTATTGCTGCATTTATTAATATTCTGAAGTTCAAAAGTTAAATAAATTTATCGAAAAACGCATAAAGTGAATATTTTATTGACAAGCTGCTAAAATACGAAGCGTTCATCTCTCAGTTAAAAGATAAACTGTGTTAAAATAATTTTTTAAAAATCCTGTATTTATATGCAATTTAAAAAAATATAAATATTTCGCTTTTTTAGGTGAAAACTGCATGCTAAATACGAATTAAAATTTTCTTCAAGAAATTTCAATTAAAGAAAACATAATTTTTCCAATGTAGTAAAATATTCAGTGAACATACCGAGAATTCCTACAAAGTATTTCATCGGAAAATATTCGGTTTAATATGAATTTAAAAAAAGTTTTACTGTATCTTCAGACGCAAAATGTTTTCAAAAACATGTTTACGACAAAAATCAGACCTTTTTGTTTGCATATTTTTATTTCATAGTGTTGGCATCTGCAAAAATGTGCATTTTTATTAAAACCAATTCAGAGACGTGACTCATAAAAACTGTAAATTTTCTTATATGAGAATATGATATGCATAAATATTTTTTTTTCTGTAACTTATTCTTCTCACTTTATTAACTTTAATGAAATGATCTTTTGTTAAGAAGTCTACTTCACATTTTTGTGTGGATTCTCTTTGGAAAAAAATGTAACTTTTTAAAGATTCTAATTTAGTATTCACGATAATTAGTTTTGCTTTTCAAACAGTTAAAAAATAATAAACGGAGATTTCATTTTTCATTTTTTATTAGGGAAGAATTCTGTTTTTTAAGAAAAACTGAATTTGCATACCATGTAAAAATTAGTTGAATGTTTATTAAGAATTTTGATTAAAAAACTAGACCTGCGCTATCGTGATTTTAGTTCGTATACACAGAAGAAGAAATTTTCTGCAACAAATTAAGTTTGTAAGTTTTAATATATTGCAGTATAATTTGAGCAATATTCAGTGTTGCATGCTGAAAATGACATCTATTATTCAATAAAAGTATTTCATGAAATAGGATTAGTTGAGGTTTCTCTAGTAAGCAACAATTTATGTATATGTCTAATAAAAACAGTGGCGGATAAAAGCAAGTTTGTCGGGGAGGGGGGGGGCGGTTAGTTTGTCGGTGGGGGCGGTTCGTTAGAAAATTCACATATAGATCCATTTCATGGAAGAAAAATAGGATCTTTTACATTAATTTCTTTGCCCCCCCCCCTTTAATCCACCCTTGAATAAACATAGTTTATTCTAAAATTCACTTTCGTTTTCATACTTACGGGTACTAAGATTGTCTTACTCCTTTAGAAAAATAATTTTTCTGGTAATGGTTTCATTAAAATACTTTCAGACTGTCAGATTTAAGAAAATATATTCAAAAATAATTTGACCTTAAAACTCCCTATCTTGAGGAAGTATGCTTACCGCCGGCTATTTTGTGCTTAAATGCTAGAGAACGTTATCTTTTTTTTTGTTTCAACTATTTAAATACAATCATGAGGGTTTCTAATTTTGTTCTTTTCTTTGCAAAAAGTATCGGCGTATTTAACAGAGTGAAAAACTCTAGGGCACTCTTCTGCAATCTTAATGCTACAGATCCAAAAAAAAAAAAAAAGAATGTTCAATTGTTCTTGATCAGTATGGAGATCATGAACTAGGCCGACTAGGCTACAGGTTGGCACTCGTAGGGTTGCGAGAGCGAGGTAGATAATGGGAGGGATCAAATTCTTATTTTCTTTTTCATGTGGTGATATTTTCTCTCAATTTGGAAGATACGTTCACATTTTGAGATGAAGAGAAATCCTTCAGAAATACATAAGCGAACTACCACTAGATTGTACTTTATACAGTATGCCCACTAAAGTCCCTTGCCACCCTCTTAATTTGGGAACAGCTGCTGCTATTTTTATAAACGTGGTGTCTAGGTATAGTAAATTGGATATGCGGTACCGAGTGAAACCGCTCACAGCCCCACTTTGTGGAAAATTGCGGAGTTAGCTTTCGTATCTCGAAAACGGTACGAGATAGGTGAAAAATGTGAATTACAAAGTTGTAGAGCGTTATCGATTTAGTACGAAAAGACAACTCATTGACATGGGTGTGAAAAACAGAACGGTTAAAATGTGCAGTTGTATTTATGGGATTTCCTACTCTGTGACGTCACGAAATGCGAACAGAAGGAAAAAATGTTATTTTTCGGTCTCAACAGACCGCCGCAATGTAGCACAGTGGTATCGCTTGCAATTCCAAGTCCAAAGGACTGTTATTCAAGCTCCGAGAGTTGCATTCTTGTACTGATCTCAACATCAAGTCATACCTATTCACTTGAGAACATTAGTATGAAAGAGACATCTTGTTGGGTTTCAACTATGTTGAAGGTCATGGCCATAGTGTGATTTTCCAAAGCTGAGCATTGCGAGATGGTTTTACTGTACGGTGAATGTGGACGCAAGGCATGATCAGCAGCAAGGTTGTACCGGGAACGTTTCCCTACAGTCCTGCATCCTTCTTATCAAACCATCCTATCTGTTGTATAACGTTTAAGGGAGACAGGCTGTGTGACTGGCCGAGCTCGATCTGGCAGACTAGCTAAGGTAGGATGGCAAGTTTAATCAGATGAGGTACTAGTATACGCTCTACCATACCCGAAAAGAAGTACAAGACAGATCAGTGATCACTGTGGCCTCTCAAAAAGTCATGTTTGGAAAATCCTACAAGAATCAGGCGCTCCATACCGACCAACGCCTCAACACTGGACGGGGATTCCGACGGACGCTATTCATGGTGCAACTTCGTTATGAATCAGATACAGGTCCAGCCAACATTTTTGACATATGTAGTGTGGACAGACAAACGAGGCATGATTTTCACGGAATGGCATGTACAATAGGCAACTACAATAGGCAATTACTGGGAGCTGGAAAATCCTAGATGCTTTACCGATGTTCGGCATCAAGTGCGGTTTGGTATTAACGTTTGTCGTGAAATTTACAGCAACAAGTTGATCGGTCTAATATTTTACAATGGTACCTTAACAGGCGCGCGATATTTACAACTGCTGCAGAACGTAATGCCCGATTTTGTGGAGAACCTGCCGGATGTTTAATCTTAGGAATGTATGGTTTCAACATAACGGCGCGCTCGCTCACAAGACATTGACGCAGTACCTTGTCATGGAATTCGGAACCAAATAATTGGGTATGGCGGTTTCGAAGAACGGCCTCCACGTTCACCTAATCTGACTCCACTGGACTTTTTTCTGTGGGTATACCTAAAACAGCAGGTATATGCAACCCCTCCACAAACAATGCAGGACTTTAAACGACTCATTACGGATGCTTGTGCCAACGTGTCACCCTCTATGCTTCAACGCATGCAATGTGAAATTCAAACGAGGATCCAAATGTGCATTGCACCTGAGAATGTGAAGTTTGAACATCTTAAATAAAGGTATATTGTTATAAATAATTGTTTTCTTCTTTCTTTGATCGCCTTTTTACCTTCGCAGAGTAGGGAATCACGAAAATACAATTGCACATTTTATCAGTTCTGTTTTTCACATCCATGCCAATGACGTGTCTTTTCGTACTAAATCGGTAAAGCTCTACATCTTTGTAATTCACTTTTTTCCCCTATCTTGTACCGTTTTCGAGATACGAAAGCTAAATCCACAGTTTTCCACCAGGTGGCGCTGTGAGTGGTCTCATTTGGTAGCGCATATCCAATTTACTATATCTAGACGCAACGTTTATAAAAATAACAGCAGCCGTTCCGAAATTAAGAGGGTGACAAGGGACTTTGGTGGGCATACTATATATCCGGAGAATGAGCAATCACTTTTACATTTGACTGTTCTAAAACTTCTTAGAAGTTCAAATGAGCTAGAAACACCTGCCTTTTTGTCTAATCTCCAATTTCCGTGCAGAGAATTAGAAAATACGAAGGAGTTTTATTGTGATTTTCACTGCGCCAAATATCACTAATTTATAGAAGCTCATTGTCTAATATGTTCTGAACTCAGGACAATTCTGAAACGAAAACAATCAGCGAAGAAGTAAAAAGTAACAGAAGAAAGTCTATGGGCTCATTCGGATCCTTGCTTTCCAATAGCGTTCCCACAAAGTTGTGGAAACAATCTCGGGACAGTGTTTAAGGTGCGTACAATCCATAAAATGTTGAAGATTGCAAAGCTTACAGCATGGATCGTTAAGTATACCTGTGGGATTTAAATGCCTAGCAAGGCGACCGTGGCCAGTAGAGAGACGCAATTCCGCCACGACTCTAATTCTAGGCCAGTCATAAGTATTTGAGTTGTTTTTCGTCCAAGATTAGGTATGGACGCGAGACTCGAGAAAACTCGCATTGTCTCGCGTTCTCGTCTCGCTGCGAGACGAGACACGTGACGGAACAGGCCATGTGATTTTCAGAGGGCAATATGATTTTCAGAGATATTTGCCTATAAAACAAACTATCTAGAAATTTTGTAATTTTGTAAATGTAAAAAGAATGAAACAATGATTCTAGAAGCCATGTCAAAATATGTACAATAGATCGGAATCTATGATTTATAAAATAATTCCATTTTATTCCGCAAAACACATTAATTAATTCACTACACATGTTTTGATAAAGTGCAGTCATTGCTTTTGCAAAAAATAAACTTATAGTCGTCTAAATCAATGGGATGAAATATTTTTTATTAAAATGCATTGCATGTATCCTATCACAACTTAAAACACTGAAATCCTTTCCATCATTAATTATTAGCAACATTAGCATTAATTATTAAAACTGTTAATTACAAAAATATTAGCACAACGATTTTTTGGGGGGAGGGGCAATTAATCTTGTTTGAGATGCATTATTATTATAAAAAAATCACTTAAACAAACAAACAATAAATAAATAAATAAATAAATAAATAAATATAGAAAATATAGAAAAAGAAAGAGAAAAAAAAAGAAAGAATGCAGTTTTCATTTGATTGGAGCCCAGATGGTGTGATGGCTGACGAACCGTTCTGTCACACCTTAGGCTCAGGTTCGATTCTCTACTTGGAATTTGGTGTTAAATTTCCTGTCCCTTCATAAGGGGAACTTACACTGCTTACAGGGTGCCTTTATAATAAAATGGCCAATACTTCAGGCCTTAGTAATGGTGAAATCCTGATAGTAAATGCCCGCCCGTGGGGAAAAACATGCATTTTACACGTAGCTGATTAGGGGCGTAGAGGTTATGACCCCCCTAATCCCCCCCTCTTGGCTACGCCTCTGTAGCTGATAATAGTAAAAAATTTAATTAAATTAAAAACAATCTTTTAAATACGCTCTTAATTTTATTTTATAGTTTAGTAAAAGGAGACATTTTAAAATTAGTTCTGTTGTATTGGTAAGTTGGACGCACTACGTCATGAGCAAAGATTGTTTTTGGGATGATTGGTTTTGTTGGATAGTAGTTCTTTAAGATAAAACATTGAAACCATTTTATAATTTAACTCGAACATTTAAGTTCCTAGGTTTTCTGAATCGGGAACAATAATCGAATTAAAACGGTCCAATGAGTCCGAAATCACAAATTGCGTGTTTTGTTCTTTTATTTGATGTTACTGGGATGCGGAGTCCTTTTCCTGTACTTGGTGATCTATATAGTTGGCAATTGGTTTGGTACAATGCAGCTGCTTAGTTTTCAATTAAATATGTTTAGTGTTTCCACAACAAGAAGTTTTAGGATTTTAATCTATTGCTTTTCTCTTTTAAAATTTGATTTTAGAAGTGCCTACTAGAGAGCTTTACTGAATAAGTTACTCTTATTGCAACACAAATTCATCATTTAAATGTTTAAAGTATCTTTTAAAATACAGCATTCAGTATAATTATATCACATTCACTAATTCTCACGAAAGAGCATGAAGAAACGTTTAAACTTAATTTATGTATTTTCTCAACATTAAAGATTTGTAAAAGGTAAGTTTTTTGAAATAAGATAAATAATTTGTAATCTACCAGATTTCAGTATACTTTTTTTAATCTTTAAGTATTTTAAATATTTTAAAAATGAAGTGCACTTGTAGTATTCAGTATTATGTCAATCTTTCTTGCTTTTCCAAATATGGGTTTTTCCGATAATGCAGACTTAAAAACTAAATGTAATCAAATATGAAATCGACTTAGCCATTGTAATAAGAAGCAGTTTTAGAGAAACGTTCTTCCGTATTATCTATTTATCTGTCAAAGTTAGTCCATTCCAACGATCTGTCTTTTGGGATGACCACCTCTGAAGAAAACAAACGACAGATTTAAATGCATCAAAAATAAGTCACTAGAAAGCACTGAAAAATAAATAAATAAACGACAGAAAAGCAAAGTGGATTCTTTTGGTATCTAAGATGTAAAAACAGTTAGGTAATTTATTTTATAAGAATTGCAAGCATGCGTACTTAAAAGTACGTTCTCATTTTGAAGTGAAACTTCTTTAGGCGCGTTGAGAGTGAAATTTGAAGGTCGCGTCACGGGCCACAGCGTCATGATGAGGTGGGACGATTTTGGATGTCTGTGTGTTTGTCGTTCTGGTAGTGGACTAACTATATGACCGAATTGCACCAAACTCCGCAGGGGGGTTCCGAAGCATCCCGGAGTTTGCAACCTCGGGCGCAGTTTTTTAATGTTTGAATTAGTTTTTGAATTATTTTATATTTTACGTTATTTTCGACCGTTTTCTGTCTTTGCCCTCCGAAAAAGAAGGCTTCCGATCGTCCGAAAGAAAAAATAATTACACGATCGGAAAGAGGAAAGAGTTTTCTTTCTAAAGAGACCTTCATTTTTTGAATTAGCTGCATTTCCTGATTTTTGATAAATAAAAATCGACAACCCTATTCTCCGGCAAATTTGGGTGAATTTCAGAACGGGGAGCCTATCTCAGCTCGCATCTAAAAAGCTATGGAATATTTCGACTAAAAAAAATATACTGTTACGGACAAACTGCTCAGCTTTCGTTTAAAAAAAATCAAGTCTCTAGGATAATTTTTTGATCAGCTAAAAAATTAATTAGTAAAACCCGTACGAAAATAATTTGAAACTTCCAAAGACAGAAGAACGGATTTTTCGACTAGCTTCACGTGACATCAAAATGAAGAACCAGTGAGGGAATAATTCTTTTCTCCGGAGAGTGTGTGGGTGGAGGTCCGAAAGAAACTTCTTTAGGAGCGTTGAGAGTTTTTACATCTCCAGTAACTCATCTACAGCCATGGAGGTGCTGCTCTTCTTGGTTCAGAAGATGATAAAATACCCCTTATTTTAGGCGGCGATTTTAATATAAATTTTACATCACATGATTCAATACCATTAAATGATTTTTTACACGCAAAATTTAGTCTGCTAATAAATAATGATCCTAAAATATCGACAACTAAGTCTGGAACCATAATAGATGCAATTTTTACTACTAATTTGGAAACTATTAAGTCAAGAACATACGTTTCTAATTTTAGTTTTCATAAAGCTTTAGTGACGATTGTGCCAATGTAAGATTATCATCAAATAGTGTAAATCTCAAACTAAAAAATAAAAAAAATGTAATTTTTAATTTATGTTGATTTTTTAAAAATCTTTTTAATACTATGCCTCAATCCTTTGACTACCTATAACATCTCACTTTTGATCTGCTTTCAAATGTTATCTTTAATTTTAGTCTTTAGTTTTTATCTCTGACTACTTACTTTTTGTATAGCCAATTTTTTTATGCAGACAATTTATATTTATGGCATACAAGATTAGAATTGATAACGTGATGTTGATAATCCTTTTTTATTGAATAAAAATCACCAAGAGCCTTAAGTTCATTTGATCATTGATAAATTTTGAACCAAAGCAATTAATCTTGCTTAAAGTGTTCATTTATGTTATTGTTCAAAATGTCAGAACAAAGTAAAACGAAATTTGCATTTGATATGTGACCGAATGAAAAAGCAGTCTAACATTTAAATATGTTTTCAAGACTGCGTCCGTATCTCATAATTCACCCAAAGAAAAGAAGAATTTTTTATAGTTACATGTCGAAATGCCACAGTGTCGAATTCAGAACATGTCGACTGAGAGTCTGAATTACGTCCAACGAGATGAGATGAGAAATCTTAGAAACTTATGCAGTTGTTGTCGCCAATGACGTTAATGAATTGATTAACATCATTTCTTTTTCCTTTTGCATTTGATAAATCCGGGAGTATAAGCTGAAAAAATACTGTAAATATTTCAGAGTGTAAATCTTTCGCAACAGCATTATCGAAGTCTGACAGAGATGAAAATTTATTATGCAAACACATTTAGGAGGACGATAAGAAATTTGACCTCTTAAATTTGCAAAGGAGAAAGATAAAGAAGATAAGACAAAGGGTAGTAAAGAATAAAATTCTGTAAGCCGGGAAAATATACGTCGCTTTATGAATATATTTCATGTATCCTACCGCCAGTGGCGTGGCGAGAAATTTTTCATGTAGGGGAGGGGGGGTTACGACTACTGAACTCATATATTCATATATATGCTGTATTTTGTATGACAAAAAACTCCTCATGGGGGTTTATAACCCCCCGTAGATATGCCACTGTCTACCGCATTCAAAATTCTTTTTTTTTATTATTAAAAGCCATTGGTATATTTTTTCTTTTCTTTTAAAGTAAAACTTAATTATGTGTACTGGTAGTCTTTAATAAAATCCTGAATTTTCGAAAACTGCCAAAATCATATGGAAAAGTTAAAAACTCGAATGGAAAATAGTACCAAAATAACTTTCTTTAATATAATACCATGGTAACTTTTCATAATTTAATAAGTGATGTTGTGCTAACCTTTGCTATGTCGTGGAGTGCTACACTGTAAAAAGATAAAAAAATCAGAAGCGTTACCACAAAATACGGGGCAGCAATCACAGTTTAAAATTGCAGGAACGCTTCAGCATGCTGCTGAAAAATATTCAAAAACGTTTCCGTATTTGGCGGAAAACGTTTTTCAGAAAACTTCCTGTATGTTTTTCTGAAATATACTCAGAAACCCTCCAGAAGTGGAGAAATTTCGCCGTAAAAGTTGCGGTCTCTCAATTTTTGATTTCGCTGTATTTCCAACTCGTTTTGCATTAATTTTTTTACTGACGCCTAGGTAGAGATTACATTATTATTTTAATACTCAAGATTGAAAGAATTAATTCACACTTTTATTGCTTCCGAAGTGAAGACCCTCAGGGGGAAGTAGAATGTTTCAATCAGAATACAGAATAAGACCTGATGCAGTTTATTCGGACTTGGACTGGTTCCTTTGGGTGTTCACAGCTAGATATTGAAAAAAGGGGCCCTTAAGGGGACAAGAGACTTTAAAATTGAAAACTGTCATTTCTTAATTTTTAGTCTTAAAGTATACGTAAAGTTGTTTAAAACAAAGGTTTACATTTATTTACATTAATACTAAAAATAAAAAAATTAATAGTTTTTTAAAAAATATATTAATATCTTTGAGGAAAAAAATGCGCATTCAATATTTTTTTTTCAAAATATCGCATGTGCATTTCAAATTAATAAAAAGCTGTAATTTTTTATAGTACACTTGTGATGCATGTATGAACATATTGTGCATTAAATTTTCAAAGAAAGGTTATTTAATAGAGATATGGGAATTTAAAATAGGATGGAAATTTAAAAAAAAAAAGCTGCATCTCTCATGAATTTATTTTTTCTATAAATCTTACCCTTGTCACAAATAAAAATGAATGTACAGATATGTTCATACATATATTGCAAGTGTATATTAAAAAAATATATATATAGCTTTTTATTAATTTGGAATGCGCATGGGATATTTCAAATGAAAGAACAGAAGTCGTATTTAAAAAAAAATATATCAATTTTTCATATAAAAAATTATTTGTTTAATTTTTAGTTTTAATATAGGTGCAAACTATTGTGCTAGACAACTATGATTTTGTGTTAAATAACTTTACATTTGATTACAAGTAAAAATTCAAAATTGAAAATTTTGGATATTTAACGTCCCTTTTCCCCTTAACGGGGAATTTAGAGCGAGTATAATACAAGAAAATGTAATATTTGAAAACAGACTGACGTGATAAAACCACATTTAACTATTTAAAACCATTTGGGGCCTTTGCCCTCCCCCCCCCCCTGGCACCGCGAGGTCTATGGGGCCCTCAACTATGCTACTGCGTAAAGGAGTAAGATTAATGGGAAATAAATAAATCCAACTACCCTGATATGTATCAAATTACGCATAAAGTAGTCTATCCATTTTTGGGGAGCTTTGCCGGGGCCCCCTTGGTAGTCGCCGACCATCCAGCCTGGTCATTCCGGAACTGATTTTATTGAAATGATGAGGGGATAGCTAAACGACTCATTTAAATTTTAGTGACGCTTTCTATCAATGAAAAAGAAACAAATCTAGAATGCAAAAAGATTTAAGTGTATATGAAAAATGTCCGAGATAAGGATTTTTTGGCGCCGTGAAAATTTTGTCGAGTTTTTCTTTTTAATAAATATTAATACCCACTTTTAACTCTTTTTAATAAATATTAATACATATTAATTTTAACTTTGAAATGAAGGTTACGTTTCCGAATTCGTGCGTCTATAGTTTACGCTTTATTTTTAGAAACTTTTATGCAATAAATATGTAACATTTCAGAATTTTTTTAGGATGTAGTCTTACTGACCTGGATGAGAGGATATGAGCATTACCGGTTGTGTAAATCACAGTTAGCCATGGTGCCGCGATTGATACCGGTTGTGTAAATCATTAGTTTGTTTCGGAATCATGATATAATATGTACTCTCTTGGACAGAATAAAATGATCGTGCTCTAATATTGATTAGTGGATGCGTAGCTTTAGTATTGCAAGGAATGAAACAGGGTTGAATCTGTTGAAATAACTTTAAACCTCTAGGAATGTATTGAAAGAAATGGAGATAAAAGAATAAGCTCTCAGGATGCTACAAGGAAATAAACAAAAATATAAAACATCGCTGTGAGACACCTCGAAAACAAACACTAGTGTATAGAAAGTTCTATTAATGTGCAGTATTTTTATGTTTAAATAGCTCCGATATTTTTGTCTTTTTTAAGACAAAAACTTTGTATTTATTCATTTTTCCCAATGTCTCCGATGCTGTTCATGACCCCGACGTAAATCGACTTTTTCTCACATTAAATGATGTATGAGCATCATAGGTGATTTAATTAAAAAAAAAGAAAAAAAAACAGAAGATGCCTTTCTTTATAAAGCTACAAAATAATGATAAATTTATTTGACTTACACTTACTTAAAATATTTTCCTAGTCCTATCACATGTGTAATGAGGAATGGCACTTTCCTCTCCTACTTATATGTTTTTGCAGTAAATAAATAAATAAGTAAAAATTATTAAATTAAAAAGAAACAAAAAATGGGTATTAATATTTATTAAAAAGAAAAACTCGACTAATCTTATGCACCCTCTTAACATACCCACCCACCAACATCACACCCACAATATACGTTATTAAATAATTACACAATCTCTTTCCTCTAATTCCCCGGCTTTACTTATAAAAGGAAGCAAATTAAATCTCCAAGAGATAAAAAGTCCAAAAGCGACAGTATTGACACTTCCGTTCCACACACTAAATGGAATGCATTAATATTTGATCGCCAAGTTATTGCATATTATATGCACCAGTAAGACTATTGTACTTTATTAAAACCAGACATGCCCCCGCCGCAGATGTTTATTTATGCATTGCAGCCTTCAAGAAAGTTGCCCGCAACCATTACGTATAGCAACACAGATATGACAGCTGGGCGAGGAGATATCGCGTTCAGGGGAATTATAATTTGTCCATAATAGAATTCAGCATGAAATAAAAGTCAGCTTTACCTGTCGACACACGTTACTGGAGTTGCAGAATTGATATATGTAAGGCTGAAGGGAGATCCAAAATTGTACGTAATAGATGGATGCATGAAAAGGAGAGTTGAATAAATTTAACGATTTCGACAGCCGGTGCTGGTCCATTATTCAGTATTGACTTCTTTTATGGATAGTTTTATTGGCAAATGTGAAAGCACGTTTCTATTAATTTAGACTATTATACTATAATGATTAACTCTTACAGACTCATTGTCCACAGTTAAAAGCGTAAAAATTACCTATACTTTTGTTCAGAATGGTTCTCCTAATTTGCGCACGTGAAGAAAACTACTTCATTGAGTATTTAAAAACCACTTTTATTTATTTATTTTTTTTTCATTACAAATTTAATTTATATTGTTTTAAAGAAGTCTTGTAATCAGGTCTGAAAAGCTTAAATTAGATTACAGTTAATGCGTACTTATTAATATTTTAAGTTTGATAATAGTTAAATTTAAGAAATCAGTCTTTGAACTTACAGATTTTTCATTTTGACTCGACAGAGATTAGAAATGTTACCGAAGTTTATAATGTCTAACGTCTCATATACCTAAATTAATAAAAATTAACAAAAATTTCAACCGATATTTGAATCATAAATCTACCAATAATTTAATATACAAATAATTAACTGTAATCTTTCAATAAGTATTTTCGTGAAATTGTTCTTTCCTTTGCATAAAGACAAAAAATACATACAAACAGCCCAGCTCTCTCGCTACATGGTCTTGAAAGACAAAATATCCCTCTAAAATATAAAATTATATAAATAAACGTAAAAAGACTGCAAAACGTTTTTTTCTACCATTTACGAAAAACTGGCTGGTTCGTACAGGAGTAAACATGATGAGTGGCTAGCTTTCTAGAAAGTTTCGAGGACTAACCGATATGCTAGACTATGTTTTGTAGAAGCTCCTCGAACAAACTTCACAGCTCAATTCACAAGAATTCACTAACTTTTTTTTTGTGTGTGTGTGTTCCAAAAATGGATGTCTCCAAAAAGCGAGGACCGAAGTTTTTCCAACCTGGTTTGAAATTCATGAAAGTGACTCGAGTGTTTGACCCAGACCAATTGTCCAACATGAATGTTGATGATGAAGAAGTCTTCAACAATATCCCAGGATTTGAGGATTCTCAAGTAAGGCTTGAGTATGCTGCTTACAAGGGGAATGTCAAGGAATGTTCCGCTGAAAACTTTGTAAGATTTTGGAGGATTCAGAGGCTATTTCACAGAGGTTTCCATCGCAGAGACAAAGGAAAAATATAGTTTTTTTCTTTCCTTTTTTTACAAATGTTTTATATTGTATACTAGGTGTAGCTATTAAACAATGAGACTGACGCTGTAAAACATTTTATTTTGATTTCATACATATTTACTCATTACCATCTTCAATACACACCCCTCCTCTATCAGTACAACGGTACGTGCAAATCTTCCACTGTTCGAAACAGTGTTGGAATAGTACAAGAGCCAGTTCCAAAAAAGTTTCTGAATTGAGCAAGCCTAAATTTTTTTTATGGCTTATTACATTAGCTACCTGAAACGCCGAGCGCGGGTTGGTTGGTCGGTTGGTGTAGTGTCCATGGGGAGATCTATAGATGACCATGAGTGTACAGAACACAGCTGGCTATCTCCTTGATGTTATCGGAGTATAGACTCTTTTCGATGTCAAAGGGGGAGAATCCCCCGAGCTGAGCCAAAGATCTTAAAATGGAAGGGCAGTCAAAAATGTGTTTTGGAGTCAGTGGAATATTATCGCAATTATTGCAGAGACGGTAGATTCTATTGCCATCTTTTTGGATCTTCATGTCTCGATAGTGACCTGTTCTAAGGCGAGTAATAGTTTTAGTGAGGTCTCTATTATCGTTTATTTCACAAATCTGTGAGTCTTTTTTAATGGTGTTTTCTCTTAGATGGTACCTTGCCATTGCATTCACATCGTTAAGAGTGACTCTGTTGATACTCCCATCATTGAGATTTCTCCCTTCCTTGGCAAGTTGATCTGCCTCCTCATTTCCAGGGATGCCAACGGCCGAGCGCAGGTGCGAACTTTTCTTTTTTTTTTTCTGACTGATGGGCGTTGTCCCGCAAAACCGTTGACTGATAGTTTTTTTATGATTGATATAACTATTAATACCCTAAAAAAAGAGCTTTGCTAAACGAATTGCACGGCATTTAATTTTTGTACATACAATGAAGCCGACCGACCAGTTCTGTCCCCTCATTCAGCTGACTGACTATCATAACTTTCATTTATATGCAATGTCCAATTTGTCAAAAGATTTTTTCAGCCTTCCTCACTTCATTTTATTACCTCGCTAAAATTAACAGCTTTGACAGTGCAACAGAGACACCTGTTGTCAGTTTCACCGCAGTATATCTGTGTACACAACAAATGTAATAAGCTATTAAAAAACCTAGGCTTGCTCAATTCAGAGACTTTTTTTGGCGGTAGCTCTCCGACTAGAAATCTTATTCTGTCAGCTCGTTAAGGATGCTTGTCGCTTTCTCTTTAACAACTTCAACGGACTCAAATATTCTTCTTTGTAATTCAGATTTCACTTTAGGAAACAGATAGAAGTCTCACATCGCAAGATCCGGAGAGTAAAACAATGGGATGCTGAATTTGGTTAGAAACCTCTTGACGGACAGTGAGAAATGAGTGAATGGATTGTCTTGGTGGAGAACACGTGACTTGTTTTTCCAAAATTCGGATCGTTTTCCCTTATTTTTTCACGGAGTTCAGCAAGAATGTGAGATAGTAATGTAGATTAATAGTTTGACCTTCAGGAACCTAGTGTAGGTACACAAAATTTGAGTGTTTCGAAATTTTTATCTTTTTTTGACGTGGAAGGGTGAGCCAGGCGTGAATGATCTCGAAAATCTTCAAAACGCTTAAACTACTCAAAAACACGTGCATGCGATAGACATTCATGACCATACACTTATTTTTATTAAATTATAAGTTTCAGTAGTGGTTTTTCCAAATTTAATGTGAACTTTCACAACGATTCGTTTCTCTATTGTTTCATTTAACATTTTTCCTGCAAAGCAAAAAAAAAAAAAAAAAAAAAAAAGTCTAACGCAAACGAAGGCTGCAGCTATATGAATTTGTTTACAGACGTGAGAGGCACTGCATTCGAAAAAGAAGGCTTCAAGCGAAACAGCAGTCGGTGGCCGGAGTTTGGCGAATGCCCACTTCTTTAGCAGCGCCACTCTCGTATTTAATAGCCACACCTCGTAAACTAAAGTTTGTCTTAATAAAGAGTTCACAGATATTTAATTTATAAAGTGCTAGTGCAACACACTAGCTTTTTATATCTTCTTTGAATGTAACGTTCGTAGAAAACACAAAAATATAATTTCTATTCAAATTTTTAACAAATATATAACTTATTGAACAAAGCTCTGCAATTTAACTCTTTAAACACAAAGAAAATATTTTAAAACTTCAAATTATAATTTTATAAAATATTACGTGCGTACGTATATTAATACAATATTATAGTCTTTAGTTAGATTATAGTCTATATAAAAAAGCTTACTAAATCTTAAAAATTAAGATAACTCTTGTATTTGAGCTTATACAATTTTTTGTATTGTTACATTCAGATTTCTTATTGCGCATCCCTTTGACAAAATATCTTAAACTCACTCACTTTTACTATATGACGAAGGTATTTCATATTTTTTGAGGCAAAGTTCGAAATTTGAATGGATAAATAAGAAATGACAGTTTTTTTTTTTTTTAATTTATGTAAAATATAGATGCTTAGGTATCCACTGAAAAATTATAATTTTACACTGTAGAAAATAGATAATATTTGGCCATAATATACATTTATACATTTCTATATGCATTTCTTCTGCCAGAATCAAAACTCAAAATTTAGATACAGCTTCAGTTATTTTTTCTGTTTTAAATTGTACTTAAGGTACAAAGTAGTGATACCTAATTATCTGTTTTGAGGAATTACTTTACGTAAGGTTTTCAGATGCTTGTTCTATTTTAGTAGCCTTCAGTTTCTTTGACTTATTTGTCTAACAACTCATAATATGATTGCCATATTTTCTCGTTGATTAGATAACCGCTTCCAAAAGGGACGTGTCATTAATTGTCAGGCTCCAGTCTAGGCTCGTCCTTTTCAACATTTGTAGCCTGCATGCTATTTTTATGATGCCAAGTTGAATGCAGATGCAGTAATGCAAGTCCTGTCCTTAGTAGATAAATTATGCGAAAAATGGGGAAATAAAATAGATAAATTTTGCTCGCACAAATTGTGGGAGTAAATAAATTCAGGTTGTGTACAACTTCATATTACAATTGTACAAGTAATGAACTACTATAAATATGCGCTAAATAATTTTCACAATTATTAGAAACAGCAACAACTTATTAGTATTTTCCCGTTTGATTTTTTGAGCGATTTCAAATGTGTGATTCCATTGTTCTACCGCGAAAGATACGCAAATATTCGTTCGTTTTAAATAAAAATGTGCTTATTTCAATTCAAAGATTTTTCATATAACTAAAGTCATGACATGAATTTATATTTAATAAAAGATACAGTTGTAAATTCTGTGTATCTACAAAAGTGTATAAAAAAATAACAGCTGAATAATTATAAATATTAGTAAAAACATAGCATAAACTTGAAACTGTTGGTTCATTTAAAAAAAATATAAATTAAGCTTTATTTTGATCTATATTAATAAGGAAAGCAACAGGAGCACCAAGAAAAAAAAATAGAATTTTAAAGTTACACTATGTTTCTGTATTACATTCAGTAAATGAGTGATAATATATGTAATAAATAAATTTGTGTTTTTAGGATTGAAGATTTTATAAAAGAGAAATGAATAGACTGCAAAGATCAATCCTTGAAGTTATATAATCATTAACAAAGTTTTCACTCGACGATAGTTCATTTAATGCGAAGGCAAGAGCTGTTTAAATAAATCACACCTATTGATCATGCAACAACTTCTTTCAATCTATATGAAAAGGAATAATAGATAACTAATCGAACAACATTTATTTATATATTTTTCTGTGATAATAGCTGCATTCATGTATTCAGAGACAGATCGAGCAGCATTTTTCTTTGAATACGTTTTGGCTGAACTTCAACAATGGTGTTCATAAATTATGTTCTTGATGAGCGGTTCCTTTTGGGTTAGAACGCTGACTGCACAAGAAAGAAACGAGGGATAGGTCTAATGATACATTTTCCCACTTCTTATTTTCGCATATTTTTGTCTAGCTTTTCTTTTTCTGTGAAATTAAGAACAAGAAATATAAATCCTGCCAAATGCATCGATTGTAAAATACATTTCAACACAGTTGTCATGTTTCAGGCATCGCAGCCCTTCTACATTTTAGAAAGACGCTTACGTTTATGAAAGTGACACTTAAATGTCCTAATATTTGAATAGTTTGATTGATGAAATATTATCATCTCTAAAGAGACATTTAATAGCTGTGAAGCAGCATACTATTTTGCTGTGCAATTGACATTTGCAGTCCTTCTGCTTTTTAGAAAGACTTCTACCTTCATAAAAGTGGTACGTAAATATCCTAGTATTTAAATAGTTTGATTGATGAAATCTTAGTATCTAAAGAGGCATTTAATAGCTGCTGCAGCTGCAGAACAATTTGGTGTGCTATACGTATAAATAGTGATTTAAGAAAAATTGGGACAATTGCGATGCTTTCAGCTGCATAACAAATAATGAAAGAATATAAAATGTATGCGATTAAAGTATCTCTTTTCCATAATTATTCATAGAGCGTATTCTATAAAAGAAATTTCGTGACCTTCTTTATAAAAGAGCTACAAATGCTATGCCCATGCATTTCAGTCACTAGAGCTATGCTGTCATAAACCTTAATAATTTTATTTTTTTCTAATAGAAAAGTAATACACGAAGCAAGTGCACTTTGAACAGTCATTGTCCATAGAAAATTAATGCATCAGAATTATTTTATGTGTTTCTACAAAAGGAGAGAATAATATTATAACATTTTGATTAGGGCACAACTATTATAGTAGTATCTTTCAAAAACACAAGTATATATACACAAGTATGCATAACTATAACAGGAATGCAAAATGAAATCTTCAACACATTCCAACTACTTTGGAAAGTGTTCAAAATGAAATCATAAATAGTAAAACCCTTTCAAGCGAATAAAAAAAATAGCTAATTGTAATCTAAATATCAAAATTGTAATCGAGATTATTTTAAAGCCTCCTTAATTTTTTTTAATGCAATTAAGATATAAAGCGAAAGTTAAGGCTAGGGCCATTTTAAAAAAGGTGATCTCCATCTTTTCAGATGTTCCTATTTTATTTCCTATACTTTTTTTAAAGAAAATACCAGTTAACACTAAAGCTTAATTCTTAGACTCAAAACGCCTATAAAGTGTAAAAATTAGCATACGTAATTTTAGAGACGTCAAGATAAGACGTCTCTAATGACGTCGGCAAAATTGATGTTGCTTAAATGTAGGCTTATATCATTATATGCGGCTTAAGACTACAACATTTACATAGTGATTCACATACAAATAGTATTGTTTGTGAGAAATGTAAGGTAAAATCTTTATAATGTGCTCGATTGCTACTTTCAGGTTGAAACAATATTTTTGTAATATATTTATGAACCAGCTATCTTGCAAAAAACAAAACAAAAACAAAACAAAAAAAAAACCCATCCATTTTTATTTTATTTCTGTCTTTTATATGTATGTCTGAAACAGCAACAAATTGTGATACCCTGAGCTAAAATATTAATGAAATATTTGATAAGAAGAAAAGGGATTCTTTAGTCGGGAGGCGTAATCCATAACTACACGTGCATGGAATAAACACTCAATTTAAAGTATTTTCTTTTGGGAACACGCCTTTGATGGGATTATATCCAACAACATTTTCTCCTATAAATATTCGTAATTAGTGCTGTCTGTTTGCATGACAGACGACGAAATACGAGTAAAGGGCAAATTACCCTGGCTAATTGTACAGTTCGTAGGTATTTCAGCATGTGTTGTTATAATTAGGACAGCTAAACTACTTCTTGCTAAAGCGATTTTACTAAGCAAAAGTAAATATGATTGCTGCACAAATTACAATATTGCCTTCACGATAAGCGTATAATTTGAATTAAAAGAGTGAAAACTCATTTTTAAAGAATAAAATAGCAGCAAACGAAACCACCCTCTAAAGCATATAAAATCTTCTATCTATAGACTTAAATGGTGAGAACTGGCACCTTGATTACGTGAATACTTATTCTTTGCAAAATAATTCAATAATACATAGTCACTTTTCACATTCTCAGAAAATGAACGTGTGCCCATCACTCAAAGTGGGATACTTTGGTTGCCCCTTCACAGTTTAGGGCATACTAATCGCAGAGCTTGTTTCCGAGTATTTGATCGATAGTCTCCTCCCATTCGAATTTTTAAGCCCTTGTAATTATCTAAGAATCTATGTACTCGTTTTGAAGCCGAGTGCTTTAGCACATTGTGCAGCGTGCTAGCCACAGGTCCAGGGCTCGATTCCAGGCTGGGCAAAGCCGACTCATCTTTTTATGTCTTGAGTGGATTGTTAAATGAAGACTAAGCTTTCTTGGGAAATTAAACACTGGAGACTTCACTCCAGACTTACCACCCAGTTGCGGAATATACTTAAACATTCCAGAGCCCATGATCGCGAAGGCATGGTTAGGCACGGACAGCGCAGGCCTTGATGTTTGGGCTATTACGCCACTTAGTTTAGTTGTATTCTCTTTAGTTGTAAGTTTTATAAACGTCTGAGTCCCAAAGCCTTCGTTCATTGTTTTATAAACTATATATTTATGCGTAGTTTCAGTACCAGTAAATGAATAATTAAATAATTTGCAACCAGTATACCGTAGGGGAACGCTCCTCAAGTGCAGTTTTACTTATATTTTATGCAATTTCTAAGCTGCAACAGTAGATTTTGGAGCTACTTTAACACGTAATCTTTTTGCATCCACACCGTGATACACTGAGCTGCAGAAGTTTACGAGTATTGTCAGTTCAGATATAAGAAAAACAAACTGCATTTCAGAGAATTATAAGAATTATTTTTAACGACTCTCGTAATTAGTGTAATTGGATTCAGTAATATGAAAAGACCAGCGAAGACGGAGTGTGTTGGGAGTTTGTGCTGATGGTTCAGTTGCTTTTAAAGAAATATTCCAGATAATTAGCGGCTCGAAAGCAAAGAGGTTTTTACAACGAAGCTTGAAATAAAATGCGATTGAGTAAGGGAACATTCTTTGTGATAAATAAAATTAGCTGAAGAATTCACGTATTGAAAAGTTACATGCAATCCATAATTTTTTAATTCGTTGAAAAACTTTTAATTATTTTTATATAAATGAATTTTATTTAAAATATCCATAAGAGCAGTCATGAAATTTAATAATAAAGCATTCAGATTTATTCAAAATTTACTTATACAAATGATATACGTGAGCCTGTCTTATTAAACGTTCGTGTATTTCATAGAACTAGAGTAATATTAATTTCCATAATGTTTGTAATTAATCCACAAATCACTAATCACTCATGCGAATGAAAAAAGATATTGGGTTAAGGACTGTGCTGCTTCACAGCTAGCTGTGTCAGAAAACTTCTTTCTCTCTGTGGTGCCAGATGGACTATTCGAACGACCGCCATGGTGTTGGTAGTTAAATGGATCGGTGACAATGGCTACACTTTTTCAGCGTTGGGCAGTCTACCCAGTTCTTCTGTACTGATGTGAAAATGCTTGCGCTTTAAAGGATCAAGATGCTTTCACTGCAGTCACACTACGTACTATACCAATTTATGTACAAGAAAATGCAATTTCTGAACGCTCCATGTTTTCTAATACTTAAGCCAAATTTAAAATTCACAAAAGCATTGTATATCGTACCACAAATCTGAAAAATATTCTCTTTCTTTTAATTTTTTTAAGTGTATTTTTTCAAGTTTTACTCCTTTAGCTAAACACTGTGAAACTTGAGGAAAAAAAACTCGTCTGTATTAATATTTCATTATGAATGAATCTGGAAGAAAATCAGATTTTTCTCCCCGGAGTTTATTTCATTTATAACATTCAACAAATCAACCCCGCCACACCACAGGTTGTGTTAATCGATAGGTTTTTCATCGCTATCGGAGCGGACCTCATATTTTATTCAGAACACAAAATGCACTAATGAAAGTCGCTGACTATGAAATAGTCTCTGGGGATGCATGCAGATAACTGTTAATGCGGCCAGTGAAAAATACAGCATGTAAAACTTGTAAAACGATCCATTATTTAGTGGAATGTTTTTTGGGGGGATATTTTCTTTACTTTGTTACGCCATACTTTTTAACTCATTTTACTGAGATGACAGAATTTATTACACCCCCCCCCCTAAATCTCAAATGTAATTTTGTAGAAGAAGAACTATATGAATTAATTTTTTGGTTTGCAGGTGTTTGGAATAGTAAACTTAATTTCAATCTGAACATTGCAAAATAAAAAAAATGTAAAATTGCGATAAAATGAAGTTTGATTGAAAAAAAAACCCACCCGAATCCACTGAATTTTTTGACAAAATGTGCAGATTAGAGCTTAATTATATGGAAATGTAAGCTGCGTTAATGTTTGTTTACGGTATGTAAAATAGAGTTCCATGCTCATAAAATACAGTTTTTTAAAGGAAAAAGAAAGAACCGTTTTATCTGCTACCTATCAACATTAATTACTTTTTTTTTCTCTTTTCTTTTTCTTTCTCTCTTTCTTTTTTTTTCATAAATGGAGTCACTCAATTGCAAAATAGTTCTGATTTAGAATTGTTTGTGGTATGCATTTGGTATAACGTTGTTAAACAGTGGCTTACAAAAAATAATTCAGATTTTACGTTTCACTGGACATAAGCATCAGACATTGTAAGACATTCACTTCGAGTAAACAAAATGGTTTAAGAAACACCATACGGAAATAAATTCCTGACTTCAAGTCTTTGATCTACGTGAATATACAATCATGGAATTGACATGCTGTTTGTTCATGGGACGAGAATTGGCTGTTTGAATACATTTAAGTTCTGTAATTTTGTACCTTCAAATGCTAGAAAGGAAATTCGAGCGAAACCTTCAACTATTTGAAAAAACGTAAATTTGAATACATCATTTTCTGTTGTTACATATTATCATGGGCGTAAACTGAATAACATCTGAATTTTCCCTTAGAGGTTATTTGCCTTCTCTGGAAAAATCCCCTAGAAAAATTTCACTGCTTCATCTTTTTACGTCAATGAGCATTAATTACTGCATACATAAGTAATATTGCAGCTAAACATCTTGGTTTAAGACAACAATGTAAGCTTTTTGAGGAGGTCTAAACATTTTTTATGACGTCCCATGGTGACCATTATAGATGTGACATAGTGACTTTCATGGACGTCGCTATGGGAGAAGTCAAACTGCGAAGTCACTCTGGAACGTTACTTGTTTAACACGAAGAGACATTACAGAATATGCGCATTTACGTCACGTTTCTGATTTGACGAAGTGAACCTACAACACCACTGACGACTTGATTGCAGTATGGGTGCAGTCTATAAAAATTATATAATACATGGAACATATATGATTCATGTAATATACAAAGTAACATGTAAATGGTTTCGTGTAGGATTCATTTAATAATACAGTGAAACATCTCGGTAGCAGTCACCCTTCGTTACGCGAAAAATCGGTCGCTGAGATATTTGGCCGCTCAGAAAAGTATGAGGTCGTAACGAAAGTTTCCCACCACCGCAGATATGATCTCAGCAAACAGTTCGCGTTGGCGTGTTTGCTCATATTTTGTCAAATGTTTTTTGCATTTGAAAGTTATGTTTCTGGTCTCGCGACCCCCATGTTTCTGGGCCGAAAGCTTTGAAAAACTACCAAAACGTTGGCAGAAAATCATAGATGGGGTTGGTGATAACTACCCGCATTAAAGGTACTCCTTTCAGGTTCTTTTTCTAACTTTGTTTGGAACTTTTTGTTGGCGGAAAACTTTCGTTACAACCTGATATAAACATTTGACCAGCAAAGGAAAAAACGCTAAAAATATTTTTTGTGTGTGTTGTTGTTGTTAATAATGAAACGGTATACTAATACATAAGTAATTATACAAACATGCTTTTACTATTCAAATTTCAATCAAATATTTATAAATTTCAGATTGTGTTTCATTATTTTTTCTCTCTGAAACTACCTCTCTCTCTACACTATTTTTTACGTCTAATAAAAGAACATTTATCCTGATATTCTTAATGCATTCCAAATTCGCCATAATAAAATCTATATGCTCTAAAATTTGCTTTTTGAGTTTTCCCACAACCAAAAGTAGTCGCTATTTTCCTCTCCAAATTTACTTTTTCGTGCGACTGGATCACATCAATGTGCTGCTCCAACTGTAAAATCACTAGTTTTTTAGACATGTCTCTTCTGTCCAACAAAATTTGTACGTGATGTCAACGTGTACTTGCACCTACCGTCGATTTGCAGTGGAGCGACTGGTTTGGAATGTGATTTTCGTTTACTTCCCAGACAGCACAGCAAACTTGCATCAAACTTGCAGCAAGCTTGATTTATCAAGTCAATAAACTGGAATTAAGCTTGAAAATTCCAAGCGTGTAAGCTTAATGCAAGCTTGAATCAAGTGTTCAAGTTTACGCTTGCCCAGTTTGCATTAAGCTTGACATATCAAGCTTAATTTCAAGCTTAAAATTTTTTCCTAAAAAAAAAAAATTTCATACACGGGGAGCCCGTCGGCGAACTCGCCCACATATTTTATTTTTCCACGCATTTTCCCCCTCTATGCTGAAGTTTCAAGTTTATTTAATCTGTTTCCATCAAGCGTCCACGGCTGGGATCGAACTCGAGATCTAAGGGTTGGGAAGTCAGCGTCCTAAATATCCCGCCAATCTGCCTCCAGTGAACGCGCTGGCACGACTAAAGTTTGAAGTGACTGTTATGGTTGTCACGCCGTTTTCTGGCGAGATTGATCAGTGCCCGATGCCGATCTGTTTCTTTTATTTTTCCATGGGATGAATCAAAATTAAAATAATGTTATGTGTGATTTATAGACTCTATTAATAGGGAAATAAGCATAATATAAACTTAAAAGCAGCACACGTTTTAATCCTTTCAATATCGCGACACTCATGTTGGGCAATACGGGCCAAAATCGAGACAAACGAGTGATTTTGAAATCAATTTCGTAGTATAATTGTAGGTATTTTATTTTGAAGAATTTCCATTTTTGGAAATATAGAATCTTTTTTTAAAATTCTATGGTCAAATACATTTATGACTGATTAATTATTTTGTGGAGGCCGGATTGCGCCTCATTCTACCAGCCATAAAGTGAAGTATATTAACTAACTAAATTGTGTTAATTATATTAAAATTTATTTTTAGGGCTAATTAATTAGTTAATGGAATTACTAACGTGAATCCACTGAATTTTTTGACAAAATGTGCAGATTAGAGCTTAAATATATGGAAATGTAAGCTGCGTTAATGTTTGTTTACGGTATGTAAAATAGAGTTCCATGCTCATAAAATACAGTTTTTTAAAGGAAAAAGAAAGAACCGTTTTATCTGCTACCTATCAACATTAATTACTTTTTTTTTTCTCTTTTCTTTTTCTTTCTCTCTTTCTTTTTTTTGCATAAATGGAGTCACTCAATTGCAAAATAGTTCTGATTTAGAATTGTTTGTGGTATGCATTTGGTATAACGTTGTTAAACAGTGGCTTACAAAAAATAATTCAGATTTTACGTTTCACTGGACATAAGCATCAGACATTGTAAGACATTCACTTCGAGTAAACAAAATGGTTTAAGAAACACCATACGGAAATAAATTCCTGACTTCAAGTCTTTGATCTACGTGAATATACAATCATGGAATTGACATGCTGTTTGTTCATGGGACGAGAATTGGCTGTTTGAATACATTTAAGTTCTGTAATTTTGTACCTTCAAATGCTAGAAAGGAAATTCGAGCGAAACCTTCAACTATTTGAAAAAACGTAAATTTGAATACATCATTTTCTGTTGTTACATATTATCATGGGCGTAAACTGAATAACATCTGAATTTTCCCTTAGAGGTTATTTGCCTTCTCTGGAAAAATCCCCTAGAAAAATTTCACTGCTTCATCTTTTTACGTCAATGAGCATTAATTACTGCATACATAAGTAATATTGCAGCTAAACATCTTGGTTTAAGACAACAATGTAAGCTTTTTGAGGAGGTCTAAACATTTTTTATGACGTCCCATGGTGACCATTATAGATGTGACATAGTGACTTTCATGGACGTCGCTATGGGAGAAGTCAAACTGCGACGTCACTCTGGAACGTTACTTGTTTAACACGAAGAGACATTACAGAATATGCGCATTTACGTCACGTTTCTGATTTGACGAAGTGAACCTACAACACCACTGACGACTTGATTGCAGTATGGGTGCAGTCTATAAAAATTATATAATACATGGAACATATATGATTCATGTAATATACAAAGTAACATGTAAATGGTTTCGTGTAGGATTCATTTAATAATACAGTGAAACATCTCGGTAGCAGTCACCCTTCGTTACGCGAAAAATCGGTCGCTGAGATATTTGGCCGCTCAGAAAAGTATGAGGTCGTAACGAAAGTTTCCCACCACCGCAGATATGATCTCAGCAAACAGTTCGCGTTGGCGTGTTTGCTCATATTTTGTCAAATGTTTTTTGCATTTGAAAGTTATGTTTCTGGTCTCGCGACCCCCATGTTTCTGGGCCGAAAGCTTTGAAAAACTACCAAAACGTTGGCAGAAAATCATAGATGGGGTTGGTGATAACTACCCGCATTAAAGGTACTCCTTTCAGGTTCTTTTTCTAACTTTGTTTGGAACTTTTTGTTGGCGGAAAACTTTCGTTACAACCTGATATAAACATTTGACCAGCAAAGGAAAAAACGCTAAAAATATTTTTTGTGTGTGTTGTTGTTGTTAATAATGAAACGGTATACTAATACATAAGTAATTATACAAACATGCTTTTACTATTCAAATTTCAATCAAATATTTATAAATTTCAGATTGTGTTTCATTATTTTTTCTCTCTGAAACTACCTCTCTCTCTACACTATTTTTTACGTCTAATAAAAGAACATTTATCCTGATATTCTTAATGCATTCCAAATTCGCCATAATAAAATCTATATGCTCTAAAATTTGCTTTTTGAGTTTTCCCACAACCAAAAGTAGTCGCTATTTTCCTCTCCAAATTTACTTTTTCGTGCGACTGGATCACATCAATGTGCTGCTCCAACTGTAAAATCACTAGTTTCTTAGACATGTCTCTTCTGTCCAACAAAATTTGTACGTGATGTCAACGTGTACTTGCACCTGCCGTCGATTTGCAGTGGAGCGACTGGTTTGGAATGTGATTTTCGTTTACTTCCCAGACAGCACAGCAAACTTGCATCAAACTTGCAGCAAGCTTGATTTATCAAGTCAATAAACTGGAATTAAGCTTGAAAATTCCAAGCGTGTAAGCTTAATGCAAGCTTGAATCAAGTGTTCAAGTTTACGCTTGCCCAGTTTGCATTAAGCTTGACATATCAAGCTTAATTTCAAGCTTAAAATTTTTTCCTAAAAAAAAAAAATTTCATACACGGGGAGCCCGTCGGCGAACTCGCCCACATATTTTATTTTTCCACGCATTTTCCCCCTCTATGCTGAAGTTTCAAGTTTATTTAATCTGTTTCCATCAAGCGTCCACGGCTGGGATCGAACTCGGGACCTAAGGGTTGGGAAGTCAGCGTCCTAAATATCCCGCCAATCTGCCTCCAGTGAACGCGCTGGCACGACTAAAGTTTGAAGTGACTGTTATGGTTGTCACGCCGTTTTCTGGCGAGATTGATCAGTGCCCGATGCCGATCTGTTTCTTTTATTTTTCCATGGGATGAATCAAAATTAAAATAATGTTATGTGTGATTTATAGACTCTATTAATAGGGAAATAAGCATAATATAAACTTAAAAGCAGCACACGTTTTAATCCTTTCAATATCGCGACACTCATGTTGGGCAATACGGGCCAAAATCGAGACAAACGAGTGATTTTGAAATCAATTTCGTAGTATAATTGTAGGTATTTTATTTTGAAGAATTTCCATTTTTGGAAATATAGAATCTTTTTTTAAAATTCTATGGTCAAATACATTTATGACTGATTAATTATTTTGTGGAGGCCGGATTGCGCCTCATTCTACCAGCCATAAAGTGAAGTATATTAACTAACTAAATTGTGTTAATTATATTAAAATTTATTTTTAGGGCTAATTAATTAGTTAATGGAATTACTAACGTTAATTAGATGTAAATAAAACGGCACGCGATGAAGGTTCCGATTTGCTGGTAGTTAAATCGAGCGATGGCACAGCCAACTGTCGTCAAAAAAGGGTCTCTAGATCTGTGGCACGCGATGAAGGTTTCGATTTGGTGGTAGTTAAATCGAGCGATGGCAATAGCTGCCCTTTTTTCAGCATGGGGCAATCTATTTAGCTGTTCTCGCATTCTTTCATTTTTCAGCAGATGTCAGTGCTGTTAAAAATAACCGTGACAATTTTTGTACGAGAAATGACGTGCTAAAAAGTAAAGGATTCTCTTGGAGCGATGTCACCCACAACTATTTTTATAGAAATCAAATCTATTCTTCGTGACTGGTAACAGTCAAAACGTCAGAGTTGGGTGTTCCCAGAGCGGGAACACTGCGCGTTAAAGGGTTAACTACCAGCAAGATGGCGGTCGATCCAATCGTTCTTCACGTGCCACGGATCTACAGACCCTTTTTTGACACGTGATGAACGATTAGATCGTCCGCCATCTTGCTGGTAGTTAAATTGAGCGATGGCTACGGCTGCCCTTTTTTCCAGCATTGGAAAGTGGTTGAATTTTTCGAAGCGGTTACGCTTCAAACGGTTAAAAAGTATCGCGAATATTAAACAAATGGTTTCAAATAAGCAAAAAGGACATAAATAGACCCCTCTTCTACATTTACAAACTATAATTTTTATTCTTTTACCGTCAAAGGAAGTTGTACAACTTCCTTCCTGTTGAGGAAACCCCTGTGGGTAGGGATAATTCCGGAACTGACGCTTGTCTTTGGGATTATAAGAGATGTTCCCGGATTGTTCGGTTAGGCTTCTGCATCAGCAGTTTAGACTGTAGTTTAGAGCCGGGGGTGCTCTCAGCGTCTGGAAAGACGTGGGTGTAATAATAGTAAAGTAGGAGGGAAGAGAAAACATCTTTAATGACAGTTTCCACGTCAGCGTTAAGCTTTAAGCAACAATTGGAACATTCAACCATTTCTTCTTTTTATGATTAATATGCAGCTACTGTCAAAGTTCTTTTCATACATTTAAATTTTCTTATATTATCATGAAATAAATTACATTTCATTTACTGTGTTATTAAATATGACACTTTATTTTATTTTTTCTTTGCTAGTCTTACCAAATTTCTCAATTGTCCGTTTTGAAAGATCTTTACTCGGACTTTATTTTCGTACATTATGGTTATAGGCACATGCTTTCACCCAGAAAAACAAATTAGACTAAATATTTAATTTAAAAAACTTTCAAAGTAAACACTTTATTTTTTACTAACATTCTTTGATGAAATTTATAAAATAGTATTCTGTCCTATAATCCTTAGAGTTATCTTATAAATAAAAATGAAATTCTGTTTGTTTGTTTGTTTGTTTGTTTGTGGATTTGATTCGTATACAAATCCACAAAAATGGACCTATCGGCCTGAAATTTAGCACAGATATGTAAAATAATATAGAATAAATCACAGTCCACTTTAAAACTTTGAAAGTCCACCCGTTCCCGGAATTTAAGAGATTTTTTATGCTCTTCACGCAAAAATCTTTCCGTAATTGTAACCCCTGTAGTGAAAAAAGCGTGAAATAAGGATCGTGGTTGCCATGTGTGGCGATTTTGCCGTATAAAATGTTTTAAATTCTCAAAGTAAAAATAAAAGAATAATAATGATTTTTTTTTTGTTAGTTTATATTCGTAAGGTTATTTTTTTTTAATTATAATATCGTGTGCATGGGAAATCAGAGCAGGAATGTAATGCTTTACACGCAAAACAATAAGAATTGAAGATTTCCGAGGCTAATGTGTAAATTTTTTTAGTTTGGGGAAAAAATAAAATGGCTGAAATATGGATTTTGAGTAAGTGCGTTCTAGCGGTTTGCACAGTTTTCGGCTTGGCGCAATTTATTGACAGCTTAAGGAAATAGATTTTTGAAAACAAGTGCAAAGGTTTTATTAGAATACAGCGTTAAATTTTAATGATCCGTGAAGAAATAATGCAGTTATTAAGGGATTTCAAGAGATCTAACTTCAGAATTCTCGCCAATTGAGTACATTGATTTAAGTTGGGGAATTCCGCCAAATTTCAGAAAATTGAAATCTTCTCATTTAGTACATCGGAGTAACGATGAATAAAACACATTATAGTTGATAATTAAAAAAAAATCGGCTGTATTAAGGGATTCCAATTTTCAAATAAATGCGTGCTACTCTTTGGCGGTCGAACCATTTCCCATATTGATTGCTGCTAAGTCAATGTTTCCAATGATTCCCTGAAAAAACTCTTGCAAAATGGCGTATGTTGGCACTTTGGCGAGGCTTAGATTTGAAACTGGATTTTATTTGAGATTGGTATATATAATAACACTGGTTATAGATAAAAATGAATATTCGTATGTGTTTATGAGGTTGAAACACTCCAGCACCGTTTAGCACCGTTGCACGATGAAATTTGGTTCACCTAAGTCTTTTATGATGGAGAAGGTTTTTATGCTATCCGTTTTCCTTAACTTGCCACTTGGTGCCGCAGCACAACGTTGAATTCTATTCCGTTTAACCGTTTGCTATGCGAATATCGTCCAACCGATTTCGATGAAATTTGGTACACGCGAATATTAGAACACGGAGAATATTTTTCACTATCCATTTTGCGGTAACTTGCCGCTAAATGGCGCTGCAAAGCATCAACTTCTATACCGTTCGACCGTTCGGCATAAAATTTTTTATACTTACACATTTGAGCACGAAGAATATATTCTAACTGCGTTCCTTTTGATGTTACTCACCACTAGATGACACTGCAATGCATTATTATTTTAACTCGCCACTAGATGACGCTGCAGCAGGCCAAATTCTTGACCATTCAAACGGTCGCTATGAAAATCAGTATACATAGCTATTTGAACAATGAGAATATTTTGGCGTTATCCATTTTGCTGTAACTCGCCACCTGACGACGCTGTAGCAAATCATTACTTTATTGAACCACTAGATGGCCCTGCAGTGTATCACTTCTTGACTGTGCAAATAATCGCTATGAAAATAGGTATACATAGATATTTGAACACGGGGAAGAGTTTGGCGCTATCCATTTTCCTATAACTTGCCACTAGATGTCGCGTCAACACATGAACTTCAGGACTGTCCAACCGATAGTCATGAAAATTCGTATACATCGATATCTGAATGCGAAAAATATTTTCGCCGTATCCGTTTTGATAAAACTCGCCACTAGATTGCGCTACGCCGCATGGCCTTCTGCACCGTACAAACGATTGCCTTGCAATTCGGTATGCATGATTATCGGACACAATATAACGCGATATCCACTTTGCTATATCTGTTTATTACAATGAATAGTAATCACCACAAATCGTAATATCAAAAAGTCCATTCATTCCCGTGCGAAGAACGGGTACTTCAGCTAGTAGTATATAAAAGTGCTTAATTCTTACGATTGCATGTTAAATAATATGTTAAACATAGTTATACGTTGGTGTTGCAATATTTGGATTGCACGTTAAACAAAAAATAATGCATAAAATAATAAAATATATACATGTAGTATCATAGTACAAAATAGTATGGTTATGTGTATAAAATAATTCGGTGAGTTTCGTTCTATCAAAAATTTATTGTTGCTCATTATCACGTGCATGTACCACGTTTCTTTCTTTCTCTTCGGGAAAAAAAAATAACATTCATATACCAAATATATCAAATTTGTTAGAAACATCGACTTGAAAAATTTAGAGAAGGTTTCGATGATTATTTTTTAATAAAACATTTCTCTCAAAGAGAATAAATGGCGATGCCACGAACAAACTGATCTTCTGATATCGGCCTCATTTACTTCTAATCTTGCCAGTGATGAGAACAACTTGTTTCTCATTAGAAAATGAGAAACAAGTTGAATTTCTGCAGATAGCATTAAAACTCATTATCACTCTATTTACACTCTAAAAAAAGCACATATTTCAGCTCAAAAGGACATCAAAAATTGTTCAGTTCTTTTGTATGTTCTCTAACCGAAACCAGACACTTTCGTGTTTGCAGCAAATGTAACATTTTAAACTCGTTTAAATGACAAGTGACATAGAAAAGCACACCAGAACAAGATCTGGATGAATCAGTGGATTCGTGTCAGAATTCGAGCCCAGGCATCAGGGGAAAAAAAGAAAAAGGCTGAAGTTCGGGATTTACTTTGACATTTTGACCTTCGTTTGAAAAACTTGCTTTTAGAAAGATGCCTCCTTCTTATTTTCATTTCCTTGGTTTATCCTGAACTTAGTATTTTTTCATGGACGCTGCTTCACTCTAGAGACAGGCATGGGCGCCCATATGATTGTTTGCAGGGCAGGTCAAGTCAGGGGTCCTGCCCCAGAAAGAAACTATATTTTAATGTTGAACTTCTTCTATGTCATACCAAAACGTAAATCATTACGATTTCATGTATTTTTCCTGGGAGCTGGAGGGGGGGCAGGCGATACCCCATCTTGTCCATAGGTATGGGCGTCCATGGAAATAGAAGTACACGGTGTATAAATGAATGAATAAGAATGCACTTGAGAAATTATTTTTGTTTCTAGTAGTAGATATAGTAGTTTTTCCAGTCTTTAATTGAATACTGAAATGTAAAAAAAGAAAGTATGATTTCTTTGTAGAGAATTTGCGTGACAGTGGCCGTAGTTAATATTTGCATTTTACCAGTCTAACCATAACAGCATTTGAAAATTTAAACAAACCAAATGTTTGTGCTTTGTTTTTACTGTATTATACCGCAAAAATTTTCGTTTGTAACTGTACTGGTGCTTTGTCACAGCGGTGCTGATCCGGCAATTCAGCCTCACCATGGCACAGTGGTTATATCACTGAAAATGGTAGACGGCCGAAGTGTGAAGGTCCCGGGTTCGGTTCCCATCGCGCGGTCGTCGATCTAACGGTCTGGAGTTTTGGTAGGTTTTCTCCAGATGTAACGTGAATACGCGTTAGAACCAATTAGAAAGTCCTCCTACCAAGGCATCCGTCATCTTAGGCAGATACCTCTCGCGCAGGTTTGCCTTAATCACACACAATTACAATCCGGCAATTCAACTACACTAAAAGAATCAGAAGGTGTGCCTTTCTTTTATACTCTGTATGGAACAAGTTGTACAGAAAGAATACTTCACTTGTTCAAGTTACCAAGGGACAGAGCTTATAAATATTCGGGTTCCTCTGTCACTGAACAGGGCCAACCGAAACAACTGTTCGAAATTTAAGATTTTCAAAGAAATTGCTGTATTTTGTTGCACAAACGATTAGAGTAATTGAAATGGTAAGTTTCTTTTGTGATCGGGCCAGTGAAATGCAATAGGATTGCAAACAAAATACTGAGATTCCGTTTTCGGATTCGAATCTGTCAAAAATACAAAATGTTAAATTTTGACTTTATTGCAGACACCTATTATGAGTTCTACTGCTTAAAAATAAAAAATAAAATAAAAACGAACTTAACAAAGGTGATATTAAAAAAAGAGTATTTCTTGAAAGCACTAATAGAAAGAATTGAAAAAGTTTATTAGACACCTAACTAAATATATCTTAATTTACTATTATCAAAATTAAGATTTGATAATATATTTTGGGATAGGTCTATAAGTTTTTAATCAGTTTTCGACGATCGGCCAGTAATGAATATTGCTCTGAAAGGGATGGGTAATCCATTTTTTTTTTTATTCGTAGCATGCTTTCTTTAAGTTACACATTTGTACAAACTATGGAAAGGGCATTTAAGGTCTAAATATGCTAGATACATATTCAAGGTCTTGTATCAACCCACATGTTGGGAAACACTAGCATAATATATAAGTTTAAAATTCTGTCTGTTTATAGGTCCTAACCGCACTGTTAGACAAATTACGTCCCTCAAAATTTTGCAAAATTAGATAGAAAGATAAAAAATCTCAAAAAAAAAAAAAAAAAAAAAAAAAAATCTACTCGTTTCAAAATTTTAGTATTTTTTCTCAATTTTCAGTTTGCACCAAGTCATTGTATATCTAATCCAAGTGACTTGAAATTTTGCACGAGTTTGGACTAAAAGTCGAAAAGAAATTTTAGATTAAAATTTGAATTTTCTCCAATTTTTAACCAATTTTTGCAAGTTTAATATTTCAGATATGAACATTACCAAAATCGTATCACTAATTAATTTAACATTTTGCGAAGATGTGCAGAAGAATTCTATTAAAAATCTGACAATTTCCGGATTTTTAGAAATTTCTCGTAATTTTTCAAGTTTGCAATTTTTTTCAAGTACTCTAAATCAACTATTTTGGAATTTATGCAAAAAAGGGAAAAGAAATTATGTACGTGTGTGCAACTGTTCAACATTTAAAAAAAAGTAAAAGTTGTTGAGTATGTATTATTTCCGTGTGAAGAACGGTTATAGCAGATACAGTGAAACCTGTATAAAACGGAATGCGAAGGGACCGACAAAATTTTTCGTCCTAGAGAGGTTTCCGTTTTGTAGAGGGACCCATTTTTAAATAAATAAAATAGAGACAGAGAGATCGATCAAATTTTGCTTACCTTTTAAAAGAGGAAAATCCTCGTAAAGAAGATAGCTTTTAATTAAATGAATGAAAATCTATTATAGTCCCGCAGTGGACTGGGCGCTAAACTCCGTTCCCATAAGAACACGGCAAGTGAAGCAGCACCCGGCTTGGCCAGTGCTTGGGAGGAACTTCCCCCTCTCCGCCCGTCCGCTGTGGAACCGTGTACGCTAATGGGAGCTGGTGCACGTAAAATCCGTCGTGGCTCCAAAGTCCTCCAAGTTGTTAAACGATACCTCTGGGGGTGCCGATTTCAGGGGGCTGGTCCCTCCTCTGGAATTGGTTCAAAATTACGGGACCCCGAGCTAAGACGGACTTCCTCCCACTGGGGCTCATTGAAATGGAAGCCGCTCCTTCAGCCCATCGCCTGCCTATATAGGGGGATCTGTCACCGCAACGCGGTTGCCAGAGGGCATTAGCAACAACACACAACAACAAATCTATTATAAGCATAATTTCAGAAAAAGAAGAAAAAAAACTACAATGCAAAAAATTTTCGTAAAATTACAGGATAAGGACTGTAAATTTTACAGCACTTGTACCATTTTTCGTGTTTACGGTAGAACTACGGTAAATCGACAGTATTTGATCCTTAAAAATACGGTATATGTGCCGTTTCTATTGTTAACGGCAGTTATACCGTTAAATAAGGGATTTTTTGTTAATGTACGGGAGATATACAGTTAATTTACGTCAATGTTCCTATGCGCATGTGCAGTATTTTTCAGTTATGTTGAAAGAATGGTTTAAGCTTTTAGAGGATATATGAGAGTAGCGTTGACAGGATTTTGTTTCGGAGGTGCGGGGGGGGGGGCAGGGCCTTCTCTATTGTCCCTGGCCCTGGGGGGGGGGAGTTCTTCATGGAATGGAACTCTGGAAAATTCGAATTATTATTTGCTTTCAATTCGGAAGGGAGAGCGGATACTGAGTGCATAGGCGATAAAAATAATTATACATGCTGACAATAACTGAAAAAAAAAGGCATTGCATTTTTTCAAAGGGGACGGTAAACATAAAGCAAAGTTTAGTACATGCATGCACAGTACATGCATGTACCGATTAAAAATTATGTACAGTATATGTACAAAACATTTCGTTTGAAGCAGATGTACCGCTTTAAAAATTGATTATGGCACATTTACCTTTATTTTCCATATAAGAAATTTATGGTATATGTGCTTTTTTTACGGTATATATAACATATAAGAAATTTACAGCATAGGTATTTTTTTCCAGTATATGTAATATATAAGAAATTTACAGCATACGTATTTTTCTACGGTATATATAAGAAATTTACAGCATACGTATTTTTTCATGGTATAGGCACTTTTTTACGGTATATATACCATATAAGAAATTTATGGTATGTGTACTTTTTTTACGGTATATATACCATATAAGATATTTATGGTATGTGCACTTTTTTAACGGTATATATACCATATAAGATATTTATGGTATATTTACTTTTTTTACGGTATATATACCATATAAGATATTTATGGTATATTTACTTTTTTTACGGTATATATGCCATATAAGATACTTATGGTATATGCACTTTTTTAACGGTATATATACCATATAAGAAATTTATAGTATATGCACTTTTTTTACGGTATACATACTATAAAATATTTTACGGTACATATGCCGTATAGTAAATTTACGGTACATGTACTGGTCCCACTGCTGCCAGTACATGTACCGTAATTTGGGATTGAAATTTTTTGCAGTGTAATTTTAATTATTTTTTTAAATAATCAAAAATCGTTTTTTGCACTCTCGGTGCACTCGCAATGCGATTTTCTACAGTGATTCTTGCATTATGTACAATATATGCAGAAAATTCATGCAAGTTCCTTATGCGACGCATTGCTTCGGGATACGAGTGTATTGCAAGATTCGGTAACTTGCTCTTCTTCCTCACTGCTGTTATTATTATTAATTGTATCGTTTAAAAGAAGTTTTTCAACTTCACCAAATGGTGTTCCTGTGGCTAATTTGCCATCTAATGTCACAAAATCTAAGGCATTCAGTTTAATTTCACTTTCTTCTAGCATTGTTTGTAAAGCTTCAATTTCTGAATTGCATGAATTTTCATTGACTCTTCTTTCCCCTGAAAAATTTGCTTTCACAAAACAGAGCCTAGTGACTTTTTGCCATGTTACCATGCTGTTTCACTAGTGACTTTTTGCCATGCTTTTCCTAGCCACAATACAGCGTCGAGAACATTTATAGATTTAATTAACTGTGAAGGACTGGATGCACTTTTCATGTTCGCTAATAACAATTGGATCATTTGACTTCTGTGGTTTGTCTTTATGTTGCGAATTATGCCTTGATCTATAGTCTGGGTAACACTAGTAGTGTTCGCTGGAAACCAGGCCAGTTTTACATTTGAAAGTTCTATATGCGGATGGTAGGTTGCATTATCTAGAAATAATAGAACATTCCTTTTCTGCTTTTTCATTCTAGAATTGAAACCAACTAACCACTCTTCCATAATTTTTGCGGTCATCCCAGCTTTTCTGTTCGACCTCCACTCAATTGAGAGATTTTTCAGTGCAAGGTTTTTAAAACAGGGAGGTTTGTCTGCTTTTCCGACCAACGGTTTTTCTTTTTATCTGGTCATAAATGCACAAACAAACACCGTCAGGCGTTCTTTAGATTTCTTTCCACCTACACAGCTTTCGTTTTTCAAGTGTCTTGACAGAAGTTTTGCCTGGTAAAGCTCTGAAGAATAAGCCCGTTTCATCGCCATTTGCAATGTCTTTCAAATCGTAATCGTCGATTAATTTTAGCAATTTTTCTTCCGAGTCATTCACAGTTTCTGGATCAACATCAGCAGCCTCACCACAAATTTCTTTGAATTTTATCGCATGCCTTTTCCTAAAACTCTCTAGCTATCCATTTGAAATGAAAATCTTCTTTCCCAAAGTCTTTTAGAAATTTGTTTAGCTTGTGCTTGTGCCATAGGTCCAGATATGGGTAAATTTCGGGATCTGACATCAACAAGCCATTTCAAGTCGGCCATTTCACCACTTTTTTTTTTTTTTTTTTTTTTTGAGAAATAGCTATGAACATGAGAACAATTGTTGATGCATTTCTGTTTTCATCCAAAAACCCATCCTGTAAATTCTTCTCCTCCCTATTAGGGGATTCATCTTGGATTCTTCTTTGTTGTCAGCTTGCCAATTTTTTGCGCTAAAGATAGTACATTCCGTCTTGACAGGTTTTTTGTCCTAAAAATAGACAAACATGGAGTTCGTTTCCGCGTTAAGCAGTTTCCGTTTCTTACAGGTTAACATACATTGAAAAACATTTACTGCCGCTGGGACTAACTGTTTTTTCCAGTTAAGACAGGTTTCCGTTTCATACAGGGTCCGTCTTAGACAGGTTTTACTGTAGTTTGATTTTATTTTCTTCTTTACTCTATACACTGATTAATTTGAAAATATAACTTTACTGCTGACAAACTCTCACAAAAACTAAAAAAGTTATTATTTGGAGCTGCATGGTTAGGCGTGCTTAATAAATATGTTACGGTAAAAGTAATAAACTGGTGATTATATATAATAACCGGTAATTATGCACAATCACCACTAAATACGGTAAATATGATAAATTTTTGAAAATTTATCAAATTAACCGGTTTGTTTGCATAATTACCAACTCGTAATGGTAAATTTGATAAATATCATGACTGAATGGGCCAGTAGAATAGAGTGCAGTTTTCTTAGTGTAGTTACTACTCAGAAGGATATATTTTCGTTGGACACTATGGCGTAAGAGACCACGAATTACAATATTTTATATTTTACAATTAAAAAGTCAATAAATGGTTATTTTAAGTCACATACATTTATTTAGTCTGAACGAAATTTGAATATGGACTGACAGGTGTTGTGAAATAAATGCAATTTACATGAACTTGTACAAAACAGTTGCACCCCCCATTTCAAAGGGGAAAAAAAAAACATTTCTTTCAAACAACGTTAAATATCATTACTACTAATTCCTAAATATTTAAAGTTTACTTATTTAAGCATATTAGACTGTTATTACATTCAGCATTAGAAAGTTTGCCAGATTTTTTACATTTGCATTTATCAGACTCGCATTGTCCTTTACAAACAACATCGCTGATATCCCTGATCTCCAGAAACAGATGTCTTTCTAACGCATTCTCATCGTTAGAATCTCATTATAGCATAATAAGTGATATTGCTAGATCTGGAACATCGTCCAGCAAAATAATTTTTTTTTTTCACAAATTGTGAATTAATTTCTGGTAAACAACTGTGAAAGCCTTGCTTGTTTCATTCCTAACTGATAAAACTCTTCATTTTTAACTTCTAATATCGCCGCTAATAAATTTCGGGGATCACTTCTTGCTGTGTGAATGTCTGGTATTCGATGTTTCACTACGTCACCAACTTTACCAGTAGGAAATTTAAGATTTGAAACCTTCGCTATATTATAATAATATTAACTAATTTGGAATTAAAACGCTCAAGCATACCAGACATTATTCAATATTAACACGCTTTAATTAGTTTCATCTGCATGTTTGTTTGTTTGCAACCGACTCCTTTGAACTCGATTTTTACCCACTTTAAACGGTCAGATTTAATTTAAACTTTGTAGACTTATCAAGGACCGATGGCAGTACATTAATTTGATAAATTTATCCCATTATCCAGATTAGGATCGTCAGGATTAGTTATTTTCTTAGAGATCCTTTGCGTGAGAGCGAGAAAGATGGAGCAAGCGCGCGGAATACGCATGCGTAAAATTTCGGCACTCGGCTCAGCACAATGGAGTAGAACCTCTCTCTCTATTGGTAACTGTATTCAATGGAATGTTTGGGTTTTTGAAATAATGATGGCAAATCTAAAAAATTTACCTCAATATTGTTACATGGTGTTTGTGTTTGTTGTAGTCGTTATGAAGAAACTTGTTTTTTTTAATTAGAAATCTATTTTTCTTTTTAGTAAGGAAGGTAGCATTTAACTGAAGGTTAATCAATACTTTTGTGCACAGAAGGAGCGTAGCCAGAGGGGGAGGGAGGCTGAGGGGGTTTGCTACGCCACTGGTACACAGTGAAAATAAATTATCTCACAGTTTGTACATTCGAACTTAACGTTCCTTAGTGTCCTTTGAGAGATATCGAAAATTAAAAATAAATTTTAAATAAATACAGTTTATAAAAACTAAAAAACATGCTTTTATAGCAAATCGAAATAAAAAGTGAAAAATAAAAATATAGTTTTAAAAAACTAAAAAACACGCTTTAGTGATAAATTGAACTAACTAAGAAGTGAAAAATAATTCTTGATATAGAAATAAATTAATGAACGAAAAATAGTATTATTGTGAAAAAAGCGTGGGGTGCTCCATATATCAGTTCTTGAGAATATTCGATCGGTTCGATTAGTACAAAAATGATACAAAAAATATAGCACAAAACACCTTACACTTTTTTTCACAATAATACTAATTTTCGCTCATTAATTTATTTCTATATTAAAAATTATTTTTCACTATTTAGTTAGCTCAATTTATCACTAAATCGTGTGTTTTAGTTTTTTAAACTATATTTTTATTTTATAAAATACGAGATGATAGCGAAAAAACGTCTAGATGCAATGAAATAAAAACAACTACTGAAATCATGTGGTTGTCACATGTATAGAAGCCAAGCAGTTACGCAAACTGAACGAATTTTCCTAGAGCTAGGAACTTTTATCACATTTACCATTACGAGTTGGGAATTGTGCAAAGAAACCGGTTAATTTGATAAATTTTCAAAAATTTATCATATTTACCATATTTAGTGGTGATTATGCATAATCACCGGTTATTATACAGGGTGTCCAGCCTTAATGTGACCCAATAGCTAATTCCCGAACCGTTCGGTTTAGATATGCACTTCCAATTTGAAAAATGTTTTAAAAAAGGTAAAGAATGTTTTTACGTACTTTTCGAACCAAAAAACCCATCCATTATAGAACCAAAAATTAAATTTTTATACGGTCCCCAGGTCCTATCACTTATATTTAGGAAAAGATGCAGTACACAAAAACAAAGTAAACACAAAAAGTTTCATTTTATTACGATAAAAACTGACCAAGTTATGGAACTTTGAAAATCATACATTTCATCCATTTTCTCGGCCAATTTCAAGAAGCTAGTAAGTCCGTCTCCAAAGTGAAATTAATTGGAACTCTGCCAGGAAACTTTCGCTCTTGCACGCCACTCTTATGTAAATCGCTTTTTAAATTTAAAAGTACATACATTACGTTAATATTACAATAATTGAGTACTTAAGAAATAAAATTTATTCTGTGTACGTGTAAAACATAAATAAAATATTTTGGACAAAGAAAACTTTTCAAAAGCAGTTCCAATAAAATAGACTTATTTGCCTGCGGCTTCAGACTGACTAATATTAAAACATAAACATCATAGGTTGACAATTTGTATTGTTGTATGGCAAACAATAAAAGTTAAATTAAGGAAATACAACTTGTACCGAAAAGTTTAAAACAGCTTGTTTTAACAAATAGCAGCAAAGGAATACAGGATTTGTCGTTCAAATTATAGCATAATGTGGAATGATGCGCCAATCATAAATCAGGGGCTTTATTATACCAGAATGACCAAATTAACTTAAATAATGTTCAAAATGACTGCCTTCCGCAGAAATGCAGTACCGAACCCGCGTCAGAAACTCCGCCTGTAGCTTCTGCAACATAGTTGGTGTCACAGACCTGCATGCCATGCTGATTCGATTGAGTAAATCGGATTTACTCGTGGATTCACGTTCGTACACGTTGCTTTTCTGGAAACCCCAGAGAAAGAAATCCAGAGGACTTAGGTCGGGTGATCGCGGGGGCCACTCATGTTGACCTCCGTAGCCGATTATTCGAGTGTCAAATGTCTGCGCCAAAAATGTACATGGTTGCGCAGATTTGTGTGTGGGTGCACCATCATGCTGGTACCACATGCGTGACAAATCCCGTAAGGAAACTTCATCTTCTAAAAAATCGGCTAACGGTCCAGATAAAATTTCCGTGTATGATTCTGATGTTAAAGGTCCATCGAAAAAAAATTGGGCCAATTAAGGTGCTCTTCCATATTCCGCACCACACATTCACCGACCAACGCACTTGGTGGCGATTCGGTCGTATTAGATGTGGATTTTCGAGGGACCAATAATGCGTATTCTGTGTATTAATAGTGCCTTGCCTCGAGAACTGGCATTCATCCGACCACAAAACTTCATTCAAAAAATCTGGATTTTCATCCAGTGTGTTTAACACGAAATTGCAAAAATCAAAACGACGCTTCTGGTCTCCAGGCATTAGTTTCCTGCGCCAGGACTGGACAATAAGGATATTATGCACCGTGCGTATGTAATATGTTCCACACCGTCGATTTTGAGTACGAACAAGCCTTGCTAATATCCTGGACACTACTTTCAGGATGAGCCAGGGCATATCCTAGAACATCCTCAGCGGGTATCCGCAAGCTTGAAGGTGTGGCCCGAGAAAAGGGAATACGTCTATGACAACTCCCAGTTCTATACAAGCGTTGAACAGCACGGGCAATTGTACAATAAGATGGATGCCTTCGACTGGAAAATTTAATGGCATAAAGTCTTGCCGCCTCTCTCTTATTTCGATTACACTGCCCATACAACAGTACCATTTCGCAGTATTCTTCATTTGTATACATCTCGTTCTCCCGTACTAGAATTCGTAATATTAAAATACGACTGTATGCAATTGCAAGCGACTACACAACAGACTTTTAACATTCGCCATGATCAGTACCGCAGCAAATCAGTCTGCAGCCGCAGGCAAATAAGTCTATTTTTTTGGAACTGCTTTTGAAAAGTTTTCTTCATCCAAAATATTTTATTTTATCTATGTTTTACACGTACACAGAATAAATTTTATTTCTTAAGTACTCAATTATTGTAATATTAACGTAATGTATGTACTTTTAAAATTTAAAAACGATTTACGTAAGAGTGACGTGCAATCGCGAAAGTTTCCTGGCAGAGTTCCAATTAATTTCACTTTGGAGACGGTCCCTTACTAGCTTCTTGAAATTGGCCGAGAAAATGGATGAAATGTATGATTTTCAAAGTTCCATAACTTGGTCAGTTTTTATCGTAATAAAATGAAACTTTTTGTGTTTACTTTGTTTTTGTGTACTGCATTTTTTCCTAAATATAAGTGATAGGACCTGGGGACCGTATAAAAATTTAATTTTTGTAATTTTTTTCTAAATGAGTTTTTTGGTTCGAAAAGTACGTAAAAACATTCTTTACCTTTTTTAAAACATTTTTCAAATTGGAAGTGCATATCTAAACCGAACGGTTCGGGAATTAGCTATTGGGTCACATTAAGGCTGGACACCCTGTATATAATAGCCGGATTAATCACATTTACCGTAACATATATCTATCTAATATGTAAAATTCTCCTGTCACAGTGTTAGTCACCTAACTCCTCCGAAACCACTCGACCAATTTTAATGAAATTTTCTATGTATATTCGTTAGGTCATAGAATAGGTTTTTAACTACTTTAACTCGGTTTTAACTCATACCCCTAAGTCATAAGGGCGGTCCACCCCAAAATGTTTAGCCCCCGAGTGCTATTAATTTCAATCAGGATTTTTGTGTAGACATTAGCGTGTCGAATCACTTTTCAAATGTGTTTGCCAGATAATGTGGAGAGGGGGGGGGGAAGTTAATAAAATGTTGAAAGTCGCACAAGGTTTGCAATTTTTTATAATAGATCGCTAAATGTGGTACCAAAACGCGACAATTTATTATAAATATATTTCGCGTATAGTTAGAAAACGCCTGGCGTATATTGTAAAAGAGTTTTATTAGGCGATTTTAATATAGATTCCTATTCCGAAGAATTGCTCTGTGGAACAAGAAAGGAAAACACGGTACACTCATGGATTATGATGTCCATTCCAAACAGTATTAAAAATGTCTTTGCGGTATAGTTGGAATATGCCTACAGGAAGAACATGCCTGGAGGAAATTCTAAACCGTTTCAGGTGGCGATTTTAAGATAGATTTCGATTCCAAAGATGTGTTTTATGGTACAAGAAAGAGTTGATTCTTATTTTAGCGCCCCCACTCTCGCCAACCTAAAAAATTCCCGTACTTTGGCAAGCTTTGCAGTCATGGGTCTCTGGGAGTTATGTACAAGTTTCAACGGTACATATGTATTTCCCAGACGGTCCGCCAAGACAAGCAATTTTTTCACCAAGATAAATGCCGGGCACATGAAATTGTTGATGGTTTGGAATACGATTGGTAATGTATTTAAAATCTATGAAAAAGTAGTTTGGCGGAAGTGACCGCCGAGTTAATACGTAAGTACCGTTTCAACGCGCCCACAAGAACTAGATGACAACTAAAGTAAACAAACTAGCGATAAACGCACCAGTTAAGGAAGTTGAAGACCCTTAATTATTAAAACTTCATTAATTGGCAATCCAAAATAAATAAAATTGTAACGGCATGCTGTACTTACATGTTGTTCCAAATCGCCATTTTAATTCTAAATTACGATTGCCACATAAAAGAAAAAATCGTCATGGTAACTGCATATGTTTAATCATCGCCTCCTTGGCGAGAGTCGAGGCGTTAAAGTAGGAAACAATAAATAAAACAGTGAAGTATAGTTGTGATATACTTGGCGAAGATTGTAAAATAGTTTTAGTAGGCGATTTTAAGATAGATTTCGATTCCAAAGATGGGTTTTATAAAATAAGGAAGAAAAATATAGCACAGTCATGAATAATGATAAAACTTTCCAACTTAATAAGGACGAAAAATAGGGACGACGCATAAATTATGATAGAATTTTAATATATAGCACTATAGTGCATATTTAAAATCTGAAAGTGTTTCAGATTTTCATCCTTTTTTTTTGGGGGGGGGCAAAATTTTTTATGGAATGACTATCAATAAGCCTCAAGGCCAAACTATGTCAATTTGTGGATTAGATTTCAGCACGCCATGTTTCTCACACGGACAGTTATGCGTGGCATGCTCTCGAGTGAGCAAACCATCACACAGTGGGCATCCAGTTTGTTTGTGTTATCTAAAGATGAGGTAACAAAAAATATTGTATACTCTATTGCGTTAAGGGATTGATATTATTTTTTAGTAAAATTATTGTAATTAGCGATATATATAAATTTCAAGAATAAATTACAATGAATTAAAAATATATGTTTGGTATTGTGTTATTTTTATATTCCAGCATCGTTCACAGCGCTCCATGCCTTTTCCACTCAAATACCACAACCTCACAAACTTTTAATAAGTTAGTCATTTCTTTCTACTAAAATAATCCTAGGAATAATTTATATGGCAAAACAACGTTTGCCGGGTCAGCTAGTATATATATATATATATATATATATATATTGAACAAACCTACAGCTTTCGGTTGTAGTATATTATACACCAAATACTATATATCAATTTGTTAAATTAAAAATACAAGAAGCAAACTAAATAAATGGGAAGCTGCAGGAAGAAGAGACAGTTAATGTGGCAAACCTAACTGCAAACCGCCGTCCAAATATAAAAGCTGCAGGGCGAGGGTTATAAAGAGAGTAAGGTCAGCCATTAAAGACAGGGGAGGGCCGTGCGTCCACTCTACTCAGCCATAAAACGCAGACTTGATGTAATTTATGTGTTTGACGAAGGCACATGAGCAAATGGGAAAGCTTAATTTCCGGAGCAATTTGGGGTCAGGATTTTTGGGATTAGGTTGCATCCCTGGTTTTTCTGCCCTGTCCGACAAATGTGCTTCTTTGAGAGCGCATTTCATGAAAAGAAATTCAGACATACATAAATGAGTCTACATGTGTGTGAAGAATTTTTAGTTTTTAAAGGGCTTGCTTAAGGTAGAAATCTTGCAACTTTTGAATACCTTTTTAAAGTATCCAATTGTGGTAGAGACTTGAAAAGTTTTAGAATGTCTCTTTAAAAACTGTACTATACATGGCTATAAACAGTGAATCTGTAACAGTAACGAAATATTTTAGCAAAAAATCTTAAGCATGGGAAATTTTTCACTGTTTCCCTGAACTGATGACGCTTCGGACAATTTTTGAAGATGAATTTTGTGTTCAGATTTTTTTTTTTTAAATTTGCATAAAACATACAGATTTACTGTTAATATAAATAGAGATTGCATTTGGTAAGGAAGTATTATTAATTTTTTCAAGTGCGTAACATTAATGGTTTGTTTTTGGATTTTTTTTCAAAAGTTGTGTGACACCTGTGGTTTTTTTTAAGCAGCCTTTTGAAAGAAACAGCCTTAATATTATCACCAGAAACAATTGATTGAAGTTTTATGCGATTCTCAAGAAAACAAAATTATGCTGAAAATATGAAGGCTTTAAGTTGAAGAAATAACATATGGTTCAGAAACTAATAAATTATGCCAGGCTCTTAAAAAAGCTTTAGAAAATCACATCTCAAATTGTACTATGCACTCGGACAAATACAAACCTGCTCAAATTGCTTCTGTTCCGGGGGAGGGGGAATCATAACTGCAAAATAATCTGTCAAAATCTTCAAAACTACAATACATTTGAAAAATATTCCATTTTCATTCCTCTCGTCAGACTGAATTTCGTATGAAGCTTCTAAATGATCACAGATTTTGGATTTAGTTGGCAGCACTTAATTGTATTCTACAGAATTGTTTGTATCATATTAACATACTTTTGAAAAACACACTAATTGTGGAAAAAAAGAGAACAAAATGTTGTTATTGACCTTTAATAACTAAGCAGAGAAAAGTTGTTTTTCTTCAGAACTTGAGTGAATATTCAAGTGTTATTAAATCTACTATATAAAATTCATACAAGGCTTTAATATCAAAGTTAAATTTAAATTAATTTAAAACTATTCTGGACTGAAAAAGAATTTTTAATGAATGTATTCAAACACGTTTCTACTTTTTTGTAAAGTGCGCAAAAACATAAAATTACTATTTCATGTTTATGGTCTAAAAAACTCTTTGGATGCTTCCGTTGCTAGCCTGGAGTAGAGGAATAGACCCACGAAGAAAAGCAACGAGGGGTACAGAAGAGATAATCGCTGTCATCCTTATTTGCAACAATGGGAGCGAACTGGTTAAATGGTTCTTTCGTTGCGTCAGTGGAAACCTACCACCTTTTTCAAGTGTCGTCCATGGCACATGCCCTGCGTGACCTACCCTAGATATTGTACTGTCTGCAACTATACTATCTTCCACTGCTTATTATAACTATCGTACATTCATCGTTTATTAATTATTTTTTTTCACATATAAATTAGTTTCATAAACTTTTATCCGAAACTCAGAAAGCAATATCTTGCATGTTATATCAGGTACATAACCAGAAGAATATTTCGGCGGGGGGTTGTCAAAATGTGGAAAAGTAATAATTTCTCACAAATAAATAGCATAAACTGGCACCCATTCTTCGAAGGTTGGGGAGTAACCAGTCTTTAAGCCAGATATACTCTCCTTTCGCTCTATTTTAATTTTATATATGATAGTTTCTGCAATGACACTAAACTTTGGGTGTTGTAATCCACTCGCAAATAAAAAACCCTGGAAGAAAATAATCAAGACCATAATCCCATTCCCATATTGATTAAAAAATGCTCTTTTATTTCTTTTAAATACGAATTTTAACTTATTTTCAAGTAATAAATAAATGATAATGTTTTTAATCAAACTTTTCATTGAACCTTTAGGAAATATGTAAATGTTAGAAACCGATTGCTTCAGTATTTGGGTTTTCGAAAAGTTTATCTTACCGAGTTTCATTATTTCGCTGCGTACCTTTCGAAAACTCCTCCCTTTCCGTGTGTTTCGAAATCATTTCCCTAATGAAACCTTGTTTCGCATATGATCCGGGGGATATTTAAAAAAAAATTATTTCAGAGGGATGATCTTCGGCCTAGATGGATAGATAGAGTGATATAAATGACGCCATTGCAACTTAGAGCAATTAGACATTTGATAAAGGTTCTCGGCTGACGTGCAGTTTAATTAAAAAGGAGATCTGGACGCTTAAATGAAGAAAGTTGTACTTTGAAATTAAGTAAAATGAGCAATTAAAGATTATTAACTATAAATTTCAATAGAATAATATATTTTAATAGTTTTTATACTTTTTAAGAGTCAGGCATTCTTAAATATTAACAAAAACGCCTTTTTGCTCAGTTTGCCCTTTCTTGTGGGAGCACCACATATTATTATTAATGATGATTAAAAGAAAGAAAAGAAAAGGAAAAGAAATCATCAAAACCATGTCATACGTTTAGATTATTGGTCAATGATTAAAAACCATTAAAAACTTTTTTGTCGAAGTTTCGTTTCGCTTTTTGTTCATACTCAAACTACCAAAAAAAAAAAAAAAAAAAAAAAAAAAAAAAATTAACCGAAGTTATGAAGGGTCAGGCGGGCGTAGTTACGAACAGCGAAAAAGTAAAAACAAAAAATCTAAGTCATAAAAAAAAATCTAAGTTATAAAGTTTTTTTAAGATTTAGACAAAAAGCTTATAGTGCATTGTTCATGACAGATCTTTAAATATTAATATGACGCATTTTTAAGGTAGTATATTGACAGCTTCCGACATGTTTTTACTTTTTCTAACATAGTTAAATATTTTTAAATTCATGGTCATAATTACCACATTGTTTCATAAAATGTAAGGGTAACTATGACCACGTGCAAAAAACATAGTACAAAAAGTCATTCTGACCCGAATAAGCGTATACTTGTCTTATATCATTATAGAAATATTAAGAAAAATTAATTTAATTTTTTTGTTATATTTAACTTTAAAATAAATTATGAAAATTTTGGTATCAATTATCTTCAAAATTTTCATATGCTTAAAACTTCATTGTCATGGCCTGTGACCACAGAGTGAAGCACATTCCAAGACATTAAAAGTATATCAGATAAGAGTTTATAATAAAAATAAATAATACTTTTTTTAAAAAGCACGGTTTTATACGGGAGCATTTCTTTAAAACAAAATAGTTGTACTTTCTAATAATCAAATAAAAGATCAGTTTCACATTATGTCACAGCCTAGTTTTGGAGAACAGACGTCAGATGAAAATGCTAATTCTTTTGGTTTATTCAAGGTCCTGATGGGCTCGGTATTTGTCACTCGAAAAATCGGAAAATATTGGAGTTCATCTGTAGTGACGTAGTTTAAGCTGCTCTTTTTTGAAACGCGTGTCATTGAAAAAAGAAAAAAGTTCTGACAGACCATATTTTAAGAAAGTTAAAAAAAAAATGTTCTTAAACACTTGGGTGACTTTATTTTGATTATATTTCGTTCTTAAAAGGCCAACATTACTTAATACGATTTCTTTCAAAATATTCAACAATTCTTAGAAACAAAACAGTGACTTTCAACACATTTTAAGTACAATATTTTGATTTATTAAACAGAAATTACAACCCATTTACTCAATTTGTAACAATTATTTACGCATCAGGGTAGTTTTAATTCTACTAATATTATAAATGTCAATGTTTGCATGCATGTTTGCTTCTCTTTCACGCTGAAACGGTTTGACGGATTTGAATGAAATTTGGAATAAAGACAGTTAAAGTCCTGGATTAACAAACAGGCTATTTTCTATCGCACGAAAAAAACCTGTTCCTATAATATACAAAAAAAAAACTATCTTTTATCCAAAAGAAAAAAGAAACCAATTGAGCTTTGTTTTTTTTTTTTTTTTTTAAACAAAGCCGTCGACAGATAACGCTAATTTATAGAATACACAGTTTTTAATAAATAAAATCCCCTCAATAAGTTTTTCCTTCTGATGTGGATTTATAAGCGGATTCACACAAATCCGAAATACATGTTACAAAAACAAACAAACAAATAATAAGTTTTTGAAACTTTCATTCAGTTCGAATTATGCATTTTTCTGCGCGTCTTTTCCCCCTTCTGTTTCTAATGTATTACATCCGGTAAAAGGATCTTAGAAACATCAATTTTAATTTTTTTAAATCACACTCATGAATAATGATACTCTTTCCAACTTAACGGAAAAAGAAAAGAAAATAGGCAAGACTCATGGATATGATACGCCTTTAATATATAGCACTTTAGTGCGTATTTAAAATCTGAAAGTGTTTCAGATTTTCTTACTTTATTTTCCCTTTTCCGTTTTTGGATAACGGCCGATATATCTAGAAGCTCTTCAGAATTAATATAGGAAGAAATTAATTTGTACCTTTTTTTAGATTTTTATCACTAAACCATCTTCACTCGCTAGACGGTTCTGAACACCTTATACTATTTTACAAACACCCTATACTTATAATATAAATGCCATCACTAAACAGAATTAAGTATATGAAAGTATCTAGAATTAGTTTTTTTAATATTCGGTAGCCATATTTGTTTTACTAATTAAGATTGTTGTTTCAGATAGTTGTACAACACTTAGAAGAGTCTGAAATTTCATGATGTTTTCTAATGTGAAACTTAAAAAAAAAAAACATACTTCTTCCAATAATTTCTCGTTAAATATAAAATCTTAGTACATTTAAATATTTTGTTTATTATGAATAAGAACAGTTTGAGGTTTACAATTAAAAAAATTATTACAATCTATAACTTCCAAGTATCCTACTATATAGTTACGCTGATCCCTGACTCATTGACTCTGTGACTGTAACAATTCCGGCTGAACCACTCGAAGTTACTGTCATTAATCCAAACAGATTAAAGGGTTATTGTCTGAAACATGTAATAAAATCTACACCGCTTGTACCACCCGCTTGAAAACTTTCACATAATTATGTATAAAAATATACAAAACAATCTGCGCTTCATAAAAATCTTAAAATCCACCCGTTTTTTAGTTTTTAAGCGATTTTTCGCTAGTTTCAGCTCCATTAATATCCGAAAGTAAAAAAGTTAATCACTTGTGTGAGAAAATTAGCTGTCGGAATTGACTTTGACGTCACATTGAAGTCACGGTCATCAGGCTTTAAAGGAAAAAAAAGCGATTCCAATTAGTTCAAAATAGTTTTTCCAGATTATACAGCTTAATTTTTTTTTCGCAAACAAAATGGTTTCTTCTGCATGAAGCTTTGATATAAAAGGGGCTGTTGTCACAAAAGGAAATCGTTCGAATATTAAAAGTTTTCGCACGTTTCCAGAAGAGCACGAAGTTCGATTTCGGTGTGTAACAATGTTTGAATACGAAGTTAATAATTTTAAGTGGACGAATATTAAATATATTGCGTATAGACATATTTTTGTCAAATGTTTCTTCTAGTGTCAGTTGTAATTGCCTCCACAACGGGCTTTACTTCTATTTTTTTGACTAATCATGAAAAGAACCAAAAACCTCCATGCCTGAAAGTATTAATAAACCATTTAATAAATAGTGCTGTTTTAATCAAGGAAGTTATAACCTCAGTTTGCAAGTATTTGAATTCTATTTTTAAATGAATCATATACACATAAAAATAGTTTATCTGAAAATACTTTATCTAAAAAAAAAAAAAAAAAAAAGAAAAGAAAGAAAAAATTATCGTTAAATGTAAGTAGAGCTTGACTTTTTCCGTTGTTTTGTGGGATTTGGGACAGCTCCTCCTTTTCCATGTGCCTGCAGTCATTTGCGTAATGAAACCTTGTTTCGAATCGTGGGTTGGAAAGTGCTTTTGAAATTTTATTAAAAAATAAAAGTTTTTTTCGCACTTGTTGTATGCAGGACAAAACAAGATCAATTCAGTTAAAATTAATTAGTTTCTTAATTAGAAGCTGATTACGACTGAGTCCGTTTTCGTTTAATCTTCATATTTCTTATTTGTTGCAGAAAGAAAATGTAAATGTTTTTACACGGTATTTTTCAAATGTAGAACTTTACAAATAAATAAATTATGCCAAGTGCAAATCGATCCTCAATCTCTTTCCAGCTATCTCACTTGCACACATGCATCTATCATTTGGGAAACATCTCTCAAAAAGAATAATAGGATGTTTTCTTTCAGCATTACCAGATATTTAACTCAGCCGCGTTTTCAGACATAAAAATATTCATTTATTTATAACTACATTGTAACTAAAGTCCGTCAAATCACGGAAAAAAAAAACTGTCAGCCAGGATGCCAGTTCATTTCCGTAAGTTTTACAGAAGTCTTCCGTAATTTTTTACAGATTCTCAGTTTATTTTACTATGTTATTATAAACTGGCGTCTTGGTTGACAGTTTTTTTTCTCGTAAATTTGACAAACTTTTGCACAGTGTATCCCATTTTTACATTTCTAATAGAATATTAACTAATTATAGTATTAATTATAGTATTTAAACTCTTTCAAAAACATACCCAAAAAAATTTGCAAGACAACTGTAGAAATTTTGAAATTCTAAAATTGATTCTCGAAAAATGCCGTAAACGGGTATGGCCCTAACAGTTTGTACGGCATCATGGGTATCCCGATTTAGCCTCAAGTGTCTGTAGTTGTCCCTGACATGGGGCTGTCACCTGAAATTGACCTCTTGAGGCATGAGAGGGTGTGGGATTAGCTCCCATTCACTTAAATAGTCGTCAGCTACTAACGCAGGAATGCACTAGAGTGCCCGAAGAATGTGTAGAATCTTCCTGGAATTTCTTTATCAATAGTAATGTTTACAGGGAATCAAGAAAAGTATTATAATGCGGGAAAGAATACGTTCTTCTATTTTAGTCAGCAAAACATTTTTCGCTTAAATTAAATTGAAAGTAAAGAAGTTATAAAGATTTCTTTTTTCCCAAGTGTTGTGCATACTATATTCCATTGGTTATAAGAATAATAGTGGGGGGAAAGGGAAGGAATAATAAGAAATGTTTTATATAAGAATTGAATGAAAAAGCGGGACATTAAAAATAGAAATATTAAGGAACATTCGAAATATATTTTACTTGTGTTCGAGAAAAAAAAACGATGGGGTGAAGAAATAGTTGATTGTTTTTATAACGAATTTTAAATTTTTTATGAATTTTAATGAACAAACAATCCGTGAATTTAAAAACAAAATTGTTAAATTTCTTCACTAATAATAATTGCTTTGGCATTGTCCGATCTAAGTCTGAATAGTCAATTGCCAAGGCTTTCGTCAGACATATCGAATCTTCCAGCAAAAACTTATCCTGCGCATTTCTTCCACGCATTTGAATTGTTAACTGTATTCTTAAATTAATACTTAAACCTATTTTACAGGTATTTTTATCGTATATATAAAGCAAAAGTAAAATAAACTATTGGCTAAAACATACTATCATACCTCCGTGCAACAGCAACACAGTACGCCGGTCACAAGTATGAAAAAAGAAGCACAATTTTTTTTTTGAAATGGAAGTTTTCTCTGGCTAAGAACTTGTACAATGTAAACTAAGGAATTGTAACTAAATAATCATTATTTACATTATAATTAGCTTTACCAGTTCTTTATTAGTAAATTGTTTTTTACCTAACTACACTTTATAATTAGTAATTTAACTTACGGTAATAAGAAAACTCTAAGAAAAGCTACTGTAGATTTTCGCTTATTCATATTACTGATTTGTACTATGATATGTACTCGATTGAAAATGGATATAAAATGGGATAGTTCTTTAACACTAGGACAAAATAATTCCAATGCATGAAGACCAGTCATTGTTACAAGTGAAAATTTTATGCTGTTCATCGATTTCAAACAAAAAGGATTAATACAAACTAGTTGGAAGCCGTCGAATTCTGTCACTTTATTGAAGTTTATTAATGTTTCAGAAATAAATGGGAACGATCAGGAAGTTCATCAAGGTCTTGAACAAAACGTACAGAAACAATCGAAGAGCGAACGTTACATGACATGAAACAGAAAGTGAAAAAAAAGTTTCGCGCCAGTTCTTACTTTAGCAACTGTACGATGGCGGTGAAATGATTGAAATCTTTAAAATTTAACTAACTATATTGAGCAAAAAAAAGAGTACATATTAAGAGTTAAGCATTGGCGTAACAGCCAACTTCTGCGTCCAAGGCCTGCGCTGTCCAACCGTGCTGTCACGACTACGGCTTCTTTGGTGCGGAGGCATATTCCTTGGCCAAATGGTCAGCCTGACGCGAACCTCCCTGTTTTTAACTCCCAAGAAAGCTTGGTACTCATTTTATAGAACCACTCAAGGGATGAAAGGCCGAACCAAGCTTGCTAAACCTGGGAATCGAACCCCGGACCAACGACACGGCAGCACAGTGCGTTAACCTTGTTACACCATAGGAATTATATTCTAATTATACTTCACCTTCTCAAATATTGCTTTGAAAGTGTACCATAGTCCATGAGTATATCGTGTTTGCCTTCTTTGTTTCATAAAACACTTTTGAGGAAATTTATATTGAAATCACCTACCAAAATTATTTTGCAGTCTTCGCTGAGCATATTCTAACTATATTTCTCCTTTATTGTAGATAAATAAATTGTAGCGTTAGCCAGTTTCTAACCAAATTTGGAAAATATCGCCGAGCTAGGCTCAGTTTTTGAGGACTTATTTTTTGGCGGCATACTTGGTGGTAGATCATCAAAAATTGTAACATGGGCGGCTTTCAATATTTTATTCCCTCCCCACCCCTCTCCCGCGCTATTATCTTTCGCTTTTAAGCATTTCTCTGTAAAGGTCGCAATGTTTCAGAAATATTTTTTGCAGCTCTGTAAAAAAATCTATAAGTTCTACACGCCCAAAATTCAATACCGGTCGTACGACGGTAGTGTTTTATATATGTACCAAGAATGTGAGCTCAATCGAATGCTCTGTTTAGGTGCTAGCGCACTTTTAAGTACTTATAAATGCAAAATATGAAGTCATAAAACGGCTTAACTAGCTAGAAAATAGTAAAAAAATGTCAGAATTCAAGAAAGCAGTGGCGTGTCCTGTATTCTGCGAGGAAAAATGAACTAATCCGCCAAACGGAGTGCATTTTTTTCATAATTTGGCGACTTACATATAACTGATCATAATTTCGCATTAAAGTTGCCTATAAAACAATGCTTCTTATTTTACTTTGCTTAAACTTCTATAAAGGCGTAATTAACGACGCCAAATATTTTATCTTGCTAACAGGTTTCAAATACCCAAACTTGTAAGCCACAAATTAAACTTCACAATAAAGATATTTTTTAAAAATATAAATAACCGTGCATTGCATAATCGTAATTTGAATTATTTTACACTTTTAAGATACTGGGCTACATTTCAGCAAACATGTGTTACAGATCTGCATTGTTTGCAGATTGACGCAAAAAACGACTCTTTTCAAATCACTTCTCTTTTTTCAATTCAAAATTAGTAATTATTAGTATATGTTTTATGTTACGTGGCATTGCTTTAGCCGATGTGATTGTGCTCAGGCTCAGTTGATTCAGCATCCGACATCATCAAATTGATGCTTTCAGAAGAAAACTGCCAAGTGAATACAGCTATTTATAGCATTTCGAAAAACGCATCACATGAAATTTTAAACTCTTGGTATCCATGCGATCTTATTAGCGATTTTAAAATTTATGAACTTTGAGAAATACATTTCTACTTAATTTTTCTCATGCTTTATAATTTGACATGAAACTGACGCAATGTCTTATGAAACGCCGTACTAAGGTGTGAAGACAGGCTTTTATTCTGGTTCCTGATTGGTCGAGGGGAGTATCATGATCAAAGCCCATGGTCAAACTTCATCAGAAACGACTTCAGGAATCTGTCCAGAGCTGCCTTAGTGTTTTAATATATATAGATTACTGAAAGTTTTTGAAAAAAAGTGACGGCTAAATTTATTGACGATATTAGTACTTTGAATGAGCGCTACAATCAGTCTTGTGATAACACCAAATGCAACCTACATCCTATCGAAAATATCTATTTGTACTTCAGGTGCTTGCCACGTAAGAGAAAGCCAGTTGATCCAAATCTAATCGATAACGCCGCTCTTACCAGTACAGAACGAAGCTGTACAAAGGCAGATTTAGTCCCCTTTTTCTCGCATTAAAATTCATGTCTGTATTAAGTCGCATTTCAGGAATCGAATCAAAGAGGATTTTAGGGGGAGGAATTCGGCAAGTGACGACGGCACTCGCCTAATCCTCTTCCCCCTCCTTTCTCAAGTGGTCAATTACGTGTAACACCCTCGATGACGGAAGCCTTCTATGGTGCTTGTGTGGGACACAGCAGCTGCTGAATAGCTCAAGACGCAGCGGGCTTTCGTGTCAGTACTATGCTAAAAAAATCAAGAAGTATGATGATGATGCGAATATCTATTGTGGGCACACCAGCTAGTGGTTGCCGATCCATTTTGTCTTTTTTAACTTAGACAAAGAATTTGGATGATAGGATTTCCTGCTAAATCATCAAATAGGAATAGACTATGGCGATTCAGTTGAAGGACTAAACTGTTTTAGCGACTTTGTGTGAATAAAATAAGATTCCTTTTTTTGAAAAGTTAGACCCTCCCAAAACAGTCGTATTGGTTTGATAACATTTTGCTTTATTGTACATTTTCTAAAGCTAAAACTAGCTCTTCTTTCTAAAATTAGTCCTCCTTACAAGAAAGAAAGAAAACTATATCCAACACTGCGAATAGACACAAGACGAAAAACAGGCCTATTTAGTCCGTTGCAAAGCTTTGTCTCAACATACAAAATATCCATTAGTAATGATAAAACTGTCTGTCTCATCTCGCATAAAAGCTGCAAATCTCCGCCTTGTCTCTTCTTGCATCTCTAAAAGTTAAGTACTGAAAACTGACAGAATTTTTTTAAAAAAATACCTAAGTGAAAACCTATTAAACATGACTGAATGGTAAATTCAGGTATGAGTCACAGAATACATTTTGACTTGTTGCAACTCAAAATCGTTTCATAGTGCATAGAATCGATAAACTGACGGAATACTTCCGGTAATGGAAGTACGACAGCGTAATTGAAAATGACTGAAAAGTTTTGTGGTCAAAGGAAGCACTATCAGTACAATTTCAGTTAAAAAATAGTCAACTAAACAAATTTAGTTACTAAAGTTACTAAAGTGTGCAGTGCAGTGCAGAGTCTGTGTGCAGTGCAGAGTCGACGGTGCTTCATGTATTCCTTTTCTATTCGACACTTGTTGCGGTAAAGTCTGTTTTGATGGCATAACCGGAGTCAGAAAAAATTTGTTCAGGAATTGCTCAAAAGGAAGATTTTCTCGCAAAAAGCTTTCATCATTATTATATTTTTAAACAAAAATAAGAATTTCTGTGGTGGAACTAGGTTAACGCTGTAAAAGAAAATGTTTTCTTTAAGCTTTCCGTACATATTGTCGAAAAAAAAAACCCTCCTGATATGGACACGTCTATTGAATTTTTAAATTTTTTTTCATGCACTTCCTTCAAAATTCATTTAATTTAAAAAATTGAGAAATAATTGAGAAATTAAAATAACTCAAAAATATTTAGGTTTAGCGAGTTCTCTATAAGTAAAAGAGATATGGTCAAGCAAGGTTCAATTTTAAAACCTTTTTTTTACGACAGTCTGGCAACGTTTCACTCTCCAAGCTTAGCGACAGATAGAGAGGTTTTGGACATGGCTCAATGACTGGTTCATTGACATTTAGATCAGAGGTTCCCAAACTTGCCCAAGTCGCGGCACCCTTAAGATAATTAGAATTTTCTCACGGTACCACAGTCATGCAATATCTGCAATTTTATATGTATATATATATACACAGGGTGATTCTTAATTCACCATCAATATTTAGTAGGGAGGTAGGGAATAGGAAAAAGAAGACAATTTCACATAGGAAAGCATGGGCGCAAACGAACGCATCATGATGTAGGGGGCGCTTTATGTCAACAACTACCATTCACGCTCTGTACGATAGCTCTGTTAAAATAAACTTCGCTAGCAACAGGGGTTCCCTACGTCATGTTCTTCGTCACCCCATACAAAGAAGTCGATTGCAGATAAATCCTGTGACTGTGGTGGCCAACAAATCGGTCCACTGAGACCAATCGATTGTGCTCGAAATTTTCTTGCCTGGTAACCAATCGCATCATTTTTCCGAAATGTTGAAGAACTCTATAAGACTTATTAGTCCGAAATGTTGAAGAACTCTATTAGACTTATTAGTATGGGGTTGATGGAAAACATGACGTTTGGAATCCCTGTTGCTAGTGAAGTTTATATTAACAGAGCTATCGTACAGCGCGTGAATGGGAGTTGTTGGCATAAAGCGCCTCCTCCATCATGATACGTTCGTTTGCGCCCATGCTTTTCTATGTGGAATTGTCTTATTTCCCACTCCGTACCTCCCTACTAAATATTGATGATGAATTAAGAATCGCCTTGTATATATGTAAATATACTTCATATTTGTATGATTATAAAGAACAAATTAAAGAAGTGAAGAAGTAAGAGCATTAACATAATTTATACAGTTCTAATTTAAAATTCGAGCACGTACTTTAATGAAATCTTGGTCGCTCGCATCGCGGCGCCCCTTGCCTCTCTGTACGCAAACCAACCTGGGATGACGAGGTGAACACTTTGGAAATCTCTGTTTTATTGAAGCTGGACATAGACCTTAATGAATTGAAAGGATTTTGGGTGACTCTGTTAAAAATAATGTTTATGCACTTAATTCAAACTTATTTTATTTGAAAACTGAGATACGAAAATTCAATAATATTAAGTTTCGGAGATTCCTCCTCAAATAAGAGACCTATCTTAAAGCTAGATTCAGTTTCAAACATTTAATGCTCCAAATTTGGCGATATTTTGCCAAAACTTGCCAAGATCGGCGACGGTTGGCGAAATTTTGGGTATGACCGAAATAATGACTGTCTACAGATCTGTGTGACTACAATGTTATTGAAGCTGTTCATAGAAGTTAATGTATTGAAAGAATTTTTGGTAAAATCATACAAGACGGTGCCCCTCATGTAAACACGGCGATAGCCGCTGGAGCTTGACGATCGCCAAGTGCGAGCGCTACAGACCTTGGCGCCAAGCCTCCCTGGCGACCGCCAAGCTCCAACGGTTATCGCCGTCTTGTGACGAATAAACACTAGTATATACCACTAAAATTTTACAAAGAAACACAAATTCTAAGTAAATGACACTATATAAAACAGTCAAATCCACAACAAAACATTAGAAAAAGTACAATTAAAAAAGCACTTACCTCACTTTTCCCCCCATTCTATATTTCACACACCCATACTAACGAAGAAATTCCCCGAGACGCTCACTAACTTACGTTTAAGGGTCCGTAAAACGGAATCAAAAACACAAGGAAAAGTCAACACAAACTTATTCGACTCAGAATCAAAGAACACCAAACTTCAATATTCATGCAATTAACACTAAATGAAAATTCTATACTTCAAATGCACCGCGTTTAATTATCAGAATTGCCACTCAGATTCTGATTAAAAAAAAAAAAAAAAAAAAAACGATTTTCCAGACCAATATGTGATAAAAAATCCAGGCGATTTTCAAGTTTATGACGTCAGCTTTACATATGTTCTCCAAGGGCGGAAGCAGAAACTCTTTCGGAGGGGGGCGCAAATAGAGAATATTCATTTTATCTAGTATAAAGACTGCTAAATATTGGTAAAAGCCCCATTTATGTAGTGTAAAAACATTTTTCTCGGAGGGCGCGCGAGCCACTCTGCGAGACCCCAAAAAAAACATCAGTGGGTCCGGCTACCGCCTCAAAAGGGCCCCCTCGAAAATATGATAACGCGGGCCCCTCTGCGAGACCCAAAAAAACATCAGTGTGTCCGGGCGGGTCCCTCTGCGAGACCCCAAACGAACATCAGTGGGTCCGGCCAACGCCCCAAAAGGGCCCCCTCGAAAATATGCTATCGTGGGCCCCTCTGCGAGATCCCAAAAAAACATCAGTGGGTCCGGCCATCGCCTCAAGGGGGCCTTCTCGAAAATATGCTAACGCGGGCCTCTCTTTGAGATCCAAAAAAAACATCAGTGGGTCCGGCCACCGCCTCAAGGGGGTCCCCTAGAAAATATGCTAACGCGGGCCCCTTTGCGAGATCCAAAAAAAACATCAGTGGGTCCGGCCACTGCCTCAAAAGGGCCCCCTCGAAAATATGCTAACGCAAGCCCCTCTGCGAGATCCAAAAAAAACATCAGTGGGTCCGGCCACCGCCTCAAAAGGGCCCCCTCGAAAATATGCTAACGCGGGCCCCTCTGCGAGATCCAAAAAAAACATCAGTGGGTCCGGCCATAGCCTCATGGGGGCCCCCTCGAAAATATGCTAACGCGGCCCCCTCCGCGAGATCCAAAAAAACATCAGTGGGTCCGGCCACCGCCTCAAGGGGGCGCCCTCGAAAATATGCTAACGCGCGCCCCTCTGCGAGATCCAAAAAAACATCAGTGGGTCCGGCCACCGCCTCAAAAGGGCCCCCTCGAAAATATGCTAACGCGGCCCCTCTGCGAGATCCAAAAAAAACATCAGTGGGTCCGGCCACCGCCTCAAAAGGGCCCCCTCGAAAATATGCTAACGCGGGCCCCTCTGCGAGACCCCAAAAAAAAACATTAGTACAAGTTAAAGCAAATTAGAATAGTAGACGAAATAGGAAAAAACGAAAAATAACAATAACGCATGCGCAAAACGCAAATTAACAAATTAATGACGTCAAATTGAGCGAGCGAATTCGTTACATTCATCGATACATACATTCGAAAATATACTAACGCGCGCCCCTCTGCGAGATCCAAAAAAAACATCAGTGGGTCCGGCCACCGCCTCAAAAGGGCCCCCTCGAAAATATGCTAACGCGGCCCCTCTGCGAGACCCAAAAAAAAACATCAGTGGGTCCGGCCACCGCCTCAAAAGGGCGCCCTCGAAAATATGCTAACGCGGGCCCCTCTGCGAGAAAAAAAAACATTAGTACAAGTTGAAGCAAATTGGAATAGTAGACGAAAGAACAGGAAAAAAAGAAAAATAACAATAACGCATGCGCAAAACGCAAATTAACAGCTTAGTGACGTCAAATTGAGCAAGCGAATTCGTTACATTCATCTGCTTACGTCACACATACACAGTAGCTAGATTAAACACAACTATTACGCATGCCCGAAAGTGCAAGAAATTTCGCTTCTTTCAATAGTTCTGAATTATCCAATTTACAATATTTCACGCATTATCATTCCTCTAAAAAAACGTCGCCAAGCTCTACACATTTCTTTATGGTTGCCAGTCAAACTACCATCGGCAGGGTACTTTACTAACGTTGAACATCGCTCACAATGTCGCCAGAACCAAGGGGCACCGGATACGGAACATAGGCCGAATTTTTAGGTGACCCTGCAAATAAATTACTCAGTCGATTGCAATCAAAATCAGCAGGGAAAACAAGATGTTACAAATCAAGATAAAATTTCAACATCCTACACGTAATAGTTTTTGAGTTATGCGTAACCCTCTCCTAAGTGAAAACTTTCTACCAGCCATGGTGGCTGGTAAGGCTTATTTTTTAACCCCTTAACTGCCACATTAGGCACCCCCCCTCCCCTATTCAAAGAAATAAGGGCATGTAGAGCGAACGCTTCTTCAAATTGAAGTTGTTACCTGTCAAAAAATTTATAGTGTTTGCAATACTAGCAATGAATTACTGAGGAAATTATTTAAGATAGTACATATATGAGGCGATAGTGCATATTTGAGGCGTATATATACGTTCTGGGCAGTTAAAAAATCGACTGCGCAAAGCGTATTTATACGCCCTTGGCAGTTAAGGGGTTAAACAGGTAAGACTTTCTAGACAGGCTGGTAAGGCTTATTTTTTTTAGACAAATCTACCAGCCACATTCATGATAAAAGAATAAAACATTAAATGTATTTAGGCAACTCAAATTTTCATTGCAAGGAGACGGATAGAATAATAAGAAAGAAAAAACAAAGACATTTTAGGATTTTTAATCATTTCAGTTTAATTTTTACTTCCTTGTACGTAGTATAAGGAAGTAATGTGATCCCGAAAAATTTTGGGGGCCAAATTTCGACCAAAAAACCGATTTTGAGTACCTCTAAATTTAATTTTAAGAATTTTTTCGATGCATCTCATCGTAGGCTAGCATGCACGATCATATTAAGGCGTCTGCAACTCATTTTGACCAGCGGCGAGTCTATTGTGGTCAGTTTTTCCATGCCGTCTGTACGTACGTACGTACGTATGTATGTAACTCGCATATCTCAAAAACTATTGGTCGTAGAAAGTTGAGATTTGATATTTAGGATTGTTCTATGATCTAGTTGTGCACCTCCCCTTTTGGTCGCAATCGAATGTATAGTTTATGTACAGGACCGCCCAAAAGATTCGAAATACATTACGCTCTATGGGCCGAAATTCATTGAACTCGCCTAACTCAAAAACTATTAGGCGTAGAATGTCGAAACTTCATATTTTGGATAGTTGTAACATCTAGTTGTGCACCTCCCCTTTTGGTTCCATTCGACTGGATAGTTTATCTACAGGACCGCCCAAAACATTCGAAATACATTACGCTCAATGGGCCGAAATTCATTAAACTCGCATATCTCAAAAACTATTAGGCGTAGAATGTCGAAACTTCATATTTTGGATAGTTGTAACATCTAGTTGTGCACCTCCCCTTTTGGTTCCATTCGACTGGATAGTTAATCTACAGGACCGCCCAAAACATTCGAAATACATTACGCTCAATGGTCCGAAATTCATTAAACTCGCATATCTCAAAAACTATTAGGCGTAGAATGTTGAAACTTTATATTTAGGATTGTTGTAACATCTAGTTGTGCACCTCCCCTTTCGGTTCCATTCGATTGTATAGTTTATCTACAGAACCGCCCAAAAGATTCGAAATACATTACGCTCTATGGGCCGAAATTCATCAAAGCGTTTTTTAGAGGTATTGGGCTATTTCAAACGACTCAGAAGTGATATATGCTGTAAAGAGTTAGAAAATGAATTTCTCCATTTAAAAAAGTGTCTTTATCATTTACAGTTCTGCTACAGGAACACTCAAAAGATTTCCAATACATTACGGTCAATGGCAATTTTAGGGGCATTCATCCATTTCAAGCACAATACCGTCCTACCACATAAGTTAGGTAATGGCCCGACCACGGTCACGTGCCTCCCTCAAGAACTATGCCAAAAGTCGCCAAGCTTGGCGACTTTTGGTGTACGTGTGTGCATATTTAACTCTCAAATCTCAAAAACTATTATGAAATTTCATATATAAGATTGTTGTAACATCTACTTGTGCATCTCGATTTTTGGTTCCAATCTACTGGAGAGTTTATTTACAGGACCACCGAAAAGAATTTCAGTACTTTAATGTCTATGGACATCTTCAATATAATACAATTGTAGACAGTCATTGTTTGGTCCATGCCCAAAATCTCGCCGTCTGTCCTCTACCTTGGCGAGTTTTTCCGAAATGTCGCCAAATTTGGCGATAGTTAGTCATTTGGTCCATGCCCAAAGTATCGCCATTTGTCATCGTTCTTGGCGAGTTTTGGCGAAATATCGCCAAATTTGGCGATAATCTGTCATTGTTGGCCCATGCTTAAAATCTCGCCAAATGTCGTCGACATTGACGCGTTTCGCCGAAATATCGCCAAATTTGGCGCCAAAAATTATTTCGTATTTTGTATAACTCTAAAACTTTAACCCGTAGAATTTTGAACTTTTGTATTTAGAGCTATATTATAATATCTAACTGTTTTCAATATCTTTTTTGACAGCAATCGACTGGGAATTTATTTACAGAGCCAAATGACTTTAAATACATTAAGGTGTATGGATGCATTCAATTCATTGAAAGTCTGTGGTCAATGACTACTTTGGCTATCCCCAAAGTCTCGCAAACTATCTCAAGTTTGTCGGCTTTTGGTGAAATATTGCGAAATAAAGTGTCAGAAGGAAATCTTTCAAATTGAACTCAGCTTGGCGATATCGAAGTATTTGGCTAGAAATCGCTAAACTTTACTATTATTGATATTTTATCTCTTTCAAACAAATAAGTTTAGAGGAAGTGCGTAGAAAATATTTTTGATTTAATAGACGTGCAAGGAAGTCATGTGTTGGACACATCAGATTTTTTTGTTGCCATTTTGTAAATGTCAGTTAGCAAATTGGTAGTTACTATCAAGTATATGTTTTATGTTTTTTCCCCATCGTTTGTATCATTATATCACGGAGTTATAGCTGAACCTGGATCATTATCATCAGTGGACACTCCATTACATTTTACGGTACTTACGTATTCTCCCAGAGGTCAGCCAAGATAAATGCCGGAGACGTGAGATTATCGATGGTTCCGAGTACGATTGGCGACAGTTTGTCGGCACATTTTCCAAAAAAATAATTTGGCGGGAATGACCACCGGGATAATACGTAAGTACCCATCTTAGATAATCTAATGATTCTTCTTTGAATTGATGAAAGAAAAGCTGTCTTAATTCTGATCATTGCAGAAAATTCCCGTTCACATGGAGCTGTGTTGACAAAAAGTAGCTGGATCAATTCCATAGGTTTTAAAATCTGAGAGGCATTTTCAAGTTTCTTTTTCTTAAGCAAACTAATCAGTCGTATAAAGAATTAAAGGAAACTCTTTGATTAGGTTGCAGGTGTGAACTTTTAACCCTGAATATTCTGCTAAAACAGTTTTAGTGTCAAAACTCGGATGGAGGACGAAGGATGATAACTTGAACATTTCACACTATTTTCCCGTCTGTTGAGCGTCACTCGCCATTGTGGCCATTGGACCTAAAATTTTACCAGCCAGTGAAAAAATTTTAATCGCCATTTGGCGAGAGGCGACCGACATTCGAGTGGGTTACTTATGCAAGTTACATACATGTGCACGTACATACATATCACTTACACAGTACGTAATCACGAAAAAGCGTGTTAAAATGAACTCGCTGCTGTTCAAAATAGATCGTGCACGCGTTCATACGTACATATATGCTTGCGTAAATGCAGACGTCTTGCAAAAATTTATCCAAGTAAATTTAGAGATGATCAACATCTATTTTTTTACTAAAATCTGACAGTCAAAGTTTTTTGCAATCATTATACATCCTTTTACTTGAACAATGAAGTAATAATAATTCAAACATTATTGCACAAATATTTTCGTATACATCTTACCCAAGCAGTAGGAAAACTGCTTTTTTTAAAAAAAACTTTTTGGTTCAATCTATTTTTTACAAAGTATGTCTTGGAAATGATCCTCTACCTGAACTAGGTACTGCAAGCCCCTTCTGATATCAATAAGCTCTGATCTAAAAACTGAACAAAAATTAGGGTTTTTGATCTTGCACTCCAAAGCGCTGGTAGGAGTAGGAATGTAAACTCCACTACCAGAAATTCCTCTTTCACCTCTGCTAACATTAGCATATATTTTTAAAGAAGATCGAGGAATACTATAATAATCTCTATAGCCAGAGTTCTGACGAGGGCAGGAATCTCAGAGTTTTTCGTCACACTAGTCAAGAGTTCGTCGTGGAAGTGTATCCTATGAAGTTTTAGGCCAGCTCACTGGGAACCCAAAGAATGGAGCTCCACATCGGAAGAAGGCAAAATCAGCATACTTGCAAAAGAAAAGGGGCTATGTTTCTCCAAACATCGATTGTCAGTCCAATCGTAAAGGTAGGTGGAAGTTCTGTGCTGTCCATAGTAATTGTAAAGCTTGTTAAAATATTTTGTTAGGCAATAAATTCTTCTCATCGAAAGAGGTGGCAAATCGCTCTCAAAAAGGACAATGTCATTTGGACATCTATGCCGAAGTCCAGTAATGATTCTATCAGCACTATGCTTACGCATTAGAGTTTATTAAGATTGGTTTTGGAAGCACAAGAAAAGATGGGGAAACCCTACTTCAATATTGGTCTAATAAGAGAAGTGTGTGTATTTCGTAGTACGGTGCTCCCCAATCTCGACCAGATATAAACTTGAGAATATTAAGCCTCTTTCTAGCCTTGGCCACTTGACCTTCAATATATTTATTGCTCGTTATCTCCTGGTCCAAGGTGTAACAGAGGTATTTGGCATTTTTATCATAACTTAACTGGGTTCCATTCCTGAAAATCCCAGGTCGGTAATTGAAAAGTTGTCTATTAGTTATGAAAAAGGTTGTCAATGATTTCGAAGCATTAAAAATCAGTTTGTGATGCTTGGCGAAGTAATGAGCTTCCTCCATATCACGATTGGGTTTAGGCTCAATATCACTGATGTCTCAGCCAGCGTGCAACACTATGACGTTTTGAAAGATTCCCAAACTACAGTGCTTAGCAATCTCTTTCTGTAAAGAAGCGATATAAAGAGAAAACAAAATAGGGCTCAATACAGAACCTTGAGGTACACCTTGTTTAAGGCTGAAAGGACAAGACAGAGAGTTATTATATTTGACTCTAATTGATATGACCCAGAGGAACTCCGAAATACAGGGAAGGGCTCTGCTCTTTATGCTAACAGAGTCATGAAGCTTGGTAATTAAGAGTTGACGCCAAAGTCGGTCAAAGGTTCTGGACATGTCCAAGAGGGCGGCAGCAGTGTGGTTGGTAGGCCTCATGTTTTGAGCATCACGAACTCTCTGGAAAACAAACAAGATTTGATCTATCGTGCTATGTCCTTTTCTGTAACAATACACACACTCGGAAACAAGTGACTAGTATTCAGATGATGTTTCAACCTGGCAAGAAAAAGTCGCTCCATAAGTTTGCGTACAAAAGAGGTCATTGCAATGGGCCTAAAGTTCTCGGAGGAGCCATTGTCTTTACCTGGTTTAAAATGGAGACAACTGTAGCTCTCTTCCATTTACGGAGAAGACGATCAAGTTTCCAAAAAATATTAAAAAGATCCAAAAGTCTCTGCATACCAAGAGGTCAAAGATGACTAATCAGGAAACCATGAATGCTATCAGGGCCAGAAGATCCACGAAGATTCATGGCTTTAAGAGCGAAATTAAGTTCTATCAAAGATAATTCTTTAATAAGAATAGGACCACCATAAGAATAGGAGAGAAGTGCGACAATTATGAATCAATCTTTTAGATTTGTCTTTCACCGCAACATCATTTTGGTCAAACACCAAATTACTCATATTTTTGTAGAACTCTCCCATTAAGTTGGCCGCAATCTTATCATCTTGTGAGGCCGCGCCATCGGGGGCAAGAACAGTATTATAAGTCATTCGAATACGCTATAACTGAATGACTGTGCAAGGCGCCATAATTTAGAGTTCGAAGTTCTGGCATCTAAGATCCTTCCAAGTTTTCTCTCTTCAGGTTAATATATAACTGTTTAATGACGGCATTGAGTCTAATGAGCTCAACTTTGTCACCCACGTCACAACTCCGAGAGCCTGTGCAAATCAGCAGCTTAGGATCCCTCTGTTGGAAGAACGATTTCAGATGCTTGAAATTACCTATGGAGATAGATTGGTGGGAAGCATGTACGATCGCCTTTCTAAATTGCGCCGCTGATGTTCCAAATCGCCCGTTAAAGTTCTACTGGCAACAGCATTCTTAGTAAGCTGTTTAAAGCAATCCCAATTTGCTTTTTTAAAATTCCAAAAGTTCTTGTGAGTACTAACAGTCTTTCTATTAATTTGTACATTTATAAGGATGGGCAGGTGATCGCTGCCAATGCTGTCAAAGATGTTCCAATCTCAATGTGGCTGAAGTTCAGGGCTAACAAGAGTAATGTCCAAGGCTTCAGAGGTGCCGTAGCTAAAAGATGCATGAGTTGGAGGCCCATTGTTTACAAAACTAAGAGCTCTGTCATCTGCAGCGCTTAATAGGTCGCAGCCCCTATTATTATTATTTGTGGAAGAGCCCGAAGTCTGATGTATATGTAAGATAGTTAAAACAGTGAAAAACAGTGAAAAACAGAAAATGGAAAAAACTTACGAATAAAATAAACTTATAATAAAATAAACTCTTTTCAGTTTTTAGAAAGTATTAAAATTTTATGAAATATTATTCTTAAATTGAAGTCTGTTATTTCTGCTAATCATCACTGACTTTACTGCAGTTTTATGATTTACCAATTTTTGCACACTCAAAGAACGAGAGAGATTTAAATCAAATCATCTCTCCTCTTATATCATAACAGTCTAAGCATTTATGCCAAATACGTTATTCAAAAGGAGCCACAATGTCCCTGAAACATTCCCGAAATTATACATTCAACACTTTCTGGGATAATCTGGATCCCCAGAAAGATATCTCTCTCTTTATTCGTGGACCCCCTGTTCCTGATCACCCCCCTCCCACTTTCTTCTCTGTAATGAAATTCTTAAAATCCTGAAACCGATTGATATGCCGGAGAATTCCATTAGGGTAATGGGTCCCAGCCTTGCACACGGAAAAGGAGGAGTCAGTCCCCGAAGGTAGACGAAATTGTAAAGATGGAGATGAAACTTCATCGAGGGAGAAGACAGATCTAAAAGAATTAAATCTTTTACAGCTGGAGAGATGGATATATATATATATATACGTACATTAATTTTGCAGATCGGTAGTACAATTTGTGTTATCAAGGTACCTTCCTCAAGAGTTGGGCAGATCGAGTTGAGGTTTCGATATTAAAATAACGTACTTTTGTAAAAATTAAAGACGTAAATGACTTTCGAATGGGTGAAACCAGAAGGATAATATATTCTTGATAAAACTTTGATCATTTAAAGGCATATTTTTGCTCCTAAGTGCTTTGCATATCTAGGACCAGATATCTCTTCAAGTAACTAATAGTGTATTTAATCCAGTCATTTTATTATTCCAAAAGATTTAGTTCAAAGCAAAGCTCCTTTGAAATGTTCATGTGAAAGTATTTTCTTACCCTTTATAACTTACGCCATAAAATAAAAGTGAAGGCTAAAAATATTCGCAGAGTTTGTACTTATAAATTGCACCTCTGTTTAAAAAAGAAACCAGGCTTAAATACATAGAATTTTTCGTTTTATTTTTACTGTGAAAGAATATGTATTCCCCATGGCATTAGGTTAATGTCATCCAGGTACAAAATCGTCTTCAAAACATAGACAATGAAATGTCTATGTCTCGATTGTGTTTATATTATGAATTGTTCATGCTTAACTTGACTATAGAGTACTTGACTCAGAGAAATGTTTTGATATTTTAGTTTTTTTCTTAAGTATATTTATTAATAGCGCTGAGTCATTAAGATATGAACATATTCAACGGAACTTAAAATCTGATTAGTTTGTGTATATATATATATGTGTGTGTGTGTGTGTGTGTGTGTGTGTGTAGATTATATTCGAGTATAAATTCGGCATACATGCACAAACTTTAATAATTCTTCTCCAATCTATATAATTATTTTTAATATATTTTATTTAACCCCTTGCCACAGTCAGCACGCCTGAGTTGCCCGAGACCAGCTAGGGCAACTCAGGCGTTCAGTATTTATGATGACGGAACTGATTTTGGGCAGAAGGAAAATTAGTATTTCTATTCAGTGTAGCCCGAACTGAGTTCGATTTTCTTTTAATTATAAGCCGTTAATATATAATTAACTATTTTCATACAGATAGCGATACTGATCCATTTTTTAAATTTAATTTCTGTAAAGGGAAATGTGTGTGTGGTCAACTATAAATTAGTGCATTAGTAAAAGAGTGCAACGATACTACATTCTCTACTTGGTGCCCTTGGCATTTCTCGGCTATGAAAACCGTCTGTTAAAACCGGTCTAAAAAATTCTAATAATATTGAATTTCGACATAATTCATGTTTTTAACGAATGTTTTTTACAAAGAGAAAACTTTTTACTTGGACTATAAAGAAATAAATATAAAAGACTTTTAGTTTTGACTGATGTATATATATATCATGCTTTAATGAAATTCGACACAAGACTTTCCAGCAGAGTAAGATCGCAAATAATTACTCGTGCAGTTATAACTGCATCAAAATTCAACTTTTTGAAGAAATCTAATACCTTGTATAATACAAGTTATAAATCGTTTTTAATTTTTGTACTATGTTTAATTTAAGGGAAGATCTTTCCGCTCACATATCGATAGCATCATGCCTGAAAATTCTGAACTTAATAGTTGGCTGTGTCAGATTATCAGTGAATATCTTGCTCTTTGTATTAATCAAAAGCATTATTGTCAACATATTTAATTACTACAGAATTGAAAATGTTATGTGAGATATTAAAATTCAGCATCATATATTTAGTTTAATATTTTAAAATAACGAGATTGTGATATCAAAAAAAAAAAAAAAAAATGAAACTTAATAGACATGCTTCATGCTTAAACCTGACTATATATTGAATAGCAGTTTAAACATATGATTCCATTTTTATTTCTGAAATACTTAACTAAGCAACTGTACTGTATAAAAAAAAGGGGAAATCATCGGCAATTTAAGAAAAAATGGCAATCTTTGCATGATTATTGAGCAGTTGAAAAGCAGTAGATATGTGTATGCCAACTTCAAAAATTTTTACAAGTATTTTACAAACGGTACTATGCGCCTTATAAAAATTAATTTATACATTATTTATAATTTTCAGAATTTTTTTACGGGAATCACACAGACGGAAAGCATTCCAAATACTGCATGTTTAAAACTTTTCGTAGCTGTTACCCAGCCTTGCACAAGTACAACGTGTCCCAGCGGAACATTCAAAACCCAAACTTGGATGCAACACTGTTGACGAAAGGGTAATATTTACCGATGCGTATTTCCACTGATGGGAACACATACGTTAAATCAGGTATACAAATAGGATCCAAATATTTAGTGGCAAACTTTTCCTATTCTTCAAACTTTTCCTATTCTTTGCTCAAACTTTTCCTATTCTTCAAAATCGCGGAAATAAATGTACTTTTTAGTCGCACGCGCCCATTTTTTGGTCACAACCGTGTGAACCCTTATTTGCATATCCGCGTTAAGTTAATGCTCAATGATGGATTAAGCTCCTAATAACAAAAGAGATTTTTCAGTTTGGTCCAAAAGAAAGAAGGCGATTGCTCTATTCCCTCTTGATCTCACCACTGAGTAAAACGAATAAGAGAGGTTCACGAAGCTATACCCACTCGGCTGCTCCATGGAAGAGAAAAATTCAAAACCGCACGATGTCTAGTGCCTACTTACTGCCTTTTCCCATATCTGATGCCAATTGCCGTCGAGTGCCAGCAAAGATATCTGTCATTCAGACTTTTCAATGTAATTGACCTCTGGAGAACGGCGGGGTGAATTAGATAGAGTGCAGTCATTCCTGGTTCGTATCTATCTCTTCCCCCATCTCTTATTCCATTTCTGAAATCAATATGGCACCCTATCTGTCTGACGAATTCAAATGATAAATATACGAATGAAAATGCAGCATGAGGGGAAATTAAAAATTTTAAAGAGCAATACGTTTAGCTCTTTCAGACGCTGCGTCCGCAGTAAGGATACAAAAATTATTTTTATTATAGGATGTTTGAAAAGAGTTTTTAAAATTGTAATTATAGCTAAAATTTCAGGTCTTTTCAAGCTCAGGAGACCTATCTTAGAGGTGAGCTAAAAGTCCGCAGTAGTCTGGTAGACCACCTCTGAGACAAGCTAAAACTCTGAGATAATTCACACAGCATTATAAACACAAGCGGCTACTTTTTCTTATTGTGATAGACAGGGGCGTAGCCAGAAATTTTTCATGGGGGGGTTACGACTACTACATTTCATATATATGTATACGTGAGTGTGATAATGTAGTGAAGAATGTCATTTTGTATGGCAAAAAATTCCTCATGGGAGGGGTTATGACTCCCATAACCCCTCCCCCCTTGGCTACGCCCCTGGTGATAGATATCAATAAGCGTTCAAGCCGCTATGACGGTTGCCTGTAGTTGGAATTAGAATGAAGTCATTCAGCCATATTTCAAACATAAATTTTGTGCGTTTATGTAAAAGAACTTGTGGTTCTACACCAGCTATTGTTAAGGCGCGTTTACACCAAAGTCTTCCACTAAGTTTTCCACAAGTTGCGGCAATTTGTTGCTGTTTTTTTACGAAATGCAGCAACTTTTTCTGTCTTCCACTTGTGGAGAGACGAATCTTCCACTAAATTTTGGTTTCCCGCGGAGTGTCGGTAAAGATCAAAGAAAGTTGACAACTAAAAGTGGAAGATTTGTTGCTTTGCGCTAGCAACTTGTAGGAAACTTGTAGAGAGCTGTTCCCCCTCCGCGCGTCCCAGACGTGACGTCGGGCTCGTGACCTGAGCCACCACCTCCTAGATAAAGAAGGCCTGAGAACAGAAACTTTTACGCCATCACTAGGTCCACTAAAATGACGTCATCACACATTTATTTTCAAAAAATAAAACTATTAAAAGTTTGTGGTGAATTTACTCCCGTATAAAACATTTTAATGATTTAAGATAGAAAATTTAATTTCATGACAAATGGGAAATTTTAACTATCACTAATTATATAATATGGTATAGAAATAGATCATAATAAATAATTTTTTATCAGAAAGATATTTCATTTTTTATCTTTAACTTAAGATATTTTTGGAAATTTGTATCATTCCACCAGAAATTTGAAATAGTTTTACTTTGTGAAAGGAAAAATGTCATGACGTCATCTTAGAGGACCTAGTTGTGACGTAAAAGATTCTGTTCTCAGGCCTTCTATGTCTAGGAGGTGGTGCCTGAGCCCACCACTCAACGGATCGACGTCATCTTCTCGGAGATCAGCTATCATGTCACTTCCACTGTACCTATTCCTAGCCTTCAATGAGGGTCTCACCCAATATCTTCTGGGACCTCTTGTACAGTGGCTGGCTATGATGACACAGGCAGCCGCGGCAATAATTGCGTCTTCTTCGTGTGACATCCATGACACTACTGCCTAATTCTTGACACTACCGCCTTTCGCGCCAATTCTTTGGCAACAAGTTTACCATTTGTTGCTCTGAATTTGAGAAGAGCAACTTTTAGTTTTCTACAAAAAATCTTCCATTTATTGCTCTAACTTGACAAGAGCAACTTTTAGTTGACAACTTTTAGTTTTCTACAATGTTTTGTCAACTTTTAGTTGTCAACTTTGGTGTAAACGCGCCTTAAATGTGCTTAATTTAGGTATACATACTGATTTCATTTTGTTTGAAGAGAATGACATCCTTATAACGACCTATAATTTCTTTTTTCTTAGTGTATTGGAACTTTTGCTTCTGAAAAGATCTATAAAAGTTCCATGTATCATTTTTAACAAAGAAGAAGCTCTGTATCAACATATTATCAGTTACATAAGAAAATTTCGTATCCTATACTAATTAACCGCAGATCTAGCATATATATATTAGCATATCGCAGAAAATCGAGTTATTTTATTATTTAATCGAAGCATTATTAAGGAGCGCATTAAAAGACAGAAAAAAGGAAATCATAAATACTTCCCCTACATAGTGCCTATTGGCGCAAAAGATTTGTTGGATCTTTAAAATGCCCACAATGATTTCAGTGTTAATCCTTGAATTATTCATAAAATAAAAATTAAAAATCTAAAACATAGTACTGGAAAAGATTCCAAAACTCTTGCGCAATAAATACATTGCAGAAGTTTCTCGAACTCGAAAGCCCACACGGATTAGGCACTTCAGCCATAAGTAATAATAGAGCTCTTGAGGGAGGGGCATGGGCGCGTAAGAAATAAAGAACTGCACTTCCGAAATCCCTCCTCTCAGTTTCAAGTACTTTTCTTATTGCTGCATTTCAAATTCCTCATGTACGATAAATTTACTGTTTATTAGTTTACTTCAAGTGGAAATCTAGCGATCTTAATCGGGAAACACTCAACAGTTATGCAGGTTATCCGTTATTATTCTCAAACTTAAGAGGATTCTACATTTTCATGTTTTAGAGAATGGCTTTAATGAAAAACAAATATTTTAACGGTGGGACAACTTTTGTAACTATTTGAGCTTGTTTAGGGGGATGATGAGCCACTTTTCAGGGAAGTCTATTTAAGATAGTTGCCATAGCATTTTTAATTTGCTAGATAGTGGAAACTCTGGCCACAGAGCAGGAGCATTGAAAAGATGCCCTGTGGAATCAAGGATATATGGCAGAAGCAACTTGGAACACAGATGGAGAATTGTCGCCGTCACGTCTTTGAAAATATGAGACTGAACAGGATAACCTGGGATAACAGGAGGATAAAAAGCAACAAATTATCGTATGAATATTGGGTTTGCACAATAATACTTCACAGTTCACGTTTTTTTTTTTTTTTGATCATAAAAAAAAAACTTCTTCAATAGTGTGTTGTGTGTTCATAGGTGGCGCTGTACCGTCACAATAAGTTTTCCGAATGTCTTGTACAGTCTCATCCGATCTTCGTGGTCGACCATTTCTTTCCCTGCCTAACACGCTTCCTGTCTCTAAAAACTCTTCATGCCAAGCCAAAATGCTGTTCAGACTCGGAGGGTTTTTCTTAAACATGTTACGAAACTTTCTCTGAGATCCAGTTATGGATTTGGACTCGAAATACCAACCTACGTAATGTGCTTTCTCAGTTGCAGTCGCCGTAAGTAGAATGAATATTCCCGCACCGTCAATACTGTTCAAAACTCACGAAAAATCCCTATTGGCTCTCATTGCTGAAAACTGGAGATGCAGCGCCATCTATGAACACATTTTGGAAGTAATTTGCTTTTAGATAATAACAGAAATAAATTCTTGATTCTTTGAATCGTTACTGTGCGAACAGCATAGTCATACAACAATTTGTTGCTTTTCTGTGAATTTTTGAAATCTTCCAAGGACTTTTCGGACACCCTGTATATCATTTTAATGAGAATTTAATAGAAATTTCAATATAAAAAAGAAAATTCAAATACGTGAAATACTAAAAGAGTATAATTACTTTTATCTGAAAAACAAACACAGTGAAGTGGATTGTAATTCCTAATTTTCCTATCCTACCACTGTTCTTATTCTGGAAACCAATCAAATGTTAATAACTGCCAGGCGATTTTGACATCACTTTTAAAATTGGAACAATTCATTATTGCACTTTGTCATGTAGAAGGAAGACTGTTTTTTATATAATCAAATTACAAGTAGGGATTATTGTGCATCTTTTAAAGTAGGAATTTTTGTAAATGTTTTTAAAATTTAGTCAAGAAACAGTGACATCAAATAAGAGAGTAGATTGGACACCTAAGAAGAGAAGTAAGATTACTGTGTTACAGCAAGAATGTGGTCTTTCCTAAGATGAAATTGCAAGACAGATGGGTGGGGTGGTTCACTCACTACATCTGGAGTCCGTTTGTTTTGTTTACGAATATCAGGAGACAAATTCAATAATAAACAGGAAATTGCCGAAAAAGGTGCACCACATTTGATGACTGAAGAATAAAAAGATTATAGAAATGTCACCAGCGGCCATCCGAAGTGAACTGTGTGATGCTGGTGTTTCTGTAAGTTCAAGAACAATTAGGAGAAGATTATCAGATATCGGACTAAGAGGTAGAATTCCACGAAAAAAAACCTTATCTCAATTTACAGAAGCGCAAAAAAAAAAACAAAAAAAACGCTACAGTGGCCCAAGGCACAATTAGACAGATGATCAGAGGTCATAAGTTATATGGAGCGGCTAAACTAAGATATTGTTATTCGGTAGTGATGAACGAAAATATGTAAGATGTAGAACAGGAGAAGAGCTACATCCTAACTGCATTCAGGCAAATGTGAAGAATCCACTTAGTGTTATGATTTTGTCATGCATGTCAGCAGGCCCTATTGGTCACCTTCAGGTAATCGATGGGACACTTAATTACAAGAAAATATATTGGCACTATTCTAAAACATACTTTCCACCAGGGATCTCTTTCCCAACAATTTTTCTTTATTTTTCAGCAGGATTCTGCTCTTTGTCACTCAGGAAGAATATAGAAAGAGTGGATCACAGTACAAAGGGCATTGAATTGCTGTCATGGCCAGGAAACAGTCCTGACTTCAATCCTGCTGACAACTTGTGGTGCCGTTTGAAAATTCTTGCACGAATGAGACATCCATCAAATAAAAAGGAACTAATTGAGTCTGTAATTGTTTCCTGGCATCATGCAATAACGAAGGAAGAGCTTAAAACTCTCGTAAGCTCAATGAAACATCGATGTGAAGCTGTAATAAAAAAATATAGGCTATCTTATTAAGTACTGATATCTTATTGCGACCATCAGTGTCTGATGTATCCCGATAGTTATCGTTGCTTCACTTTGTGTTTCAATTATTTAAATTTTGCTTCTTGTAATTAAGTCTGTATTAAATTCTCTTTAAAATGGTATGTAACAGTTTGCAATTTGTGAAACATAACATTTTCTCTAACCAAACAAAGTTAGAAAACATAAAAATTTCTAAAAGACTCAGCAATTTCGGCCACCATTGTACATAATGAATAAAGTGAGTTTTACGATAAAATAGCAGGCATAATTTATTTTAAGAAAATTTTAAACAAGAAAAGTGTCACCAAGAAGTAAAAAAGTGTCTTTTTCTCGAAGTGCGTAATTCCGTTTTCTATGGCAACTGTTAGATGTCACGTGAATTAAAAAAGAAGATTCGGGATAGCCAATCATTTTTAGAGCGGTTAAAGGACTACCATAATGGCCAGAACCCGGTACTGGATTTTCTTCAGCGGATGGATCATTTTACCCGACAAAATGGTTCTCCATTTTAAGCCAGATTGCTGGATGACGCCGAAAGGCAAAAAAACTTATCAAGTTTAATTATCATCTAAAAGCATACTCCATTCAGTAAATTAAGTCACATTTCTGTAGGTGAAAGACTTTATATCTAAATAGGAATGTTAGTGTTTGCCTTATAGCAGATGTTATAAAACCAAATTTTTCGAAACATTCTATTTAAACGCGTAATACCGTGATCGCTTGAATATCGCCATTGCTTCTTCTTCACTTGGCACAACTAGTTTTTGTGCTACCCGTTAGATAGCACTACCTCTATGGAAGGAAACATATGTGAATCGTTTTCCCCGTTAGTATCATTTTAGGCCACCTTTCCGTAAATATTAAGCTATGTGAGTAACAATACCTACTAAATATGGCAGACATTGTTAGTTTTATATAATATTTTTCAAATAATTTATTTATCATATACTAGTCACTTGGCTGCTAGGCCATTAGTCTACGGGCGGATCTCCAATATTTCTGCACTTGAGTAGAAAAAGAAGATAGTATAGGGCACTCGTCCAAATGTAGAGCAGTCATGTCCTGTCCAGAGACACAAAGAGAACATACAAGAGAGTCAACAATATTACAACGAAAAACATGGGGACGAGGACAGTTATGCCAGTCAGAAGTCTAAAAGTTGCAACTGCAGCCGCACGAAGTGAGTCAGGAACTAGCTGTGGTTTAGAGAAGAGAAACTTCCAAGGTTTGCCATTTGAAAGATGTAAAGCTGTTTCACAGAGAAAACACTTGGAGATCCTATAAATTTCCAATTTAACCGAATGAAATCCCAAGCTCACAGAAGGCCTCGGGGGAATCAAAAGACCCTTTCTTGGCAAGGTAGTGCCATCCTTCCCATTTCCCGCAATGCCACGGTGAGAAGGAATCCACAAAAAAGACACTTTATCATGAAAACTCTCAAGCAAAGCCCTGCATCTCAAGACACGGGAGTTCTTGGTGTCTTTGTTAAAGGAAAGAGCCTGTACAGCAGGAATAGAACCAAAAGGATCACAGCTCCTTTAACCCTTTGAGGCGCAATCCTTTCCCAATGCTGAAAAAAGGGCAGCCGTTGCCATCGCTTGACTTAACTATCAGCAAAATGGCGGACGATCGAAACGTTCATCGCGTGCCACAGATCTAGAGACCCCTTTTTTGACGCGGCACAGCCAGCTGCGTCAAAAAAGGGGTCTCTACATCTGTGGCAAGCGATGAACGTTTCGATCGTCCGCCATCTTGCTGGTCGTTAAGTCGAGCGATGGCAACGGCTGCCCTTTTTTCAGCATTGGGCAACCTATCCAGCTGTTCTCGAATTCTTTCATTTTTCAGCAGATGTCAGTGCTGTTAACCTTTTCCGGGCGGGGATATTTTGGCCGTGCTGTTTCAGAAGGACGGGAGCATCTGAAAAATGCTTACCCCATTTCAGTGACTCTTAGCTGAAGCTGCTATTTGTGCAACAATCATTGATGGATTGCTCTTTCCCGCCCCCGAAGTAAAACGAACTTCTTGAACAAGGGGATTACCTTTACGCGTATATTCTCCTTTTCAGGAACTGGGATGCAACTGAATTGATGGATGGATGTTGACATCTCTCCCCGCCGGTCCAGTACAGGTGAACAATTACAGAGGGGAAAACCATTAGTTCGTCGAAATATGAACCAAGCCCGTTCTTTAAGGTGTTCTACTGCTTGGTTGAAAAATCGACCGCCAGTCTTCAAAGCGTTAAAAATAACCGTGACCATTTTTTTTTTTACGGGAAATGACGTGCTAAAAAGTAAAGGATTCTCGTGGGTCTCTGTCACCCGAAACTCTTTTTATAGAAATCAAATCTATTCTTCGTGACTGGCAACAGTCAAAACGTCAGCGTTTGGTGATCCCAGAGCGGGAACACTGCGCGTTAAGGGTTAAAAGAGTCTCGCCGATTGTAAAGTTTCAGTTCTTACGAGAACTGGCTGTAACTATCCATCAAAATGAATCGTGAAATTTCCAAACGGGAGGTGAAAACAAAACTGCTCACAAAAAATTCCTGTTCCAGCACCCTGAGAAAAGTCAGAAAGCGAACCGTCTGCATAGACATGTAACTAATATTCGGAAGGATAACGTTTGTGAATGGTCTCCAAAGCAATCGCCCGTACAGCCTCAAGAGATTCATCCGACTTACTAATTTTCTTGATTAGATCCAGCCTAACATCGAGCTCCAGAAAGTGTTTTGGGCATGGAGAGAAAAGTAACTCTGGTGGCAATTCATTAATTATTTGATAACTCTCAATATCACGGACACACTATGTAAAACCTTTCTGTGCTTTCAGATTGCGTTTTAAGTTTAAATCATAATTATTCCAAAAGTTGTCATTTGGAAGTCTAATCATTGTACGATATAAAACAATAGCCCTTCTGTGTATCACATTAATCACAGGCTCAGTTTTAGTTAAGAACTATAAGGCCAACACAGGGGTAGTCTTAACAACTTCTGTAATTATTCTCGGTGCGTAGTTTTAATTTTCAAATAACAATCGCATTGTTTTTCATTACTGGATTAGAAATATTCTTTATGCAATAATTTAATTCGTGAATCAGAATAAAATCCTAAAAGGGATTTTTCCTCTCACGACATTGTACTGCATTAAAAAAATTATTTAATAAGTGTTCCGGCGTGTTATTTATATGTTTAAAAAGAAAATAAATCACCGTTGTTTACTCAGACATCTGCCACCGTCTGCGTAATTCAAGATGAAAAGACCTCTTGTCGAGCAATTTATGAGTAGCAAATTATTGGAGCAGTGAACTCTTTTTATGGCCAGCTCTTAACAGAATCCCGCTGTTCGCACATACTTGTAGCGTATAATATATGGATCTGAACTGTGGGAGAAAAGTTCAGATCTTGCGTTTAGGGTTAGTTAGGGCTGTTCCTTACTTTTTTTAAAAAGAGAAATTATGCAACTTCTTAATTATTTTTTTAAATAATTGAATTACGCCAGAGAGTCGGAAAAAATTTTAAATGCATCTTTGCAAGCAAACACTTTGCATTCTGACAATGTATTAGTTCTGAGAAAAGATATTGCATTATTTATTTCTATGAATAGCTGCATTTGCTGGTTATCCATGTACTTAAGAAAATTGTTCGAAAAGTTGCATCAGATAAAATGCTGAGAATGATTAGGATGTATGATATTAATTAAAGTACATTTCGCAGTTCGAAGGTTTTCATCTATTTCCACGAAAAAAAAAACATTACTTAATTATAGACTAAATTCTAACTATAATATCCCGAGAAAAAACGATATAACGATATTTAAATAAGGATAGAGAAGCAGGAAAGTTAACCTCTTGAGGCGCAACCCTTTCCCAATGCTGAGAAAAGCATTTTTCAGCACTGGGCAAGCTATCCAGCTGTACTCGCATTCTTCTATTTTTCAGCAGATGTCAGTGCTGTTGAAAATAATCGTGACAATTTTTTTACGGGAAATGACGTGCTAAAATGTAAAGGATTCTCGTGGAGCTATATCACCAGCAACTATTTTTATAGAAATCAAAGCTATTCTTCGTGGCTGGCAACAGTCAAAACGTCAGAGTCTGGTGTTCCCAGAGCGGGAACACTGCGCGTTAAAGGGTTAAAGAATATGCAGGGTGTCCAGTACTAACGGTGCCCAATGACTATTTCCTAAACCGTTAGTCACGGACACATAGTTCAGTTTCAAGAATGTATTACTATTATATCAGAAATTCACGAAGCTTAAATTTTTATACGGCCCTCCGGTTCTGTCAGTTATATTTTGAAAAAAATTTCCTTATACAATTTCATGCACAGTAAAAGAAAAAAAAAAAAAAAAATTCCTTCTACGACCAAAATTCACCAAGTTACAGCTGTTTAAAGTTAGATCACTTTTCGAGCTACGAAATAGAGGTTGTATACAGAATGACTTTAAGAAAAATTAAATGTACATAGTTTTGATCAATCAAAATCAAAAGACCCTGGATAGATTTTTACAGAGCTGGACTATAACCCACTGCTCAGAGATTACTATTCTAAAATTAGTTTTACTTCTTTCTTCGCATTATGCTACAAAATGACAGTCAAACCTAGGATTTAAATTTTCAATATTTATCTGATCCTTCAACGGTTTACCGTAAAGGGACATTTTTAAACGTGGAAAAGGGACTTAAGTCAAAATGTTTGATGCTTCCAAATTCAGTGAATTTTTGGTCGTAAAAGAGAGATCTTTTTAAATTTTTGCATGAAATTGCATAAGTATTTTTTTTTCTTAATATAACTGATAGGACCGCAAGATCTTATAAAATATTACTTTTCATAATTTTTAAAGGAAATGTTGTATTGTGACTTCGATTGTTTTTGATTTACTAGTTCATACAATTTAAAGCATATAGTAATGACTATGTCATTTTATCTCTCACCCCCTTTATTAAAAATTGCCCGAAAAATGTGTCCCAAAAAAGCGACATAAAAATGCGACTTAATTTTACATATATTTAAATACTATTAGTTCACAACAGCTTTAATCTATTGTTACAATATTTCGTAAGCTGTAGAACATGCAGCACATGTATTTTTTACATATATTTAAATACTATTAGTTCACAACAGCTTTAATCTATTGTTACAATATTTCGTATATGTAATAATTCGTATAAATAATATAATGGATACATAAAAATGCAAGATCTTTCGGACTTTTTCACAGCTTTAAAATATCGAATTTACAATAATTGGCGCATTCATCTCACATCTAAAATATGTCACCATGTCACCATGGGCTAAAGCACATTTTAGCTATTTTTCTGTTTCAACATCGGCAATTTACGCTATCCAAAATGTATAGCAACCCTAACCCAAATAAATTTAATGACAAACTAGCTGCTTACCCGTTCTCCGCACGGTGGGAAACGAATATTTTCCTTACACATACATAATTCGAATTAAACCCAGTAATGCGGAATCTCAAAACCTGAAAAAATACTTGAATCGCGACTAAAAGTTGACGTCATGAGTGCAAATTTTAGACTATTGCAACAGGACACAAAAACTATGTCAATGTGAGTAGCGATAAAAAAAGAAAGAACTTTACGGTATGCAGTCAAAACTTTAATCTTTCGAAAACTGCCTGATTTCTACATCATATAATTCTCTTTGTGAGGTTTAATTTATAGCATTAATATATAGTAAATACCACATAAATAAAATTACAAGATATTTACAACAATTTTATCTTGCATTTTTCAAAGCGTGGACAATGCATTAGCGCAGTTATGTTACACACGACTTTATTAAATTTTACCTAAATTTAAAAACCTACATGAAACAATGGATGGCATCATTTACGTTTAAAAGCCAAAAATGTACCCTACTCCGGTGAAAATCATGTTGCTTTTGTAAATGAAAACGTTCGTGAAGTAACTTCTGAGAAAAAGCGTATTGCCCTTATTGAACACTTAATGCAGTATCGCACTTGCAACACTACTGCAGTGACAACTGATGCTTGCGTACAGTGGCGTAGCGAAGGAGGGGATAGGAGTCACAACCCCCCATGCGGAGTTTTTTGCCATACAAAATGTATATTCTTACTCCCGTAACATTCCCATGAAAAATTTTTGGCTACTCCTGCTTGCATATAATTCATCGGTGATCAATACTTCAGGATCGGAATCTCCGCGGTAAAAAAAAATGGCCTAAAAAATCTGACACCAGAAAATTCTGATTAACACAGTGGCGTTACACAAACACGCGCCGTACATACGCTCTTGCTTATGTCCGGAGGAGCAAATACATTAGAGGTTATGTGCTCCTCCGGATAATCTGCCAGCAAAAAAGCAAAAATGACGTAAAAAATGACATCCACACGCGAAGGAAATAAAATTAAAGATATGTAGAATTGCATGAAAACTTCGATTATTTTTAAAGCGCAAGTCTGTTACAGTTCTATTTGTTTCACGTTTGATGCGTTTTCACTTTTTCGAGTCTTAAAAGCTGAAGAAATGAGTGGTTTCACTTAATTGTTAAATTTAACAACTGAAGTGGCAACAATGGATTCCGTTGCTACGGAAATTATAGCAATGTTAAAAATAGAACACGAAATGAGTTATTCATGTTTACTTTGCTAGAACTGCCATATTGGCGAAATTAACGCCGCCAGTCGATGGCAAATAGCTCAAAACGCAAATTACTCTTGACACTAAAGGCAATACACAATTCTCTGTTTGTCGGAATTTAAAAAAAAGTATCGATGCATACGCTAGTGACATCGGCTCATCTCAATTGTGGAATGGAATTAATAATACGTACAGAGTTCTACTATATTTGAATATTTTTCGCCAAGTTTGCTAAGAAATGTACTAAAGTAGGAATCAACATACATTTCAATTCGTAAAACAGAAAATATATTAGACAGTATTAATTAGGCCTTTCTAACAGATTCTAGTAAAAGAAACTTCTGTAGCGCTGCTTTAACAAATAAGAATCAATTATTTATTACACAGTACTTCGATTTCCAAAATGCCAACATACACCATTTTGCGAGATTTTTTTGTTTTCAGGGAATTATTCGAAGCATTGATTTAACAGCAATCAATATGGGAAATATTTATCTGTCATTTATATGGTTTGATCACCAAAATTTAATGCAGGCATATTATTGATAATTAGCAGTTATTTAAATTATTAACTATAACGGGTTTTAATCACCTTTGACTACCATGTACAAAATGCGAGAATTTCAATTTTCTGAAATTTGACGGAATTCCTCAAACTTAAATCAGTTTACTTAATTTGGTGAAAATTCCATAGATCTTTTAAAATCGCCTTAATAACTGCATTATTTCTGTATGAAAAATTGAAGTATAGCGCCGTAAAATTTATACTTGTTATTAAAAATACTATTTCGTTACGCTTTCAGTAATTTGCGCCAAGCCCAAAACTGTGCAAATCGGTAGAACCTACTACTTTCCCAAAATCACCAAATGAGCCATTTTTTTCCGCCAAACTAAAAAATATACATATTAGTCTCGGAAATCTCTCAATCCCTTATTCTTTTACACAAAAAAAAAATTGAATTTCTGCTCTGTTTTCACATGAACGCAATATTTTAATTAAAAATAACTTTGTAAATAATCTAAACAGAAAAAAAATCATTAATCGTTTATTTTTACTGCAGGAGTCTAAATAATTTAATAAAATAGCCAAAAATGGCAACCTCGATGCTTATTTCTCACTTTTTTGACTACAGGGGTTACAATCACGGAATTGCGGAGAGCAAAAATTAGCCTTTTTGATGGGGTTTTTTTATCAATATCTCCTAAACTAATTCGAATTTCGAAATTTAAATTAGCGGAGGTTCTTTCTCGAATTTTTCCGAATTCGTGGATACCTCGTTCGAAACTCAACTCCCAGCCGTTTAGGAGGAGATGATGTTACAGACAAACAGACACACAGACAGACGAGCACAGATTTTAATAGTATAGACTACCTGCGTACCCGTTCTTCGCACGGTGGGAAACGCATATTTTCCTTACACATATATAATTCGAATTAAACCCAATAATGCGGAATCTCAAAACGTGAAAAAATATTTGAATCGTCACTAAAAGTTGACGTCATGAGTGCAAATTTTAGACGATTGCAACAGGACACAAAAACTACGTCAATGTGACTGGCGATCAAAAAAGAAAGAACTTTATGGTATGCAGACAAAACTTTTCTCTTTCGAAAAATGCCTGATTTCTACATCATATAATTCTCTTTGTGAGGTTTAATTTATAGCATTAATATATAGTATATACCACATAAATAACATTACATGATGTTGAGAATCAGGGGCGTTGCCAAGGGGAGGGGGTTGGGGCGTCATAACCCCCCCCCCTCATGAGGAATTTTTTGCCATAGAAAATGTATATTCTTCACTCCGTTATCACACACATGTATGCATGTATGGGGGTTGCAGTAGTCGTAACCCCCCCCTCATGAAAATTTTCTGGCTACGCCCCTGTTGACAACAATTTTATCTTGCATTTTTCAAAGCGTGGGCAATGCATTAGCGCAGTTATGTTACACACGACTTTATTAAATTTTACCTAAATTAAAAAACATACATGAAATAATGGATGCATCATTCACGTTTAAAAGCCAAAAATGTACCCTGCTCCGGTGAAAATCATGTCGCTTTTGTAAATGAAAACGTTCTTGATGTAACTTCTGAGAAAAAGCTTATTACCCTTATTGAACTCTTAATGCAGTATCACACTTGTTACATAAAACTGACGTTTATCTCACTGTCAATTCGCCCTAAATAAATAACTAATTTCATTTTTCATTTTTTACAGATTACAGTTGACCCCTTTATAACATGGGTCTACAACACGAATTCTTAGAACACGGCGAACATTACGACCGTTTTCGTGTAACACTTTGAAAGAGACTTGTATAGCACGGTAAAATGAGACATATGTTCTGATATTATGACGCTTTAGCTCCTGTAATTAACATACCTTTTGAATGGCAACACCAAACATCATTGTATTTTTACGGAGCGCGAATACGTTTTGCCGCGATTATACCGCGCAGTCCGCACTCCAGGAGGAGTACAGCGCAGGACCCATACAACACGGATTCCTATAACACGGAACGTATCTACCGAGTATAGGGAATCTACAGTAGTTGCATAGTGTCAAATTCAATAGTTAAGAAAATACTGGATTGCTGTATTTACTAATATTTCATCTCACCTTGGTAGCCGAAATGTATTAAAACCAAATATCCGAACTGTATCAGAAGTAAACTTTACTAAAAGTAAAATTTTTAATTCTGTATAACTCTAAAACAACTTCGGTGTTTGCCATCTACGACGGTTTTTCATGACGTCACAACTTATGCTAGCGTACAGTGGCGTAGCCAAGGAGGGGATTGGGGGTCATAACCCCCCATGCAGAGTTTTTTGCCATACAAAATGTATATTCTTCATTCCCTTTTCACATACGTGTACATATATGTGAGTTGCAGTAGTCGTAACATTCCCATGAAAAATTTCTGGCTACTCCTGCTTGCACATAATTGATCTTTTTTTTTTCATGTATCAGTGATCAATATTCTTCAGGATCGGAATCTCCGCGTTAAAAAAAAATGGTCTAAAAAATCTGACACCAGAAAATTCTGATTAACACCATGGGGTTACACAAATACGCGCCGGACATACGCTCTTGCTTATGCTTTTTTGTAAATAATCTAAACAGAAAAAAAAATCATTATTCTTTTATTTTTACTGCAGGAGTCTAAATAATTTAATAAAATAGCCAAACATGGCAACCGCGATGCTTATTTCTCTCTTTTTTGACTACAGGGGTTACAATCACGGAATTGCGGAGAGCAAAAATTAGCCTTTTTGACGGGGTTTTTTATCAATATCTCCTAAACTAATTCGAATTTCGAAATTTAAATTAGCGAGGTTCTTTCTCGAAATTCTCCAAATTCGTGGATACCTCGTTCGAAACTCAACTCTCGTTTAGGAGGAGATGATGTTACACACACACACACACACACAGACAGACGCTCACAGATTTTAATAGCATAGACTAGCTGCGTACCCGTTCTCCGCACGGTGGGAAACGCATATTTTCCTTACACATATATAATTCGAATTAAACCTAATAATGCGGAATCTCAAAACGTGAAGACTAAAAGTTGACGTCATGAGTGCAAATTTTAGACTATTGCAACAGGATACAAAAACTACGTCAATGTGGCTGGTGATCAAAAAAGAAAGAACTTTATGGTATGCAGACAATCTTTTCTCTGTCGAAAAATGCCTGATTTCTACATCATATAATTCTCTTTGTGAGGTTTAATTTATAGCATTAATATATATATATAGTATATACCACATAAATAACATTACATGATGTTGATGCAATTTATCTTGCATTTTTCAAACCGTGGACAATGCATTAGCGCAGTTATGTTACACACGACTTTATTAAATTTTACCTAAATTAAAAAACCTACATGAAACAATGAATGCATCATTTACGTTTAAAAGCCAAAAATGTACCCTGCTCCGGTGAAAATAATGTCGCTTTTGTAAATGAAAACGTTCGTGATGTAACTTCTGAGAAAAAGCTTATTACCCTTATTGAACTCTTAATGCAGTATCACACTTGTTACATAAAACTGACGTTTATCTCACTGTCAATTCGCCCTAAATAAATAACTAATTTCATTTTTCATTTTTTACAGATTACAGTTGACCCCTTTATAACATGGGTCTACAACACGAATTCTTAGAACATGGCGAACATTACGACCGTTTTCGTGTAACACTTTGAAAGAGACTTGTATAGCACGGTAAAATGAGACATATGTTCTGATATTATGACGCTTTAGCTCCTGTAATTAACATACCTTTTGAATGGCAACACCAAACATCATTGTATTTTTACGGAGCGCGAATACGTTTTGCCGCGATTATACCGCGCAGTCCGCACTCCAGGAGGAGTACAGCGCAGGACCCATACTACACTGATTCCTATAACACGGAACGTATCTACCGAGTTATAGAGAATTTACTGTAGTCGCATAGTGTCAAATTCAATAGTTAAGAAAATTCTGGATTGCTGTATTTACTAATATTTCATCTCACCTTGGTAGCCGAAATGTATTAAAACCAAATATCCGAACTGTATCAGAAGTAAACTTTACTAAAAGTAAAATTTTTAATTCTGTATAACTCTAAAACAACTTCGGTGTTTGCCATCTACGACGGTTTTTCATGACGTCACAACTTATGCTAGCGTACAGTGGCGTAGCCAAGGAGGGGATTGGGGGTCATAACCCCCCATGCAGAGTTTTTTGCCATACAAAATGTATATTCTTCATTCCCTTTTCACATACGTGTACATATATGTGAGTTGCAGTAGTCGTAACATTCCCATGAAAAATTTCTGGCTACTCCTGCTTGCACATAATTGATCTTTTTTTTTTTCATGTATCAGTGATCAGTATTCTTCAGGATCGGAATCTCCGCGTTAAAAAAAAATGGTCTAAAAAATCTGACACCAGAAAATTCTGATTAACACCATGGGGTTACACAAATACGCGCCGGACATACGCTCTTGCTTATGTCCGGAGGAGCAAATACATTACAGGTTATGTGCTGCTCTGGATAATCTGCAAGCAAAACAGCAATAATTACGTAAAAAATGACATCCACATGTTAAGGAAATAAAAGTAAAGGTATGTAGAATTGCATAAAAACTTTGATTATTTTTAATGTGCAAGTCTGTTACAGATCTATTTGTTTCATATTTGATATGTTTTCACTTTTTCGAGTCTTAAAAGCTGTAGAAAGGAGTGGTTTCACTTAATTGTAAAATTTAACAACTTAAGTGGCAACAATGGATTCCGTTGCTACGGAAGCATAGCAATGTTAAAAATAGAACACGAAATGAGTTATCTGTATTTACTATGCTATAACTGCCCTATTGGCGTAATTAACGCCACCAGTCTATGTCAAATAGCTCAAACCACAAATTAAACTTGTCACTAAAGGCAATACGCAATACCCTGTTTGGCGGAATTAAAAAGAAAAAATTTTCTATGCATACGCTAGTGACATTGGCTCATCTCAATTGTTGAACGGAATTCATAATACCAACTGAGTTGCACTACATTTGAATATTTTTCACCTACTTTGCTAAGAAATGTACTATAATAGGAATCAACATACATTTCAGTTCGTAAAACAAAAATTATATTAGACAGTATTAATTACGTCTGTTTCTAACAGTTTCCAATAAAAGAAACGTAGCGCTGCTTAAACATATTAGAATCAATTATTATACTTCAATCGCCAAAATGCCAACATACACCATTTTGGGAGATTTTTTTTTGTTTTCAGGGAATCATTCGAAGCATTGATTTAACAGCAATCAAAATGGGAAATAGTTATTCATCATTTATATGGTTCGATCGCTAAAATTTAATGCAGGCATATTATTGATAAGTAGCAGTTATTTAAATTATTAACTATAGCGGGTATTAATCACTGTTAACTACCATGTACAAAATGCGAGAATTTCAATTTTCTGAAATTTGGCGGAATTCCTCTAACTTAAATCAGTTTACTTAATTTGGTGAAAATTCTATAGATCGTTTAAAATCGCCTTAATAACTGCATTATTTCTGTATGAAAAATCGAAGTATAGCGCCGTAAAATTTATACTTGTTATTAAAAATACTGTTTCGTTACGCTCTCAGTAATTTGCGCCAAGCCCAAAACTGAACAAATCGGTAGAACCTACTACTTTCTCAAAATCGCCAAATAAGCCATTTTTTTTCCGGCCAAACTAAAAAATTTACATATTAGTCTCGGAAATCTCTCAATCCCTTATTCTTTTACACATAAAAAACATTGAATTCCAGCTCTGATTTAACATGAACGCAATATTTTAATTAAGAAATAACTTTGTAAATAATCTAAACAGAAAAAAAAATCATTATTCTTTTATTTTTACTGCAGGAGTCTAAATAATTTAATAAAATAGCCAAACATGGCAACCGCGATGCTTATTTCTCACTTTTTTGACTACAGGGGTTACAATCACGGAATTGCGGAGAGCAAAAATTAGCATTTTTGACGGGGTTTTTTATCAATATCTCCTAAACTAATTCGAATTTCGAAATTTAAATTAGCGGAGGTTCTTTCTCGAAATTCTCCAAATTCGTGGATACCTCGTTCGAAACTCAACTCCCAATCGTTTAGGAGGAGATGATGTTACACACACACACACACACAGACAGACGCTCACAGATTTTAATAGTATAGACTAGCTGCGTACCCGTTCTCCGCACGGTGGGAAACGCATATTTTCCTTACACATATATAACTCGAATTAAACCTAATAATGCGGAATCTCAAAATGTGAAAAAATACTTGAATCGTGACTAACAGTTGACGTCATGAGTGCAAATTTTAGACGATTGCAACATGACACAAAAACTACGTCAATGTGACTGGCGATCAAAAAAGTAAGAACTTTACGGTACGCAGACGAAACTTTTCTCTTTAGAAAAATGCCTTATTTCTACATCATGTAATTCTCTTTCTTAGGTTTAATTTATAGCATTCATACATACCATATGAATAACATTACATGATGTTGAATACTATTTTATCTTATCTTGCATTTCGTAAAGCGTGGACAATACATTAGCACAGCTATGTTGCAGATGACTTTATTAAATTTTACACAAATTTAAAAAACCTACACGAAACAATCGATGCACATTGTACGTGCAGAAACCAAAAATGCATCCTGTTTCCGTGAAGATCTTGTCGCTTTCGTAAATAAAAAAATTTGTGACGTAAGTTAAGCGGAAAAGCTTATTACCCTTACTGAACTCTTAATATAGTAGCACACTTGTTACATAAAACTAACGTTGATCTCACTGCCAATTCACACTAAATAAATAACTAATTTCATATTTTATTTTTAACATAGATTAATTGCATAGTGTCAAATTCAATATTAAACAAAATCTAAAATCGTTTCTAGAGCTCTAGGTCTTGTAACTGGAGTAACTGGAATATATATGAAAAAATAAATAGAACTTTAACATATAAGTAATTTATACGAAATATTCTAAGCACATTGGATCCCGTTATTCGGAACGATTCCACAAACGCCATGGGAAGAAAAAGCAATTAATTTCATATTATATTTTGTATTCCTTGCAAGCGCCTTTGTTATGTACATGATTGCAAAATCATTCTCGTACACGATGCTTATTCTATAGTCTCTGGTGATTTATTTTGGATTTTCATTTCATATTCCTGACTTTTCATACTTTTGAAATTTTATTGCTTTGCGCATGTGAATAATCGATTATCATTTCGGATTACGGCTACCAATTAAATAGTTTTCCATGTCGCTTCTTCCACGTTAACGACGTTAATCTGCCTTTTTCTAGTTTAGAAAAAACGCCTACAAAGTTTCATTGATTACATTTAGACACACAGAGAGGTTAGGCAAATACGCACCCGACAAATTGCTTCCTTATGTCCGCCGAAGCAGCACATACGTTAGCGTGTAATGTGCTTCTCCGGATAATCTGACAGCAAAACAGAAGGCAATGACGTGAAAATGACGTCACACGAGAAGGAAATAAAATGAAAAATATGCAGAATTGCCTGAAAAAACTTCGATTATTTTTAATGCGCAAATATGTTAAAATTCATATTTGTTTCATATTGGGTCTTAAGAGCTGTAGAAATGAGTGGTTTCACTTAATTATTAAATTGAACAACTTAAGTGGCAACAATGGATTCTGTTGCTACGGAAACTGTAGCAGTGTTAAAAACAGAATATGAAATGATTTATTTATGTTTACTTTGCTAGAACTGCCATTTTGGCGTAATTAACGTCGGCAGTCGATGGCAAATAGCCAAAATGAATCACACATTAAACTTGACAATAAAAGCAATAATTTAAAGGCATTACCAGCTAGTCTAACTGGGTTTAAAAAATATTCTCATTCATCTCAAACAGCATTCGTATTTATAAAAACACTTTCTATTTTATTACACCTTGTTTGGCGGGATTGAAAAATATTATCTATTCATACGCTCGTAACACCAACTCATATCAATCGGGGCATAGAATTAGCAATACAAATGAAAAAGTTTAATTTTCTGAAATTTGGCGGGGTTTCCCTAACAATGTATTTAACTTGATGAAAATCATTTAAAATCGCCTTAATAAATGCATTATTTCTGAACAGAATTCTAGTAAAACCTACACTTGTTTTTAAAAATACTATTTCTTTACGCTCTCAGTAAATTGCGCCAAGCCTAAAATTGTGCAAACCACTAGAATCCACTTTCTCAAAATCGCCATATAAGCCATTTTTTTCGCCAAATTATAATTTTATACACTTTAGTCTCTGAAATTTGCAAATCCTTTTTCTTTTGCGTATAAAAAATATTGAATTCCTGCTTTGATTTCCCACGCAGACGATATTTTAATTAAAAAATAACCTAGCAAATATTCCAAACAGAAAAAAAGTATTATTCCTTTATTTTTAATGCAAGAGTGTAAATCATTTAATAAATTCGCCAAACATGGCAACCTCGATGCTTATTTCTCACATTTTCACTACAGGGGTTACAATCGCGGAGTTGCGGAGAGCAAAAATTAGCGTTTTTGACCGGGGTTTTTATCAATATCTCCTAAACTAATTCGAATTTCGAAATTTAAATTAGCGGAAGACCTTCCTCGGAATTTTTCGAATAAGTGGACACCTCGATTGAAACTCAACTACCAGCGGTTTCGGAGGAGATGATGCTACACACAGACAGACAGACGCGCACAGATTTTAATAGTATAGAAGATACTGTTAAGACAAAGAAGCACGAGTTTCATTGAAATGAGTCCAGAAATTTAGTCAACACTGCGCTGAGTATAAAGAACAATAAGGTACCCTGGAGCTAAGCTGGACGCCTTGGCGGCTAGTATTTATAAATTTGACGTGCTTTAAAAGTGGTTCTCTATTATATATATATATATATATATATATATATAAAGTAACGGCCTCTGCCGTCGCCGCCGCTGTCAAAAACTTGTTTTTCTATCTTCCTCCTAAAGTGCGGGGATTTGAGTTTCGACGAAGGTTTCCACGGATTTGGAAAATTCCGGAGAAGCCGATAAGCTGACTTAAATTTCGAAATTCGAATTATTTTAGAAGATATTAATGAAAAACTGAAATAAGCATTATGTTTGCGAAGTTTGACAATTTCCGCCAGCATATAATCATCCATGCCTTTGCAGCAAAGCAATTCCAAGTATTGAGCAATTCGAAGCGTAGGTATGAAGTATGTGAAATAAATAAGTATGTCGCACAAAGTAGACGCTTTTCAAATATTAAGTTCTCTTAGAAAACAGGAGTTTAGAATTAGCGACTATTCTTTTTTCCAAAACAGAGTAACTAATTGTAACTTATTTAAAAAGCGCCATTTTGGCATCAGTTACGATCTGGCAAAGTGCTATCTCTCCGAGCAAGGTGAATCTAAACCGCGAGTTCCAAAATGTTAGAACCCAGTATCTTGAAAATGAAAAATAATTAAAATGCAGATTATTTTAAAGTTGGTTAGGTTCATCTTGGGTATTTGCTACCAGTAGTAATATTTGGCGGCGTTAACTATGCCATTATTGCCGTTATAGTACAGCTTGGATATCTGCCAAATCGGCGAGATAATTATAGTTCGTTCTGCTAAATACGCCAATCTGCAAAGGATTAAGTATATGAAAATATGGATAACGGTTCTCCCGGTAACCTTACATGAGCAGTAATTATAGGTTATGAGAGGTTATGAGCATGTGTAAATCGCCCAATAAGGAAAAGTCGCCATTGATGGGAGGATAGCTGTTCCGTATTTTTTATCAAAGAAAACATATGAAGTACTGTTTTTTTCGAACTAATTATTAACTATACATATAAGTAAGTCGCCAAATTATGAAGAATCGCCATGGGTGGCAAATACGCAAGGTGTTCCATAGGTTTTAAATGATTAAAAATAGTGTGAAGTTTAAATTTTTATGTTCCAAGGAAAATCCAGGAACCAAGCAATGTGTAGCTGGGTAACATTCTAGTTGAGCCAATCTTTGGGTTTTGTCTGTTGAAATCATGCTATTTTTGCGAATGAGCTTTATTAGGGGCCGAATGCCTCATACGAAAAGCGAGCGTAGCGAGTCTAGGGGCCTTGGTCCCTGGTAATTAAAAAAAAAAAAAAACTATTTTTAAATTTGGTTTTTATTTTCCCTTCTGTAGTTTATTGTGTGTAATACCTCTCGTGTTGCCCTAGTTGACAATTAATAATAATTATGTATTTTTTCGTCCTCAGTGAAAAGGAAACCCACTTTCATTTTTTTAGCAACTTTGTTTTATCATAGAGGGTGGTAATTAGCTTGTTTGATGAGTTAAAACCTGTGTGGCTTCCATATATGTTATCTGGAAGTGCATGCGAATGCCTAATTAAGCATCGAGTTCGTAAATTGTCCATTACGGAATAAAGCTCATTAAAACTTTAGTCAGAATTTTTATTTTGCCACTTTTTTATTTGTATTCGTCATACTAAACAGAATGTGCTAAATTGAGACTAAATTTATCACAGTAAATATTAGAGCAGAAGAAACATCCGTGTTTAATCACTTTCATTTATGTGCTAAGCATATGCTTTAAGCAAAATAGATAAACAAATGAAATTTTAATGCTTCTGATAATTTTTACTAATTTGCATTCAGTAATTGCTGCTTACACTCAATGCAGTATATCTCCGAGAGTGGGATCACATTTTCTAAGCGGATAGAATCAGTAAATAATTTTCACGAAAATAACATGAATGATTTAATATAATTTTTTTATGAACAATCAACGGAAGGAGTATAAAACATCAAAAATCAGTTTTCCGAAAACTCAAACATTTAAGAACTTTTGCCTCTGTCCCTGGTTTATGGTAGTTGGCAGCTAATGTTTTATTTTATTTGGTTTCAGTTTAGTTGGATTTAGCTTGTTTTCATGTACAGCCACTAATGCACATAGAAGCTATGTATAGAATATTGCCATAAATGTTAAAAAAATATTTTTATTGAAGATGGAATATAATTGCATCATTAGCGTATTGCATCAATAGCGTATTTTTGTCCGCCATTTTCTCGGTCACCATCACCAAAGGAGCGTATATATATGCTCAAACTTCCTGGTCACTGTCCCCAGAGGCAGAAAATATATGCCTACGGTGTATATATCTATATGCAATACATTTCCTGACTGCTTACTCTGAGCGAAGGGATATGCACAAATTTTTTGGTCCGACACTGGACAGGTACCGATGACATTTGGTGGTAAAGGCCTTCTTTTCATTTCCCTTATAATGCAAATAGGTTAAAACTGATGACAGAGAATTTGGAAAAAAAATCAAACTATTTAAAAACATGTTATTGTTTAAATACGAATTATAAAGAATAAAATTATTTTCTTTTCTGATCCAAGAAAACATTAAATTTTACGTGACTAAAAATGAAAGCATGTGGGAACCTATATATTATTTTATGTAATATTTTCATACCTATAATATAAAACGCGTATGCAAAATTTAGGCCAAGTAAAAAGGTTCCTCAGTGTTTTTAAATGTTGAAAAACAGCTTAATTTTACCGTGAAAAAACTTAACCAAGCAACCAGTAAAATTACAATAGTTTCGTCGAAATTAGTATAATACTACTGCAGCAAATTTTCGACGCTGAGTACAATCGTAGATGTATTTGAGAAAGGTAATTGTTGTTTAAGTATCTATATAAATAAAATTAGACTTTTGTCTGTACATTTCTTGGAATTCAAAAATTTTGCGATTTCTATCCGTTTCAAGCACCCGGGAATCCGATGCGACCCTCAAAAAAAAGTTTGTCTGTCTGTCATTCTGTCATTCTGTCATTCTGTCCTTCTGTCATTCTGTCCGTGACGCTTTTTTTGTTTAAGCATCACGTAAAAACGGCTGAAGCGAATGATATGAAATTGGGTGTCATGATAGGTGGTCACTCAACTTAAAACATAGGCGTCGAATTTTTAAAAAGTCGTGATTAGATTTTCAGATTTTGCGAAAATCGTTTCAAACTGCGTAAATTTGTGTTCAAGCATCACGTAAAAACGATTGAAGCGAATGATATGAAATAGGGTGTCATGATAGGCAGTCACTCAACTTAAAACATAGGCGTCGAATTTAAAAAAAATCTTGATAAGATTTTGAGATTTTGCGAAAATTGTTTCAAACTGCGTATTGTGTTCGCACATCACGTAATAACTGCAAAGGTGAAAAAATGGTATTTGGTGAAATGATAGGTGGTCACCTTAAACTATAAGCATCTAAAAAAAAAACGATCAGATTTTGGGATTTTGCGAAAATCGTTTCAAACTGAGTGAATTTTTGTTCACGCATTACGTAATAACGACTAAAGCGAATGATATGAAATTTGGTCACATGATAGGTTGTTGCTTAACATAAAGTATAGGTGTCCAATTTTTTAAACATTTTTATTAGATTTTGAGATTTTGTGAAAATTCTCCCAAAATGCGGTTATATTTTTTCAAGCATCGCGTAATAACGACTAATACGAAATTTGGTGATATGATAGGTAGTTGCTAATTTTAATTTATAGGTGTTGAATTTTAAAAATATTTTGATTACATTTTGAGATTTTGTGAAAATCGTTTAAAAATGCTAAAATGTTTGTTCCAGCATCACGAAATAAAGACAGCAGGGAATTAAACGAAATTGGGTGACATGATAGGTTGTCACTCAACTTAAATTCTAGGCTTCCAATTTTTCAAAAATATTCATTAGATTTTGAGATTTTGCTAAAATGATTTGAATATATGTAAATATTCGTTCGCGCATCCCATAATTACGACTAAAGCGAATGAAATGATATTACTTAGTTACTCTCTAACCTGTAATATTTTAACAATACATAAAAATTATAATTGCGCTTTCTTTACTTTGGCAACATACTACATCCATTCTGTGTACTCCTACAATGCTGACGAAAGTTCTTGCTTTTAGAAATCTGCATTCAGTACTAACCCGTCAACGACGGGTACTTCAGCTAGTTTATAATAATTATAACAATGCTAAGAGCGAAAAGAATAACAGAATTGGGAAAAGGGCAAATTGTTATTCTTTCGTCATCAGGAGTGAGTAGCCGGGCTCGAGAGAAGAATATTGGAAGATCTAAGACTATCTATATAAATAAAATTAGACTTTTGTCTGTACATTTCTTGGAATTCAAAAATTTTGCGATTTCTATCCGTTTCAAGCACCCCGGAATCCGATGCGACCCTCAAAAAAAAGTTTGTCTGTCTGTCATTCTGTCATTCTGTCCGTGACGCTTTTTTTGTTTAAGCATCACGTAAAAACGACTGAAGCGAATGATATGAAATTTGGTGTCATGATAGGTGGTCACTCAACTTAAAACATAGGCGTCAAATTTAAAAAAAATCTTGATTAGATTTTCAGATTTTGCGAAAATCCTTTCAAACTGCGTAAATTTGTGTTCAAGCATCACGCAAAAACGTTTGAAGCGTATGATATGAAATTGGGTGTCATGATAGGTGGTCACTCAACTTAAAACATAGGCATCCAATTTTTAAAAAATCTTGATTGGATTTTGAGATTTTGCGAAAATCCTTTCAAACTGCGTAAATATGTGTTCAAGCATCACGAAAAAAAGACTGAAGCGAATGATATGAAATTGGGTGTCATGATAGGTGGTCACTCATTTTAAAACATAGGCGTCGAATTAAAAAAAAATCTTGATTAGATTTTGAAATTTTGCGAAAATCATTTCAAACTGCGTAAATTTGTGTTCGCACATCACGTAATAACTGCAAAGGTGAAAAAATGATATATGGTGAAATGATAGGTGGTCTCTCACCTTAAACTATAAGCATCTAATTAAAAAAAATCCATCAGATTTCGAGATTTTGTGAAAATCGTTTAAAACTGAGTGAATCTTTGTCCCCGTATTACGTAATAACGACTAAAGCGAATAACATGAAATTTGGTCACACGATAGATGGTTGCTCAGCATAAACTATAGGAGTCCAATTTTTTAAACATTTTTATTAGATTTTGAGATTTTGTGAAAATTCTCTCAAAATACGTTTATATTTCTTCAAAAATCATGTAATAACGACTAATACGAATGATACGAAATTGAGTGATATGATAGGTAGTTGCTAATCTTAATTTATAGGCGTTGAGAGAGAGAGAGAATTTTTTAAATATTTTGCTTACATTTTGAGATTTTTCGAAAATCGTTTTAAAATGCTGAAAATTTGTTCCAGCATCACGAAATAAAGACTGCAGGGAATGAAACGAATTTGATTGACAGGATAGGTTGTCCCTCAACTTAAATTCTAGGCTTCAAATTTTTCAAAAATGTTGATTAAATTTTGAGATTTTGCGAAAATTATTTCAATATGCGTAAATATTCGTTCGCGCATCACATAATTACTACTAAAGCGAATGAAATGATATTACTTAGTTACTCTCTAACCTGTAATATTTTAACAATACATGAAAATTATAACTTCGCTTTCTTTACTTTGGCAACATACTACATCCATTCTGTGTACTCCTACAATGCTGACGAAAGTTCTTGCTTTTTGGAAATTTTCATTCACTAACCCGTCGAGGACGGGTACTTCAGCTAGTCTTCTATATAAATAAAATTAGACATTTGTCTGTACATTTCTTGGAATTAAAAAATTCTGCGATTTCTATCCATTTCAAGCACCCGGGAATCCGATGCGACCCTCAAAAAAAAGTTTGTCTGTCTGTCATTCTGTCGTTCTGTCATTCTGTCATTCTGTCCGTGACGCTTTTTATGTTCAAGCATCACGCAAAAACGACTGAAGCGAATGATATGAAATTAGGTGTCATGATAGGTGGTCAGTCAACTTAAAATATAGGAGTCGAATTTTTAAAAAATCTGGATCGGATTTTGAGATTTTGCGAAAATCCTTTCAAACTGCGTAAATTTGTGTTCAAGCATCACGTAAAAACGACTGAAGCGAATGATATGAGATTGGGTGTCATGACAGATGGTCATTCAACTTAAAACATAGGCGTCGAATTTTTAAAAAATCTTGATTGGATTTTGAGATTTTGCGAAAATCCTTTCAAACTGCGTAAATTTGTGTTCAAGCATCACGTAAAAACCACTGAAGCGAATCATATGAAATTGGGTGTCATGATAGGTGGTCACTCAACTGAAAACATAGGCTTCGAATTTTTAAAAAATCTTGATTGGATTTTGAGATTTTGCGAAAATCCTTTCAAACTGCGTAAATTTGTGTTTGCACATCACGTAATAACTGCAAAGGTGAAAAAATGATATTTGGTGAAATGATAGGTGGTCACTCACCTTAAACTATTAGCATCTAATTAAAAAAATCGATCATATTTCGAGATTTTGCGAAAATCGTTTAAAACTGAGTGAATCTTTGTTCCCGCATTACGTAATGACGACTAAAGCGAATGATATGAAATTTGGTCACATGGTAGATGGTTGCTCAACATAATTTACAGGTCTCCAATTTTTTAAACATTTTTATTAGATTTTGAGATTTTGTGAAAATTCTCTCAAAATACGTTTATATTTCTTCAAACATCACGTAATAACGACTAATACGAATGATACGAAATTAGTGATATGATAGGTAGTTGCTAATCTTAATTTATAGGCGTTGAAATTTTAAAATATTTTGATTAAATTTTGAGATTTTGCGAAAACTGTTTTAAAATGCTGAAATTTTGTTCCAGCATCACGAAATAAAGACTGAAGGGAATGAAACGAAATAGGGTGACATGTGATAGGTTGTCACTCTACTTAAATTCTAGGCTTCAAATTTTTCAAAAATGTTGATTAGATTTTGAGATTTTGCGAAAATTATTTCAATATGCGTAAATATTCGTTCGCGCATCACATAATTACGACTAAAGCGAATGAAATGATATTACTTAGTGACTCTCTAACATGTAATAGTTTAACAATTCATAAAAATTATAACTTCGCTTTCTTTACTTTGGCAACATACTACAGCCATTCTGTGTACTCCTACAATGGTGACGAAAGTTCTTGCTTTTTGGAAATTTGCATTCACTAACCCGTCAAGGACGGGTACTTCAGCTAGTTGTAAATAATTTCTTAAATTTGAATGACAGTTACGGCAAAAGAATTTCTGGAGGTAGGCCTACAGATTTATCATCGATTGGTGAAAGAAGAGTTGTACGACTTGCTTCGACAGGAAAATATTCGAACACTACAAATATTAAGCAGACAGGTTTCAATCTTTGTAGAAAAACTGTATGCAATACCAGTATTAGAAGGGCTAGTAATTTGCAGTTAGCTGCAAAACTTGCTATGCCCCTATTAGGCAAGTTGGAGTGTATAGGCTGATTATTTTACCAACTATGCGAAAAATTCCAGAGCTGGGGCTCGAACCCAAGACTACCGCTTAACGTGCGGGTGCTCTACCACTGAGCTACTCTGGGACGATTCCCAGATGAAATTTCTCGCTTTTGAACCGTTGGCATTTATCATCTTCCTCTGCAAACCACAGATGGAACAGATGAAACAATTAATTCGCGACAACTCCATTACGCCGCGGAAGTTTACTCCATTACGCCGCGGAAGTAATGGAGTTGTCGCGAATTAATTGTTTCATCTGTTCCATCTGTGGTTTGCAGAGGAAGATGATAAATGCCAACGGTTCAAAAGCGAGAAATTTCATCTGGGAATCGTCCCAGAGTAGCTCAGTGGTAGAGCACCCGCACGTTAAGCGGTAGTCCTGGGTTCGAGCCCCAGCTCTGGAATTTTTCGCATAGTTGGTAAAATAATCAGCCTATACACTCCAACTTGCCTAATATACTTGAAAGGTTGATATATTCACTTGCTATGCCCCTTTTGTCGCCCGTACACAAAATGCTACTTTATCATTCTCTTAAGAGACAATGACTTGGGATGACCAGTGGCTCCAGGTAGTTTTCTCCGATGGAAAAAAAAGGAACTTTGATGGTTGGAGATATTATTGTCACGATTTGCGAAAAGGAAAAGCAATTTTTTCCAAACGTCAATTTGGTGTGTCAAAACGTCAAATCGTCAGTTCATGGCACGAGGATGCTTTTCTTTTAAGAGTTGGATCTCTGGCTTTTATGTCAACACAAAAGAACTCAAAGGCATATAAAGAAGTTCTTGAAGACCTGATGCAAAAAAGTTCTGTTCCTGATGCAAATTGTAGTAGATTTGGCTGGGGGGAAATGGGTATCCAACAGGATAATGACTCTGATTCACAATGAGTCGGCTTATGAAAACCTGGTTTATATGTAAAAATATTCAAGTATTATTTTGGTCATCTATATATTTCACAATAAGATATTTACATATAAAAACTTTGTCTACTTAATGTCTCTGTTATAATGCAATCTAAAATTTAGAATTCAGGTTTTCAGAAAGTGTTTTTTTTTTCTTTTTAAATATTCAAGATAACATATAATGGTCTTAACGTTTTTACACGCGCTGTATTTCATGCATACAGTATTAATATTCTTATTCATAAAAATTTCAGTGTTTTCGGGTATCAGAAAAGAAAAATATTTTACTCTTTTTTAAACAAAACTTTCTTTTAGTTTCTTTTTCTACTTTAGTCTTAAGAATCAATTTTTCAATCAATGTATTTCCTCAATAGTCTCCATTGAAGTCATTTCGCTATAAATGCAGCGATTTCGAACTGCGAACCAATTTTTTGTTTTAATTTTACCTATCACCTTTAAAAACTTCGATGGGGGCTGCGGAAAAGAATTAAAAAGTTTTCAAAAAATGGCTTTTATAGAGAAATATAGAACTGTATGGACTAAGTCGAATGATGAAATTAAATGTTCGAAAATAATTTTAAGTAAAAATAGAAATGTATATATTTGAAAAAAATAATTAAATTAAATTGCGTATGAAGTTATTGAAACATCATGCATTTGATTCTTGCCTCTTCAGGGTTAATGTGCTTTGTTAGCGTGTGTTTCTATGACTTTTTTTTTTAATTGCATGTTTCGTGAACCACCCAGAAATTCGCAGATAATCAATAAAATACCCATCAATTGAGAACCATTGACATCTACAGAACAATAAGTAAATTAATTTATGCTCTTCAGTATTGTATGCACTGATGAGATTGAATTAAATATCCTAGCGAAAATAATTATTATGAATTATAGTATAGAACTATTCTTCTGGTTTTAGTGCTTCATTATTAGAATCACTAAGTTTTCCATAGAATGAAGCAAAACTCAATGAAAAGATAGTAAATTTTATTTAAAGGATGCCATTTATCTATACTTAAATATTCGACGATTATTTAAAAATCGATAAATACAAATCAAATAAAAATCTGTACAATCGAAAACGAAATTCGAATACTCGTACAAGGGATGGACGGATGAAAACCAAGGATGCTAACCATTAGACCACACGTGGTTTATGATCAACGATCACCTTTCATTTATAGAAAGGTAAGTGATCTGTGTGAATTCTAATAGAAAAAGACATTAAATAAAAGCTTTTTTATGATTAATTCATTTATTCTAAAAGCTAAGGCACATTAGTAAGCAAAATTTCCGCTCAGTTGAAAATTTGAAAGTTAGAGAAGAATTAATATTAAAATTTGACCCAGACATATAGTGTGAATTAAATAAAAGTCGTAATATGAAAACTGAAACCTTAAATTAATTTTTTATTAAATTAATTTACTGTTATCTAAGGTACGTTAGTAAGCAAAATTTCAAATCAAAGTCAAAATTTCAAATAAAGTCAACGAACAATTTATTATAAGATTTAACCCAGATATCTAGTGCAAGTTATGATGTTGGCTTGTAAAAAACCACCAGTTTTAAAAACAAATCAATTATGTCGAGACTCAAAACCATTCAGAATTATTTTTTAAAATTTGAAGTGAGTTATAAGCAATATCGTTAAACAATATGTATCACAATTCTCCCGGATTTGGACGGCTTATAAAAAATATATATTACCAATGCAGCCACAAAGTTGACTTTTGGCGAAAGAAATGTTACAAGTTTTATTTCACAAATGTCCAAAATGTGAACCTTTTTGTGACAGCGACGGATTAATGCAATTTTCTCGGGGGTTGGGGTGGAGGGAGGGCAGTTAGTTTGTTGAATCATCTGCATCACAAAACAAGGACGGATTATAGGGGGGGGCGGATTGGCGACCACCCCCAAGAAAAAAAATTATGTAAAAGATCCTATTTTAGTTCCATAAAATGGATGTATATGTCAATCTTCTAACTAACCGCTACCACCAACAAACTAACTGCCCTCCCCCACCCTACCCCCATACCCCGACAAAATTGCATCAATCCGTCGCTGTCTCGAAAGGTTCAGGTATTGGACTTTTGTGAAATGTAACATTTCTTTCTCCAATGAAGTCAATTTTGTTTCTGTATTGGTAATATATATATTTTATGTCTTCCAAATCCGGGAGGGTGTTATGATACACCCTGTATGTTTCGTACAACTTTCGGAAAAATTCTTAGGTTCAGAAATCCTAATGAAAAATTAAACTTGTTTATTTAAAAAATTATTTAAAATTTACAAATTATTTTCTTTCCCTTCAAATTACTACACGTTAAGATTCGTTTAACGAATGTTTACCATTTATAACATTATAAATCGCAGCTTTTGAAGAGAAATTCCGATTTTTCTATTTATGAGGTCATGCGAAAACGTAGTATGGTTTCTTAGGAGAATAGGATGTCTACTACATATAACAGGCCTCATTTGCGGTAGCCCTTTAAACTACCCTGTATATTTCATGCTGCATGGAACATAAACTATTCGCCTTCTCCCCTGACAAGTATTTCACCAACGCTATTACTTTTGACGTCAGTAAACCAGAAATCCTTGTTGCGTTTTCGAACGACTTGAAGAAAGTCCAAATTTCCTTCGAAGTCGGCCTCCTTTTATAGTAACAATAATTTACGGTACAATATCACTCTCACCTTAGCTGAAAAAAAAAGGGGGGGCAGTCACTGCTCCGGTGTTTTCTCAAATCCGAGGGATTGAGAGAAATGTGCAAGGTGTGGTTTTTCTTCCTTCCCGCACTTTCGACGACAATTCATAAATTTTTAGCCGCAGCTGTTGACATGTGTACAGAAGGGGGGAAAAGTTAAGTAAACTGACTTATTTGAGTTCTATTTCGCTGAGAGACGGAATGACTTTTAAGCCGAAGCTTTTTTTTCTTAAAATATCGCCGCGATGACGAATCGCTCGCGAGGAGACGCTAGCAAGTTGGTATGAAATATCACCTGAAGACGCGGAGGAGAAATAGTTGTAAATCTCCGAGAACAGACAGACTTTTGGTGCATGAAAATTTACATAGGCTTTCAGGTTAGTTTAACCCTTTGAGGCACAACCCTTTCCCAATGCGGACAAAGGGGCAGCCGTTGCCATCGCTCGGCTTAACTACCAGCAACATGGCGCACGATCGAAACGTTCATCGCGTGCCACAGATCTAGAGACCCTTTTTGACGACAGCTGGCAACGGCTGCCCGGCGTCGAAAAAAGGGTCTCTAGATCTGTGGCACGCGATGAACGTTTCGATCGTGCGCCATGTTGCTGGTAGTTAAGCCGAGCGATGGCAACGGCTGCTCTTTTTTCAGCATTGGGCAATCTATCCAGCTGTTCTCACATTCTTCCATTTTTCAGCTGATGTCAGTGCTGTTTAAAAATGATCGTGACCATTTTTTTTTTGACGGGAAAGGACGTGCTAAAAAGTAAAGGATTCTCTTGGAGCTATGTCACCAGCAACTATTTTTATAGAAATCAAATCTATGCTTCGTGACTGGCAACAGTCAAAACGTCAGAGTTGGGTGTTCCCAGAGCGGGAACACTGCGCGTTAAAGGGTTAAAAACACTTAATCCTTTGAAGCACAACCATTTCCCAATGCTGAAAGAAGGGGCAGCCGTTTCCATCGGTCAATTTAACTGCCAGCACAGCCAGCTGTGTCAAAAAAATGGTCTTTAGATCCGTGGCACACGATGAACGATTCGATCAACTGTCATGTTTCTGGTAGTTAAATCGAAAGATGTCCCTTTTTTCAGCACATTGGGCTGTCCAGTTCTTCCATATCAATGTATTTCCCCCCGTATTCACCAGTTTTCATCAGATATCCGTGCTGTTAAAAGTAATCCTGACAATTGACAAATGATGTGCTAAAAAGTGAAGGATTCTCGTGTAACTATGTGACCTTCAAGTATTTTTGTAAGAAGTCAAATTGATTCTTCATGACTGACAACAGTCAAAACGTCAGAGTTTTGTGTCCTCACGGCAAGGACACCTCACGTTAAAGGGTTAAAGGAACTTCTGTTATTCTAGACTTCAAGGAAATGCTATTATTTGAATTATGCTTGTATGCTCAAAGATGACACATCTAGTTCCGAAAAAAAAAAAATCAGCTTTATTTAGCATGTAACATAAACCATGATGTCTGGGGTGTCTGAACTCTCACTTTTTTATTTACTGCCGGGAAAAGGTTTGAAATAAAAATCCGCAGTGATAAAATTTAGTCTTCTTTTAAGCCTGATCAGAATTTGTGCTATAAACTGACACTGCTCATAACTTGGCTATACTAGCCGTTCACCAAAAAGCTTGTGACAAAGCAATGGCATCACCAAATTTGGCGACCACGGTATTTTTCTTCACCGGCCATGGCCCTTTCGTGGAATGTTTTTCGAAATTTTGTAAAGCTCCCTATTTTAAATTTTTTTGTGCATATGCAATAGACAATAGACGTCTCTACTTTATAACTCGGAATGTCACTTGACTGTGCGCTTCCATTTTAAAGAAGTCCCTTATAAATCTTTATATTCATTGACAGAATACATTACGGAACGCTTCCTTGCCTCTTTTCTTCAGTTATTGATTGCATTTCTTACGGAAAAAATATATTCAGCCTTATGAACCCCCAATATTCTTTAACTTATTTACTAGGTTTCCAGATGCGGACTCAGACTCTGCAGTTTGAAATTGCGCTGAATCTTTACTAATTAAAATTTGGAAACATACATCTTGTAATATGGAACGATCTCAAAATAACTCTCACTGTCATTGCTATTTTTTTTTCATTATTTATGACATTATTCTTATAGACTTCACTTAAAAAATCAAACGTATTTAAAATTTTTAAATCTGGGTACACGGTTCTGTGTACAACTAAGTCTTGGTATATGGACTGATGAGTGCTCAATGCAATGAACAGTTTCAGTGGTTGGAGTTAAAGGAACACAAACCTCTGCAATCAGCCACAAAATATAGATTTCCTCCTAAAAAATAAATAAATAAAAGGTTTAAAAAATGCATTTCACATAACTTTATTAGCCGTTTTACTTACTGAAAAAGCATTAAAAACTCAGCAAATATAAGCAAGCGATTTCAACAATACAATAACCTCGATCTTCATCATGCTACATATCGTATTGTTAAAATTAATTGTAAAAGGTATTATTAGCGATACAGAAACCGTTGCGCAAATGAAATTTTGGCGTGAAGACACGAATTAAATATTCCTCCATATGATTTTTTCCCCCCTCGGCATGAAGCGGATAAGTTATTACTGTTTCCGTTTCTCTTACCTGAAGGTCAAATCCGCCTGGATCATTAATCTTTACAGACTCCTTAAAGACTCCGCGAAACAACCATTGATTCACTTTTGGGATTTCTTTCTACAGTTCCGCTTTATTCTGCCATCACGTGCGACGTGCTTACTCGTTTATTAAATTTCAGAACCATAAAGGAATCTGTTGTAAACCTGCCAGAATGTAATTTCTAGGGGGTTAAGTTACACGACCTCATGTATTTCAGTCTCAGAGCCTTTTGTATACTAAATTACCTGCGCCCTTAGTTTGATTTTTTTGGATACGTCAGACAAAATAAATTTTCTTCGTGTATTATTCATCATTCAGGGTACTTTTCGTTAGCTGCTTATAGGTGTTCGTTTTTCAGATGTTTTTCTACAATGAAAAATAAATTGTTGATGCATAGATACAGTGAGAAGAGAAAATCGTATAAGAATTTGAAGTGTTTTAATAAAATTCAGCTGCTCGTAAAATGACATATGGAATCTGTGGCAGATCGCCATTATAAGGCCATAGAGGATACCACAGTTTTCAGAAGTTTTTGCTTTTATAACATATATTTATTACACATATGCAATGTGCCCGCTAACCGTCACCCCAATTTTTTCGTGTCCACCCAATCATTTCTAAGCAGTAAAAGCTATAGCCATAAAAGTGGGGTCTGGGTATAGTGAAGATTCTATGCGCTACACAAAAAAAAAAACCACTTATAGTGCCACCTTTCTTTAAATTAACTTTCTTATTTCAAAAATGGTATGAGATAATTGGAAAAAGTCAATTCAAATTTGTTCAGCATCATCGATTTATTAAGAATAGACATCTTTATCACATTAACGTTGAAAATTGAAGTTGTAAAATGCAAGGCTTTTAAACGTTTTACTGATAATTTTGCCAGCGTATCACCAGCCACATGGTAAAACTTCCAGCAGAAATTGCAAACCAGCCTCCAGATGCGGATTGTTGCTGACGGAAAACACTTTTAACATGAATGATAAATGAAATTACTGTCAGATTAGCACAGTTTTGAAAATTCGACCAAATAAATGCGAAAAAATTGCTCTTTATTCCTTCCATTAGTAGCATTTTTGCATGAATTAATGAGCATCATGTGTAAGTTAAGGTGATTTTTCTTGCTAAATCGATGATGTCCCCCTCTTTAATTGACTGTTTTCCCTCGTTTCTAGCACCGTTTTTGAGATAAGAAAGCTAACTTAAAATTTAGCCGCCAGGTGGCGCTGTAAGCAGTTTCCTTTTACAGCACATGGCAACTGTACTATTACACCTAGACCCTACTTTTATGACTATAGCTGTTACCGTTCAGAAATCATTCTAGTGACAATGGACTTGAGTAGAAAAAATCCAATATGACTATCATCTTTTTACTGCCAGGCAAGTGTTTCGGTGTTGTATAATCTATGACATAGGTTCCCAATCTTTTTTGAACTGGTGCCCCCTTTTCTAGTGAATATTTCAATACCGCCCCCCCCTCCCACTCCAGAGAAATAAGAGCGTACCTAATGCATGGTGAAAACAAGAATTAAATAAAAAAAAAATACTTATAAATAGAATATTGTTGGAATTGAAACTCTACTGAATTTCTTCCTCATTTAAAAAAGAGGAATAAAAGTTTTAGAGAGGTATCTCTTTCTCTGTATAGCGAAGTCTCATATCGAAATATGTGAATTTTCGAATACGTGATAGAAATGAATTATCAGTGTGTTTTTTAAGTCTTTTTTAAACTATAGTTGGTTACTCTTCCCACGCCCCTCCGTGCCATATATGCCCAGCCTCCTAATTTTCTCTGGGTCTTTTACCGCCCCCCTGAAAGCCCCAAACGCCCACAAGGGGGCGTTATCGCCCACGTTGGGAACCTATGATCTATGACGTACAAAGGTATTACTAGCACTGTACGGATTTTAAAATGACTTCACTTTTCCGGGCTTGAGAGTTATTTTATCAATGGTTCACTTTGGCATTTGTAATAAATTTAATTTTTCCACGGTCAAGGTTCTATGTTTTGAAATAAATACGTGGGCTAATTAGCTTTAAAGTTATGTTGTCAGTAGATTTGATTATCAGTAAAGATGACAGCGAATCTAAGTACGGACAGGGTCGGGCTTACAAATCCACATTTACACTAATACTCACTCATGTAAGAATTCTCTTATACTTATTGATCCACTGTGCATATTTTCTAAAAATATTTCATACATAAAGAAAAATAAATTGTTACATAAAATAACAACGAGAATCGCCATGAACACACCTGTGGTTGTTCAAATATTTCAAAGCACTATTTCTTTTTATCATAAGTAAGCACATAATTTAATGAATTTTAAAATATTATTTCTAATACTTACTACCTTTAAATACATGAAAAGATCTGCCTGATATAAAAGCGAATGTTTTTCAACAAATGCAAGGTGTTTAGGCATTGGAAGACATGTGATGCAAAGAATCGTTTCAAAACTTGATTTATCATACATATTTCTGCAGATTCAATTCTGAAGATTTTTTTTTCTACTGAAAAGAAAGGAAAAGAAAAGAAAGAATATCTTCCACCTGGTGACTACTCAAACACAGTTGCTTTTCTTCAGCGATTTCCCAAGGAAGAGACATTTTTGTGTGAGAATTTATTTCTTCTTTACACAAATACCAAAATATACATGAAAAAAAAAAAATCCGTGGTTGTTTCTTAAAGAATGTCATTCAAATGCATTCCTTTTTGGAGCAGAAAATTGCTGTTAATAAATTAAAATAAGAAAGGCACGTATGTGCTTGAGTGTATAAGTGTAGGGAGGGGGCTATTACAGAGATATTTTACAGTTGGTTTGTAATAAGAATTTTTAAATATGAAATTAGAATGATAAAAGTGGTAATTCTGAAGTAAGTCTTGGAATATTTCATAAAATTAAAAATTTTTAGCTAGTGTCTTAAAATTTAAATGGAAAGGTGAACATTAATTATCCTCTGTCGATGAATTTTATGAAGATGCTTTTTTAATGAAACACACTGGAGCTCGAAGTCATAGAATTGGAGATAAGTTAATTTAATAGGAGCCTCATTTATGTTTCAGAAATCGGAACAAGATAATAATTTATTATATTCACAGTAATAAACTGTTTGATTTTATGGCAGCCAACAAGAACTCTTTATTGCAGTGTTCTTTATTTTAGACTCTTTATTGTCCTCATAAAGTCTGATGACTTCTCTTCCGCAAAGCTTTTTTCTACTAACGCCATTTTTTGTAGTATTCACTATGTATGCTCCCTTATATAAATGAATATATGGTAATTTTTATAAAGATGAATTAATAATTGGAAGCAGTGTTCGATTGAATCTTTAAAATTTAACATTATAAAAATTAATAAATATCTTTCTAAGTAACATATACATAAAAATTAGTTCGATACAAAAATTTTGTACAGAAAGGTTCGTATTGTACTATTTTTTATTTATATGCGCTATTTAAAAAGACCTGCATTAATTTTAACCTTCCGTAAACACTCTGATATTTAATTAAAACCTAAGAATGTTTTATTTTGTTAAAATATAATAATTATTATTTTTATTATCTCGGCTTGGGCATGGGCGTTAACTTGTCCGTCCGGGAGTAACGTCGTCCGTCCACTGAATGCTCCCATAATAAAAAAGGCCAATAATTAGGGCCTTAGTAGTGGTCAAATGCTTGATGAGCAAATATTCACCCATTGAGAAAAAATAATAAAACAAAACAAAATAGTTATAATAACGCACTGAAGGAACTTGATTGGGAAAGGGTTGCGCGTCAAAGGGTTAAAATGTAACAATAACTACTGTATAGTTTCTTTCACTTTCAAAAATGAAGGGAGTTCAGTCCACACTAAAGTTAAAACAGTTTTATAGTTTACTCAGATGAAGTATACTGAGTAGAAACAAACAATAACAATAACAACAGAAATAGCTTATACTACTCTAGAAAGATTTTCAACAGAAAAGTAAACTTTAGCATTGATTTTTGTTAAATTGGATGGAAACTTACACATCACTTACAAGGTCTAAAATCTATTCAAGTAATGACCCACCAATAGGCCCCAATTTATGCGTCCAGTCTTAAGCGAAGATCACATCATTACTGTATAGCATTAAGATAACTCAAGCTTATAATACTTATAATGCAAATACTAAGCTTGATTTATTTATCGTTGTAACGAAGCCTTGTGACATTAATTCAAGCCCAAGCATGTAGCTGTTTCACTGTGTGAGTGGAATAATTGCAAAGAGAAGAATAAGTAAAAAATGCACCCTGTGTATCTGTGAAATGATCATAATGAAAAGAGGGGAGGAAGTGGTAGGGGAAAAAAATAGGAGTCAATGGAAAAGAGCTGGATTCGCCTGCTCGTTATATACAATGGTGTAATCTTATGTAAATCGTAAACTGAAATGATTGAATAATAGATCACAGCAAATATAAAAATCTCATGAAGACGTGTGGATATTTTGCGTGCATTTCCTAGATCATCATAAAAATAATTGGAATGCTACAATAAGCATTAAATAATCTACTGATTATTAGTTTTACCAGAATAAATTGACAGAACATTCCCAAATACCGTTTGAAAATGTCTAGAACACTGCAGTTTTATGTTTACAATATAATTAGGAGAACATTTTTATAATTTAGGATAATAATTATTTTATGTGTTAGGTATGTTACTTATGCATCAAGTTTACAAATAAATGGATAATTATGTAAAAATAGATAAAAATCCGCATCTGTTTATGTGTACAAGATCGAATAAGCAAAGTCAAGTTTTAATTTTTTCTTCGTATTTGAAAATTATACATTTATGTACTAGCAAAATGATAGAAAATCACAACCCTTAGTAATCCAGAGATACGGAAAAAAAAAAAAACTGGTATGGCCTGTAGGAAACCTCACAGTGCCTGTTACAAGTAAATATATTGAATTGAAAGTATGGGACCAAGCAACAAGAATGGCATAATGGTGGCAAGCAAAATGACTACACAATATTAAAGTTTGATTATTGCGACATTAAAGAAGTTTATTTTTTCCACAGGACGTTATCACTCTAGTGAAACTCGTGCCCATTTCTTCAATGATGATGCAGCGAGAAATGAAATTATATTCCGAATTTTTATTGCCAAAACTTAATTAAAAAGAAAAAAACAATCAATCTGTTATAAATTATAAACCCACGGAAAAGTTTAGAATTTAGAGCGAGATAACGTTAAATATACAATGGTATGTAGCAGTCCTCTGCTGAAATACTAGTTACAAAAGACAGTTACTAATATGTCTTTCAAATTAGCTACAAATGAGTAATCTATTAAAAGGTATTATATATGCCCTGACTTAAGATTACAAATCGATGTACTTTTTAACACACTTTAACTACTTTCAGCTGAATGTATGTATGTATGTATGCACGTATGGAATGGAATCTTGTAATCCAATTTTCACCTACTTTTAGACATCCAATTAACTTGCAATTTTACATATATATAAAAAATCAATGGCAAAATAATGGTACTGGAAACGGTATACCTAGTATTTATAATTCTTTTACAGGAGTACCCAAAAAATTCCAATACATTAGGCTCTATGGAGAGTCATTCCTTAAAGCATATTTTAGATATATTTATCTACTTTAAACAAAAGGAAATTGATACAACATCTTAAGAATTAAAAATTAAGGCCTTCCATCGAAAGTAACGTTCGTAATATTTTTATTTCTTCTACAGGATCACTCAAAAGAATTCCAATACATTACTGTCTACGCCAGTTTAAGGACGTTCATCCAGTTCAAGCACAGTATAATAAATACATAAATGTTTACAACAGTTCACTATTCATTTAAAGGATGGCAATAACAAGTTAACAAGTTATAAAAATTCTTTTACAGGGTCGTGCAAAATTATACTAACAGTGATACACAGTTTTTTTTCTCCTTGTTATCCCCAAAATTTCACTAAGTTTGGCGACAATACATTAAAAAAATTATTTAACTTTGCTTCAAGACTAAAAAATAAAGTATACTTCGAAAACTCTAAGGAACTACGTTTTTATAGCAATATGAATTAAAAAGCAAAAGTTGGTCTTTAATTATAAAGATTTTTTTCAACAGAAATATGACGTTTCACAACTCTGTAGAACTTAACTTTTTGAATTAAGTTTAAAAAAGAATAACATGAATGACTAAAAAAAAATAGCTTAATGTTAAAGCAAGTGAGGAGTGCTTTTCACATACAGTCTTTACTAATAGTTACAAGGAAAAAAAATCTCCTATTCAGCAACCCACTCTTTTTTTTGTAACATTAAGCTAAACTTGTCAGTCAATCACTTCACTCTTATTTTAAGCTTTATTAAAAAAAATTTAGTTCTACCAAGTTGTGCAATGTCATATTGCTTTTGAATAAAACCTTTATATTTACAGATTATTTTTTACTTTTTAGTTCATATTGCTAAAAAAATGTGTTACTTTAGTTTTTTCTTAAATATAATTTATTTTGTGATATTTGTTTATAGTTCCTAGCAAGTAAAATGTTTAAATTACTATAAATTTCCCTTTCTTGCGAATATTTGAAAAATTCTTCAAAAATTTCTGGGGAATTTCTAACTTCATTTTTAACCCGTTGCAGTAGTCGTTCCGTCCTAATTATGCAAATAAGTAGCAAAGCCAGTGTTGCAAAAATTCTCTCCTCGCTCTCACCGTGCGTGGGTCGTCGAATTTAAGCAATCGCTTCTCGTGTTATTTATGTAACGTTTCTTTTCTGTAGCCGCGTCCATTCGTCAACAGTTCCTCAACATCAGATGTCGGAGACACGCTGGTATATCCTGCCTCTCATCGTTCTTGTTTCAGCCCCCTCTCCATCTCAAGTCTTTCGCAGCACCTCCAGACAGATGCATTCTCTTTCGTTAACTGTGCCAAAGAGAATTCTCCAGCCACCCTTTGGCGTTTCTATCGCCCCATCATTACTTCTCCGCCCACTGAAATTAGAGGGAGAGAAGCCGAAATTATTTTGATTTTCTTCCCGAAGGGCTATAAAAAGAAGCTGTAAGTGTGCTCTGATGATGCATTTTATGCCTGAAAGGCCCGTGATCGATTGGGTGGAGCTGCTTATGGCTGTTTTGACATAAAACAAAACCTGATGCTGAAATTCTGAAGACAGAAAGTGTAAAAATATCGATAATGTCGTTTTGTCGAGGCGAATCACACTAGGGCTGACCTGCCGAGGGAAGGAATGTTTGTCCTCGCATCCCTCAAAAATGGCTTAAGAGAACAGAATTAAATTGCATTACATGATCGGCAAAGACTAAAACAATTAGGTTGAATTTTTCAAAAATTTGAATAAATTAAAAATTTTGTAAAAATTGCTTTTTTTGTTAGGGGAGGGGGGGGGCATCATCTTAAGGCGTCTGGAGGTAGTACAATAGATAAATATCCAACTCAAACTTTCGTAGATTTTTTTAAAATGTTTATTTGCAGTTTTAGATTTTGTGGAAATTGTGAAAAAGTTTCTTCAGTCATATGAAAATACCAACCATTAATTAAACAAAATTTTTTTATAGACGAGGAATGACTTCTTGACCTTAAGAGCACATCCTTCTAAAATAAAATGTTCATTTTGAAAATGAAATGCTTTTTCTAGTTACAATTTCACTCAGCACTTAGTTACTCTCTAATCTGAAACTATTTACTAAAGCTCAGAAGTTGCAACTTTGCTTTCTGTACTCTTCCAGCATGCTAATTCCATTCTTTGTGCTCCTACTATGCAAACAAAAATTCATGGTTTTTCAAAATCTGCTTTACATATTAGCCCATCGCCAGATAATTCGCAAATCTGTTAATATGTAAAATAGCTCTAAAACTAAAATTAAGTAATGACTGCCTATAGACACGGAAATAGCACACATAAAATTTCGCGGACATCAATGCATATTTAAAATAGAGTACAAATAAACCAAAACCATTAATCTTTTTCGATTTTGACTAGAGATTAAAAAGCATTTCTGTTTCAAACCAATAGACATTATCTTGGAATGAATTCACTGTGAAAACGGATTAATCTAAAAAAAAAGGTAATTATATACTTACGCTAAACAGTAGCTGCAGAGTAATTCACCCTGGGTGCCTTTTACAACGTTAAATTAAAAATAAAACAACAAAAATTATGTATCATAACTTTCAAGAGATACTGTTGCAAAAATGACAACTCTCTCATTAACTTTTCGGGAGATAATATAAAACAGGAACTATTAAAGCATCCTAAAAAGATACATTCTTTTTTTACTTTCGTTTTCCCTCCATTATATCTGAGCTCCGACTTCATTTTCTTTTTATCCTGTGTGTTAATTTCGTGGTGCCATGTCAAAGGCCACTCTCTATGTTCTCATTAAGTTTTCGACAATGTACAACGAATTATTCTACAAAATGAGGTAGCTGCTTTTTGGGCTACATTTGTTAGGGCAATATAGAAATTAAAACGATTGGATTGCATCAAAATAATGAACATTATACATGATAAGAAAAAAAAATGTGTGTTTCCGTACTGTATTATATTATTATTTTTTTTTCATCATTATATTATGAACCAACTGAAAACATAAATTGGCCAACTTAGAAATTTTGTTTTATTAATGAGTCGAGTGCGTAATTTTCAATAATATGTGTTTGAAAATGATAGTTAAATTTTAATTATGTTGTAAGCATAATTTTACATGAAAATATGCCTCATTTCTGTCCTCTCTACCTACCTTTTACATTTGATAAATATTTTAGGGACATCATATATTTGCTTTTCCTTTCTCTTTCTCGCATTTGTTTTCACGATAGTGAACTATTCCCATTTTAAAATGGGTGTTTTTCGTTTCAAAAAGAATCTCATTTTTAAAATTCCTTTCATTGGGTTTTTGTAAATCTGGAAATTAGAAACACTTGTTTATGTGAACAAGATTAATAAGTGAGGCCACACAACACGTACGATTTTGCGACAATACGGGCGAATTCTGTTCACCACTATTTAACCAGATATTGTATTAGAAGGAGATCGTAAAATAGGCTGAGGCGTATCAGACTGGTTCTAAAACGTAGCTATGTACACAGCGTCGAATTCAAGTAAGCCACAAATTAGTATGACTTTCGATGAATAGCCAGGAAAGCTCTTGCGAACAACTCACAAAATGTGTCAATAGAAAAAACAAAATGATAACCTTAATTCTTTTGAGCAGAGGCTTTTATTTTGCTACGCGATACTATCGTATTGAAAAAAGACGAGATTTACAAATTGTAAGCAATTTGTACAATAATTGCAACAACTTTTAAGTAGGGGTACACTGGGACCAGTCCCACCACAACGGAGGCCCAGTACTTTTTTAAAGGCGGCGTGGCCCCCTGGTTAAGAAAAATATCAGTTGGAAAAAATGTCCAAAATTTCAGGTTTTAGTACAATGAATTTAATCATTACTTCATTGCGCTCAAAAATTGTAATATAACATGTATCATTTTCAATGTTTATTAAACTTAATGGTCCCTCCCTTCAACAATGGGATGCAACCTTATGTTAAAACGTGGTTGTTTCGACATAAATATGAAGAAGGTGGCCAGTCTAGCCTGGCCAGTCGCAAGTGTTCCACAAGTAATACTAAAGGAAAAGAGGAACTGTGGTCGTTGTTCTAAATTAATTTTTTTTTCTACTTTGTTGTAAATAGATAAATTGTAATTTAATAAACACTTTATTTAGAAAAAAAGAAAAGAAAACTTTGGCCACGCCCCTTAAAAAATTCGCATGCAACGGGTTTCATTTGTAGTCATTATAGCCCCGTCACTTTTTATTTTGGAACTGCATTCCTGCTTTTAAGTGAATACATGTTTGGAATATAAGTAAATCAACACTACCAAATATGAATCCTCATTACATCAATATGAATCACACTATCAGTATTGAGTCTTGCGCAATCGGTGACTTATTACTAGTACCAATCAATACTCACTTCTGAATATCAATACTGATCATACAAGACAACTAATAAAATTAATAAACACTTCGTATAAGGATGGATCAAACGCAAACGAAACAGTGATCATAATTTGGTCAGTGTGTGTGTGAGTGTAAAAACCTGTGTTTAGAGATAGAGTGGGAGGTGAAAGAAGAGAAACCTTATTGAAGAATGGGCTTGCCCCCTTTTTAAGCGCTCTCAGCCAAGTGATATAAGTTGGTGGTCAGCCAGGTGTATTGTCCGGGGAGAGGGCCAAAATCATATTGATGTCTTTTCCTTGATTTTCTGGACCGTCTTCAACAACCGACAGTGTTGACTATAATCGCTTTATATGATATTTATAGCTTTATAGCTTGATATGAGTAATGCACTACCCTTGCATGTGCTGCAATCAAAGTCATGTTTTCTGGCTTTTTGTCTTCTTGTGTGGTTTTGCTTCATGACAAGGCGTGGCCGCATACGGCCACTCGCACACTCAGCACACTGGAGCAGTTTTGGTGGAAAGTGTTGGAATACCCACCGTACAGCTCTGACCTTTCACCGTGTGATTTTCACATCTTTGGTCCTCTAAAAAAGTGTACCATTACATCTCTACTTCCACGCCGACGTGGAAGGGTCGACGTTTTCACTTGGAGAGTGAAGTCATGTAGAATATTTGAAACTGGTTTCGATATCAGCCATACTCTTTCTAAGAACGAGGTATTCACAGCTTGGCACAGCAGTGGGACAAGTGCTTCTGTCATTTTGATGATTACATTTGAAAATAAATAATACTTTTTAGTTTTGTGGCTGCTGTCCCGTTTTCATTTGATCCACCCTTACATAATGACATAAATAAGGTGGTGCTTATCAACAATATTAACGACCCGAAATGATCATATTGATAAGTGTCCTTTTACGTGTGTCATTATACAAAGTTTTCATTAATTTTATATTTTAACACCAGTTTTTTATGAATATTCTGGTTAATACCAACCAATACTGACTACCATTATGAATCCTACTGCCTATAGTGAAACATGCACTCTCAGTGACTGATAAGCAACCAAAAAGAGTAAAACTATATTTAGGTAATTTAAAAATAACTAATTAATTATCATTGGAATATAATGATAGCGATCGGGATAGACTTGCATTAAATATGAGGAACTTTTTTTCTGTTTTTCAGTGAAAATTTCAGAAATGTAGTATTTATCGCGTTGCTGCTGTATATAACACATTTTAAAAAGGGAACAAATTCACAAAAATTGACTTACAGCTTCTTCTTTTCTTTGAGAAAGTTTAAATAATGAATATTAAAGTAAAACAAAGTTTTAAGCCCAAGTTATATAAAAATCGATATCAATTAATGATATTCTTGTTCTTCTAAATTGAATAATATGTAAAAGAGTACTTTTAAAAATTGGTATTCATAATAAATATAAAGTTGTATGAATACAAATTTATAAATTACATTCGATTGGCTAGTACTTTATATCATCTTGACTTTTACAAAGTAAATAAAAAAATAAAAATCATAATAAATAGTTATTTCAATAAAACATGAATAAGAGTTCTTTTCTTTTGCTTGCTTCCCAGAAAGAGCTATCAATCTTCACCTCTCTATGAAGACCTGTTGTCATAAACCTATGATAATACATGTTAATTTTGTTTTGTGTAAAATTCATGAAGTCTCTCAAATTCATTTTAAATGATGACAGCCGATAAACAGTAGTATAGCAGGAATTCTTTTGTGTACTCCGGTAAAAAGTCTATGCATGTACGCACCATATTCTAGAGTGTAGGATAACAATAGCTTATGAAAATTTCGCATAATTCGATCTCTCTATATTAGAAATTTCCTCAGTGCTGAAGTCTGGACCAGAAACATTCTTCGGTTTTTGTCTTTATTTCTCTCGATCCTGATCATTTTCCTTATCAATTCCATTCTCCGTCGAGTCCCTTATAAGTTTGTTTTTCCACCTTTTCCTCTGTCTCCGCTTCCTGTTTTCTCCCTCATCGATACGGCAGCTAAAATACAGACGGATGGACAGTCCGAAATCAAAAACAAATGTGTGTGGATAGCAGAACTTTTTTTGCAAGTGAAGAAGTGTGAGTATTTTACCACCCGAAATGACCGTAATGATAAGAATCTTAATAATATGTGTTAATTTACAAAATTTTAAACTAATTTTACCTTTCAACACCACTTTAATGTTAAGTATTTTTGTTAATTGATGAAGCGCTAGGTAGTGCCTGGCAATTTTATTGCCGTTACGGAACACCCTTTAGGATAGCTACTAATTTTCGCTGCATAATACAAACTGACAGAGAGAATGTCTTGAATTTCCCTCGAAGATTTCTAGCTAAGCAAACAAAAAATAAAATGCGGTTTGGGGGGTCGATTGCTCATGGGGAAAAGTGAAAACAATTTTTGATCGTTTTATCCTTGACGCATAGAAAGCAAAATAAAAATAAAATTAAGAGGAGTTTATGAAATCCGTTTGAGAGTTTTCAGGGGTCTTCTAACACAAGTTTTGGGGAGATTTTCAAGCAAAAAAAAGTAATTTTTCGATAAGTTAGCTTTTGATGGGACATGAACAGATAATACAAATGGGGAGAAGGAAAAAAAACTGCAATTAACGAAAGTGTGAGTTTTTTTGTGATAATTCAACTGTTAAAATACAAATATGCTTGATTTAAATATTGAATTCTTTGGATATTAATTTAAAATGATTGTTCCGTTATTTCAATTCAGTCTAATTCATTATAGGTTTTATTTGCTCATTTTTTTCCCAGGCTGGGTTTGTGGTTGACAAAAATGTTTTCATTGATGTTTATTACTAGTCATAGATGATATTTATGTTCGAAATTCTTAGAATTTTGAAACGAAAGAAATCTGTTGTTATTGTCGTTCCTGATCCCTTAAATGATCTTACCAATTCAGACCAAGTTCATAGAACGCCAGGAAATCTACAAAGAGAAGAGGTTTTGGAAAAACCTCGTTCGAAGTAAAATCAAGGGAGATTAAAGAAATATAAAGAACCAAATGGGGAGCATGTATCCTGGATTAATCGAAAGCATTTTGTATTGACATTGAAAATACACACACACAAAAAAGAAAAAAAAATAATAAAACTCCTTGCTGTAAGCCATCTCAACAATCACACGTGCACCTATATCCCAGGTTTCATTTTCTCAAAAAAAAAAAAAAAAAAAAAAAACAACTTAGCGCATATTCTCTCTTACCACCGTGTTTATGTCGACAACGCCACGTGAGACCGACCCAATGTAGGAAACTTTTCTAAAATATGGGCCCATAACAGGGTAGCGGCTCGTTTACCCCGCTGCGTAATAAATCCCGCTCATTAGTTAGGGCTTAAAGAACGTGGGACGAATCTTTCCTTTTTGGCTTATTTTCTTGTTCTTTTTAATGCGATAGCCAATAAATAAGACTTCCAAAAAAGAAGAAACCCCAGTCATTCTGAAGCGCCTTGCCATGGGAAGAAGGAAATAACCGTGATGGAAACTCGAGATGAAAAGCAGCCAGGATAGCTGCCCCCGACTCGTATTTTTCGGGGAAAACGCAGAAAATTTAGTTTCATTTATTTTTAGTTTTCAATTACAGTTTGGGGAGATACTACTTTCGATTCTTCTGAAGGAAATTTTGTCCTATTAATGCATGTTCCAGAGGTTCTGTCATTTCGATAAGCTAATGGTTGACTTTATCAAAGTTGAAACTGGAGGTGCACCGATTTGTTAAAAATTTATCTCACGGATAAGATAGGAATATGAAACACAGTTTATTCCTAGGAGCTGCGGATGCAGATGCATAAAAAGATATTTGGTATCCGAGGCAGTGGCGCAGAGAGGGAGGGGGAGCAGGGGAAAAATCCCCTGGGCCTTAGCTTGTGAAGGGGCCCCCCTTTTGCTGCTTATATGATACTTAATTGTGTGTTGTCAATTTTGTAAAAAAAAAAAAGTCCATATTCAGATTATGTCCCCGTATGTTTCAAATTAATTTTTGAATGAAATTACAAAAAGATAGCTAGCATAAACCACCAACTTGACAAAACGAGGAGTGTTTCTGAATGAGTCTTCTTTTGCAAGAAAAGGAGACATTGACGGTGTTATTCAACGGTTTGCTGCCATGACTAAAAGTAGAAAAGATTAATTTACCAAGAAATTATTTTTTTTCCGAGACACATTGTTAAACAGTGGAAGAAAGGGTATAGCCTGCGGAGAGACTATGGGCCCACCCAACCTCAGAAATATTGTCCACTTTTTTTTTTTGTCCTTCTGAAATTTTTTGGCTGCCTGCTTGCATGGAAGTATGAATAAAAATATTATTTGTTTCAATACTGAGGAAACATGCCATGTAAAAATGTTAACGTTTCAAATACAGTTTCTCTATGGAGGTGACGAAACCTTCAAAACAAAATGTTGGTATTTTTTAGAGCATGGATGTTTATAATTGTAATAATACTCTTTTAAATTGATAATTTTAATTCTATTAATTATTTGCCAATTAATATTAATTTAAAGTTTCTTTAAATGATTAATAATTTTAGTAAGGAATAAATGATTTATCTAATACGACATCAAAAGGATTTCTGGATAGCAAAGGGACCCCAAAGATTTTATCCCCGGGGCCTCGACTTGGCTCTCTGCGCCTCTGATCCGAGGATACGGTTACGACGCTCCAGCACCCCCCTCCCCCCCAAAAAAAAGACGTTGGTTAACAGATGTATTGTTATGCATAATTACAACGAAATATTTTCTTTGCTTTACCATTAAAGGAGTTACAAAAATTCGAGATTGAATTGAAAATTGATTCTTCATTAAAAGGATTACACAAAAAAAGTATTTTAAATATGAGAAGGGGCGTAGCCAGCGGAGGGATATTAAAATGTACACTCCTACCTCCCAAATTTTTGTATCAGTAAGTGTGATTTTATTCCCTTTCCCCCCCCCCCCGTAGACAAATTCAGTTAATTTGTGTGCGACCTTATTTCATATACTTTTCTCCCCAAAAGCTTTCTTTGCCGCTCTCTTTCTTATATGACAAACAATTTTTTTTTTCCAAATAAATTACAAGCGCTCTTCAAAGCTTCCAGGGAGACTGAGGGTCGGTACGGTTTTCCGATTATCCTAAATTGCATAATATATCTCATATTTTGATCCGATTTGATGCATTTTTCTCAACTACTTTAATTGTTTTTAAAGATTCTTTGAACTGATGCAATACAGCATTAATCTAATATATATATATATATGCAATGTATAAAAAGGTAATTTGGGTTTTACTAGTTCGGGTATTGTTCAAGCGGGTACTTTTACTGTAAGTTTTGCTTTCCTGTCATACTTGCCACGCGCGCTCTGGAGCTATGTTTTATTTATTTTGTTATTTGTCGAATATTTTGTTGGCCGTCGATTCTGAGTTCTTTAGATGTACACGTGTCCCCACGCCCTTGTAGCCCCGGATGCGGGTCATGTTGGTAAATGTGTGTGGTTCGATTAGGGATAAGAGAGAGGCGGAGTTATGTCTTCGCAAACCACGTGGTATGATGAACGTAAATACTCCCGCACATCGAAAATCGAGAGACTTCTACCACTGGAACTGCTTAATTAGTCCAAGCTGATTTTTGTACCCGTCTCCCCTCCCCTCTCCTCCTCTCACTCTATATTGTAACTTAAAGATAATGTTTAATAAACCGTTTTACATGCCTTAACTCTGGAACTTTACTTGAAATATCTGACGTCTCAAATAGTCGACAGGATGATTGCCTGTGTGCCAATTAAAAATTTTAAATTGTAAAAAAATAACGCTCAATAGTCCGGGAGACGGGTTCATTGGCCACCGTTCGCAGGAGATGCAGCGCGCCCCTTCGCCGACCAGCCGATGGCCTACTCCCTTGAGTCCGCTCTCCGCCGGCCAACTTCGTCGAGCCCTGCTCTGGGAGATTTCAACACCGAGTCAGGTTATCTTCCGAAGTACTTCACAGAACGTCCTGCTCGTTCTACGCCGTTAATGCCGAAATTGAAGAACGTCTGCATTGATGAACAGCCTATGCCGTATTTCTGCAGCGCTCATCATACCGAAATCTGCGCCTCCTAATTGATCTTTTTTTTTTTTTTTTTTTTTTTTTTCTTCGCACGTCCGCTGCTATTCTGAAAATCCGATGGAAATCGACGGAGAACAGGCCCCACGAGAAGTGTCTGCAACTGGTGAATTATTTCCCCCTTTTCTCCGTGCCGAATATTTTTGTTTTTGTGCGTATAACTTAGGTTGACCGAAACTCCTCCTGCCTGCATTGAACTTGTGAGAGAATATACTTTTTTGTTTGTGTTTTGTTTATTGTTGAAGAATTACGATTTCAACTTGCGGATATTGATTTATTTCGTAAAAGTAAGCGATTTTTAATTTAGAGTTGAAGTGAACATTAGAGTATTATATTTAAATGATTATCAGTTGTGTGTGTTATTTTAAAAAAGCTATTTTAATGTTGAAAGAAAAAAAGAAAAAAGAAAGAAAGAAAAAAAAATGTATTGATATATCTGCGCTTGTTTTAATTAATATAGTATTTTCATTAAGGTAAGTTTACAATTGAATTGTGTTATTAAATATTTTATTTCAGTTGAAGTTTCATACGGGTCTTACTATTATTAAATTAATGCTTAAATTACTACTGCATTACCTATATTTCCTGGAGATTTCAAAATTGAAATTTTGTTATTTGCATACTATGACGTAGTTTAGATTCATTTGATTATTTACCTGAAATGATTTACCGATTGGGACTCTCAACTTGACACGAATTCTAATTTACTTGAGATAATGTCATTTATTCACTGAAAAGTCACTTGAAAATTTATGACAAATTCATGCACCCGGGTACGATAACTTAAATGAAAACAAGAAATACTTATTGTGTCAATGTAAATAAAAAATTTTCTTGCATTATATTAGGTTTGCGTATGTAGATGTTTTATTTTGAATATTTACTGTGTAAAATTTGTGTGTGCCAAAATGATCGTATATTATTTCCTTTATTGAATAACTAGCTGCGTGCCCGTTCTTCGCACGGTAGGAAACGAAAATTTTCCTTACATGTGTAATTCGAATTTATTCGTGATGTGGAATTTAAGGAAAAAGAGCAAAATTATTTGACTCTTGATGTAAAGTTTGCGTCACGAGTATTAACCTGGCATCATTGCAGTATAATGACTCAAAAAACTACGTCAGTGTCATTCACTATCAAAAAAGTGGAAAGCTTAATGGTTTGCAGAGAACTCCTGGCTTTCAAAATGTCTTATTTCTACATCATACTGTTTTTTAGGCTCAAGTTGTAGCATTAAATACCTAAGACACTACATGGAATGGACAACCATTTATTTCTTTCCGAACATGTACCATATAAGGAAAGTATTGTAATCATGAAAAAATTCGACTTCGAGATTTTGGTGTATTTACACGTTTTGAGGTCTTCTGAATTCATTTATGCTATTTTCAAGAGATGTTTTTAAGATAACTGCGCACCCGCTCTTCATACGGGAATAAGCGAATATTTTACTACTAAAATCATATCTGCATGTGACAAAACAGAATTTCATTTTTAAAAAAGTTCAAGTAATCTCCTCTGTTGAAATTACTGCGGGATATATTAACGCAAATTAGAATTACTTTTCGTTTAGTTGGTTGTAAGACAACCGTTGAAAAAGGAGAAACACTTTTAATTTCATGAAATATTTATTAACGTGGTATATTATGATTTATTCATATTATCCTTACGAATCTAATGATACTACCTATTACGTACATTAATACTATCTATCTTCGCTTCTCCCTCTTCAAGGCTCCCTTAAAAGAAACAGCTTAGATTATTTGGCCCCAATGGAATCTTTTGATTCTATGGCGATTCTTTGCAATTTACGCATTAGCATAAATAATAATCATTTCACATAATGGTTGCCATTAAGGAAACTCTCCATATATATTTAATTTATACATAGTTTTATAAGATTGGCGTATTTAGCGCCGCAAACCATTTCATCTTATTGTGGGGAGAAAATATCCAAGGGAGGCCATTTTAAATATCCATGTATCTAATATAGCGATATCTTTTATATCCTCCATAGTCCTGTCTCCTGAAAAACATCAAACTGTGTAATCTCGAGGAGCTACTTATTCCCGCTTTAATTGTGACATGGCGCTAGAGTTGCAGAGTTTACAAATTTCACGCATTTTTTTAAATTTATGACGTCACTGTTTGACTGCCGTAAAGGATACCCCAGTTGGTTGAGGGAGTTAATTTCGATATTTCGCATAGTAGTTTTCAAACGGTATCATTAAAACTTTGCGTTATGTAGGACCTTTATGGAGGAACGTAATTCAACGTTAAAATAAAACTATACTCGCAACCTGCATGCATATGTTAGGCAACGCCTGCGCCATAATTAAATGCCAAAAATAAAAATAGTAAATAGAAAAATTTTAATATATCGCGCTTTGAAACGAACTTTGTAACTTTTAAAATGAACATTTTCAGCGCCGTGAAGACATTTCAATTTTTAAATAAGCACCGGATTAAAATACCACTTCTAATAATAATAATCGTGAATTTCTTAGTTTATTTCTACAGTAAATTTTAATCAAAATATCGTCTCCCTGTGTTGAAAATAGAGCTGGAATAAATGAGTTAAAATTATGGCGTAATTTTTACGTATCTTAAAGCATTTGACGTCATAGATCCTCACTTGCGAATTGAAATTCTGATATCCCATTTAAAAACTCGATTGGTTGAAAAAACCCTTTTTTCTAATCCTTTCTGTGGCAACAGCCGAACATAAATTCTCGTGCCGTGATCGCAATGTAATGAATGGCGTAAGATCGCGTTGATGCTATTAAATTCTAAACATTAGGCTGCATTAAAATTCGTAAAAAATCATCTAATTTACATAATTTTTTCGTTTTTATTTTAAAAGAGGGAGAAAAGAATGTTTCACGATTTGTCAAAATATCAAAAAGTTATGACGGATAGAATTCAAGATGCGACAGTTTTAAAATTATTTTACGAAAAAATTCGCCGAAGCAGATGCTTAGTAAAAAAATTCCTAAAAATCGGTAAATCATGTTACGTATTCAGAACAAACTGTTTTTAAAAGAAAATTTTCTCCTCTATCCGATGATACAAATGCCGTTTTGCTGCGAGCGTAATTTCCGCCGTTATTACGAATTAGGTGAGAAAAAATGCCAAAAATCGCATAAAACATAAAATAAGAAAAAATCTAGGTCGAATTTTGAAAAAATCGCTTCGAGGTGCACAACTACATATTTACATCTTCCCGAGTACCAAATTTGGTGTTTCTAGGTGTAGCCGTTTGTCCGTAACGCTGCCGACAGACACACACAGACACCTTCTTTTATAATAAGTAGAGATTTGCCAGACATCAGGCCGTCGATTTTGAGATCTTTAGATGTACACGTGTCCCCACGCCTTTGTAGCCCCGGATGCGGGTCATGTTGGTAAATGTGTGTGGTTCGATCAGAGATGGGAGAGAGGCGGAGTTATGTCTTCGCAAACCACGTGGGGTGGTGAGCGTAAATACTCCCGCACATCGAAAATCGAGGGACTTCTGCCACTGGAACTGTTTAATGAGTCCACGCTGATTCTTGTACCCGTCTCCCTTCCCCTCTTCTCATTCTAAATTGTAACTTAAATGTAATGTTCAATAAACCATATTACCTGCCTTAACTCTGAAACTTTACTTGAAATATCTGACACACACACACACACACACACACACACACACACACACACACACACACACACACACACAGACACACAGACACCTTCTTTTATAATAAGTAGAGAAGATGATGCCAACCATTTTTTTTTCATGTAATATAATTTAAATTTGCCTAGACGGTTAACTAGTAATAAAACCTCTGAGGAGAGTATTCGCCCTCAGATTGTTAAGAAATACTAGTAATAACCAAATAAGAAAGTACAACAAGACATTGCTAGAAAAAAAATAAAAATGTCAGGTCACATAAATGCAGTACATCATGCAGGCTATCATTTGTTGTATTACCTTGAAAAATTCTTCTAGCAAGCTACCTGTTAATACTGCTGTTTCACAGCTATGGTTTTCGAAATTTCCTACACACTACGCACATTTTTACATTATTTTTTACATTGCCTTTACACTAAATAAATTTACTCCATTTTGCAACTGCATTTTGCCAACTATTTTGCCAAGTTATTTTCATTCCATTCACTTTATGCCATGCAAGGCAAAGCCATAAAGATTTGCCAAACAAAATGAATGTCAGCCATGTTTATTCAATTTTGTTTAATTATATTACTATACTAGCTGAAGTACCCGTCCTCGACGGGTTAGTGAATGCAAATTTCCAAGAAAGCAAGATCTTTCGTCAGCATTGTATAAGTACACAGAATGGATGTAGTATGTTGCCAAAGTAAAGAAAGCGAAGTTATAATTTTTATGTATTGTTAAAATATTACAGGTTAGAGAGTAACTAAGTAATATCATTTCATTCGCATTAGTCGTAATTATGTGATGCGTGAATGAATATTTACGCATATTGAAATAATTTTCGCAAAATCTAAAAATTCAATCAACATTTTTGAAAAAATGGAAGCCTAGAATTTAAGTTGAGTGACAACCTATCCTGTCAACCAAATTCGTTTCATTCCCTGCAATCTTTATTTCGTGATGCTGGAACAAATTTTCAGCATTTTAAAATGATTTTCGCAAAATCTCAAAATGTAATCAAAATATTTTAAAAATTCAACGCCTATAAATTAAGATTAGCAACTACCTATCATATCACTAAATTTCGTATCATTCGTATTAGTCGTTATTACGTGATGTTTGAAGAAATATAAACGCATTTTGAGAGAATTTTCACAAAATCTCAAAATCTAATAAAAATGTTTAAAAAATTGGACTCCTATAGTTTATGTTGAGCAACCATCTATTGTGTGACCAAATTTCATATCATTCGCTTTAGTCGTTATTACGTAATGCGGGAACAAAGATTCACTCAGTTTTAAACGATTTTCACAAAATCTCGAAATCTGATCGATTTTTTTTAATTAGATGCTTATAGTTTAAGTTGAGTGACCACCTATCATGACACATAATTTCATATTATTCGCTTCAGTCGTTTTTGCGTGATGCTTGAGCACAAATTTACGCAGTTTGGAACGATTTTTGCAAAATCGGAAAATCCAATCAAGATTTTTTTAAAATTCGACGCCTATGTTTTAAGTTGAGTGACCACCTATCATGACACAAAATTTCATATCATTCGCTTCAGTCGTTTTTACGTGATGCTTAAATAAAAAAAGCGTCACGCACAGAATGTCAGAATGACAGAAGGACAGAATGACAGAATTACAGACAGACAAACTTTTTTTTGAGGGTCGCATCGGAATCCCGGGTGCTTGAAACGGATAGAAATTGTAAAATTTTTGAATTCCGAGAAATGTACAAACAAAAGTCTAATTTTATTTATATAGATTGTTGTACAGTATTATTGTCTCCCACCTAGGTTGTAAATATTTTACTTGTGATATTTTGAAAAAAATTGTGCGCACTCATTGCTTTATTTTTATTGTAAGACTAGCTGAAGTACCCGTCGTTGACGGGTTAGTACTGAATGCAAATTTCTAAAAGCAAGAACTTTCGTCAGCATTGTTGGAGTACACAGAATGGATGTAGTATGTAGCCAAAGTAAAGAAAGCGCAATTATAATTTTTATGTATTGTTAAAATATTACAGGTTAGAGAGTGTCTAAGTAATATCATTTCATTCGCTTTAGTCGTAATTATGGGATGCGTGAACGAATATTTACACATATTCAAATAATTTTCGCTAAATCTCAAAATCTAATCAACATTTTTGAAAAATTGGAAGCCTAGAATTTAAGTTGAGTGACAACCTATCGTGTCACCCAATTTTGTTTAATTCCCTGCTGTCTTTATTTCGTGATGCTGGAACAAACATTTTAGCATTTTTAATCGATTTTCACAAAATCTCAAAATGTAATCAAAATATTTTAAAAATTCAACACCTATAAATTAAGATTAGCAACTACCTATCATATCACCAAATTTCGTATTAGTCGTTATTACGCGGTGCTTGAAAAAATATAACCGCATTTCGGGAGAATTTTCACAAAATCTCAAAATCTAATAAAAAGTTTAAAAAATTGGACACCTATACTTTAATTTGAACAACAACCTATCATGTGACCAAATTTCATATCATTCGCTTTAGTCGTTATTACGTAATGTGTGAACAAAAATTTACTCAGTTTGAAACGATTTTCGCAAAATCCCAAAATCTGATCAGTTTTTTTTAGATGCTTATAGTTTAAGGTGACCACCTATCATTTCACCAAATAGCATTTTTTCACCTTTGCAGTTATTACATGATGTGCGAACACAATACGCAGTGTGAAACAATTTTCGCAAAATCTCAAAATCTAATCAAGATTTTTTTTTAATTCGACGCCTATGTTTTAAGTTCAGTGACCACCTATCATGACACCCAATTTCATATCATTCGCTTCAGTCGTTTTTACGTGATGCTTGAACAAAAATTTACGCAGTTTGAAACGATTTTCGCAAAATCTGAAAATCTAATCAAGATTTTTTAAAAATTCGATGCCTATGTTTTAAGTTGAGTGACTACCTATCATGACACCCAATTTCATATCATTCGCTTCAGTCGTTTTTCGTGATGCTTGAACACAAATTAACGCAGTTTGAAACGATTTTCCCAAAATCTGAAAATCTAATCAATATTTTTTAAAAATTCGACGCCTATGTTGTAAATTGAGTGACCACCTATCATGACACCCAATTTCATATCATTCGCTTCAGCCGTTTTTACGTGATGCTTAAACAAAAAAAGCGTCACGGACAGAATGACAGAATGACAGAAGGACAGAAGGACAGAATGACAGACAGACAAACTTTTTTTTGAGGGTCGCATCGGATTCCCGGGTGCTTGAAACGGATAGAAATCGCAAAATTTTTGAATTCCAAGAAATGTACAGACAAAAGTCTAATTTTATTTATATAGATTTCCGTACTATTGCATCATTATGTTTTGTCAAATTTTAGAAACTGCATCCTGCCTCTCAAGTGTTGTACAACATAACTCCAGAATTCTAGTCAGAAAAATTTAAGGTGTCTAAACTTGAAAATTAGATTAGTTCGCAGTTTTAGGTTGCAAGGACGTCTGACTCGCAAGTGAGAGACTGGCCACCACAATGATATTGCTCGTCAGACTTCTTTTGCCGGGGGGAATATTGTAATGTATAAAAAGGTAATTTGGGTTTTACTAGTTCGGGTATTGTTCAAGCGGGTACTTTTACTGTAAGTTTTGCTTTCCTGTCATACTTGCCACGCGCGCTCTGGAGCTATGTTTTATTTATTTTGTTATTTGTCAAACATCAGGCCGTCGATTCTGAGTTCTTTAGATGTACACGTGTCCCCACGCCCTTGTAGCCCCGGATGCGGGTCATGTTGGTAAATGTGTGTGGTTCGATTAGGGATAAGAGTGAGGCGGAGTTATGTCTTCGCAAACCACGTGGTATGATGAACGTAAATACTCCCGCACATCGAAAATCGAGAGACTCGTGCCACTGGAACTGCTTAATTAGTCCAAGCTGATTTTTGTACCCGTCTCCCCTCCCCTCTCCTCCTCTCACTCTATATTGTAACTTAAAGATAATGTTTAATAAACCGTTTTACCTGCCTTAACTCTGAAACTTTACTTGAAATATCTGACGTCTCATATATTTTTTTTATCCTTTGAAGCGCAACCATTTCAAAATGCTGAAAAAAAAGAGGAACCGTTGCCGCACAGCCAGTCTGTGTCAAAAAAATGGTCTCTAGATGTGTGGCACGCGATAAGCGATTCGATCAACCGTCATCTTTCTGATAGTTTAATCGAGCGATGGCTGCCCTTTTTTCAGCATAGAGCAGTCTATCCAGTTGTTCTTCTACATCAATGTATTTCCATCGAATTGTTCCAGTTCTCAGCAGAGGCCAGTGCTGTTAAAAATAATTCTGACAATTTTACAAATAATCGACTATTTTTAAGGGAAATGATGTGCTAAAATGTAAAGGATTCTCGTGTCATTATGTCACCTTGAAGTATTTTTATAGAAATCCAATTTATTTTTCGTGACTAATAACAGTCAAAACGTCAGTTTCGTGTCTTCACGGCGAGGACATCACGCGTTAAAGGGTTAAATAAATATTTCAGTCTGAATAAATATTCAGTCAAAAAGAGGCTATTACCTCCCCTAGCACCTTTTGGATCCACTCCAGGAAATATTTTAAGATGGTGTGTAAGAAAGTTTCATGCAATTTTCACAAAACTTAAAAATTCTGGAAAAAAGACAAAAAATTGAAAAAAAAATATTTTGACAATGATGTTAAACTGATGTGATTAAAGGTAAGACATGTTTCATTTAGATTTAGTAACAACTTATTTCAAAATCGGATGCAAAGAAATATAAATTTATTTGTTGTTCCAAAGAAAGTAGTATTGTATTCAAATTACATAGCTTCTGTGCAACTTTATGGGAGTACTTACAAATGCATGTTGCAATTTCTTTAAAAATCAAACAAAACAAATATTTTGTATCAAAATCAATGTAGATTTCTGAATCATCTTAGGTCAACTCTTTTGTAGTTCCAACCTTTTAATGTTTCCTAAGCCTTCGCACAAACTGAAAGGACATTAATAATTCCCCTTATGTTTGCCGCCATCATTAACAAGCTAAATGAGAACAGAATCATTGTTGCGTAGTAAGGATGCCCCTCAGTATGTGTCTCTGTGCTCTTCTTATTAAGCTGATCTCTAGAAGAGGCGCTGAGAATAAACTTATTTCATTATACTTATTTCTCGTTATTGACAGTTCTCGCGTTCGCTGTGAGGACTCATAGCTGTTCGACAATGATCGTTATCCATACTTAATGCAACTCATTTCTTCTTGATTACTAGTAATAAACAGACTCTTATTGGTCGTCTCTAGCGAGGTTTCGGAGCAAATATCAGTTTGATTGGATCAAGATTGAATTAATATTCGTTTTTCTTTTCTTGAAAAAACAAACAAACAGAATTGCAAGGACTGGAATCTATGGAAGCCGTCTGCTCAGTTTTGAACAGATGTACAAAAAGGGAATATTGTAAAAAATTTTAGGGAAAAGAATTAGAATATGGATATTTGTTCTTTTATTAGTGCTATTTCAATAAATTAAAAATACTATGTCTTATACATCTCTTTTAAACAATCCAAGACTTTACGCTACTTTGAAAAAGAAAGAGATGTCACTTTCATGTACGGAAAAATTTCTGTTTTTAAATGTCTTTTGTATTAGTTACATTGATGAGCACCCTTATTATTTTACGTTATGAGGTTTTTGAAAAACCGATCTTTATACATAGAAATAACTGATCTTGAAAAAGAAAGGTTATGGGTCTTTTTTTTAAATGTTGCAATTTATCCGTTAAATATTAGTTGAAAAAAATCTGCAACTTTTTTTCCTACTGAATAGAAAGATGAAAACTGTACACGCGCTGTTACCAGACACAAAAAATAGGTTAAAATAATCACATAATATACACATAATGAAAGCACCATTAATGTCCCATGATATTTTAAAAAATACATTTCTTCAAATTAGTTATTAATATATGTTCACTCGGTTACGTTCAATGCCGACAGTACGTTTTTCCTTCATTAAAAAAAGAAAGAAAAGAAAAGGAAAAAACACGGGGAAACCCTGATTTAACGTCATTCAAGGGAGCGAAAAGAAACGTTATATGCGGGAAAACTGAAAGTCATTGTTAGAGAAAAACATAGTGCTGGCAATGAATTAAAGTGACGTTCATGCTACATACCTTTGCTTATTGCTTTACAATAATTTAGGCGTTAGTTTTCAATTTTTTAAAAGAAATCGGCCGTTTTACTCTGTGTTTTGTTTTTACTATTTGCATAAAAAATATCCTTTTCAATACATATGAGTTTTTGTAAATTTTTTGTCTTGATCTTCAACTCTTGGAAAAGCGCTTGCACTAATTTTACTACTAGATCGCTTCAATCTCTGAGGAAAATATTTGTATTTTCTCAATGGCATTAAGGTTATCATAATACGTGTTGTCCGATTCCGAAAAAAGACGTTAAATAATGGGAAATGAACTTTATTGGGAGGGGGGATGATTTTTTAACATGTATAGAAAGATATTTCTCACTAACATAAAATGACGTTACAGGCAGAAAAAATTGTTGAATGTGGGTTAATATTAAATCGGGATTTCATTGCATTATTATTTTACATTGCTAATTTGTGTTTCTAGTTACTAAATTTTTATTAATGTATGTACGCCTTAAATATCTCACCGAAAAAGTTAAAACGTACTAAGTTAAACTCTTGGTAACAGAGTGGACAAGTAACACTTCATTTGGGGTTTATTCATTTATTTTATTCTTTTTAGGTTTGACTTTTATATTATCATCATTATGTACCATAAGGCTTTAGAAAGGTACTTAACTTCAATCTTACTACGATAACAGTTAACATAAAGAAGGTAAAATAGTGGGCATTGAATAAAAGTACACAACTTAATATTTTATAATTTATTTTCTTCCAAAAAAGAACCATTCAAATATAGTTAGCAGCCATGGAAAAAATTATTAACATTAGGTAACTATTTAAAAAGGCAGAGCTATATCCTGGGAAATTCATCTATTAAAAAACTTTCGACATTGTGGACATTGAAAAAAACATAATTAAGGGAGACAAAATGTTTTGAATAACAGAAAAAAATTTACTGAATTGGTTACAGTGTAAAAAAAAAGCAGAAGTGTAATTTGACTTGCAAAGGATTAGAGAAAAGTGATAAAATAATACCAATTATTTTCTAAAGTAACCATCATTCTGAAAAATCTCAGCTTATCGATCTTTGAAAAGTTACGCTTTTTGATTGCATTACTTTTTCAAATACCATTGCTGTAAAAGTGGATGAGAACATTAACTATTTTCATGTACCATAGAAACACTTTAAAAATTAAAAAGCTGATTTATGAGTAAAATTGAATTTGGAAAGCTGATAACATAGTCAGACTTTCTCTACTTTTTCGATGACTAGTGGAAAGCTTTTAAAACAAGGTCTAGAATGAAAAGCGATTGGTAGATGAAAACAGGTAAGTCTAATTGTCCATTAAAATCCTAAAGAATCACAAAAATATACATTTGTTGAAGAATGTACAGAAATAAAGTTCAATGATGAATGCACTTATTGAACTAAAATTTCAATATTGAGTAAAATTCGGTGTTTCCTTACAGATTCACAAAATGATACCATTAAAATAATGCCGTTTCGTTATTATTATAAAATGGAAAATATGTGTCGACGCTTATACGTATAATCTGGGGAACTCGTTTCAATGCGAAAATTTAATTGACAAAGTTTTGAATTTCAAATACAGTAGAATGCCCAAGGGGAAAAAATGACGTGAGATTTAAATTAACAGAACTTGCAATGGAGTCACTCTTTGTCATTTAAATAGCATCTTTTAGTAAATATGCTGCTTTCTTTAAATCTAACGTGCAATTTAAGTACATATATATACACACACTTGTCACATCAGATCACTCGTGTCGATAGATCTGAAATTTTACAAAAATATGTAAAAGTATGTAGAGAAAAAAAGATCTTTGTTTTTTCTAAAAATTCTCCTGCTCTGATTTTTAGCTATATTTTGCGCAATTTTCAATTCTGACAAAAAGCGTACTTAAGACTGCGAAATGAACTAATAATAATAATAATAATAATAATAATAATAATAATAATAATAATAATAATAATGAAGGGGAAAAGGTGAAAAGGTGGAAATATAGTGGACAACATAGTGGAATCGCTTGGGACAGCTATTTTTAATAGAGAGCTGGGCAAGAGACGCCATTAAAGAATAAGTTATTCTATCAACAGAAAAAACGAAGGCATATATTTTTAAAAAGAAAAAAGCTTTAACGAGGAAAAATGCGAATTAAAAATACAATTTAGAATATGAGATTAAAATATAACCAATAATCCAATGTAATGAACTGCATCACAAGCTACTTTTAAAGTTTGAAAATCAATTATTATTTTAGTTTTAAGTAATTTTCCATAATTTTTAACTGTTGAAGCTTGAACAGTCGGTTTGAGAGTTAAACACATTCGCAGATGAAAATATTTAAGAGTTTTTTGTCAGTTCTAGTTTTAGAGATGTCCATCTCCTAAAAGAATATCTTTGACATCGTTTGACCAAAAATCTTGTATTTTAGACACGCTCTAAAATTTATGGAAATAAATCCTAGCACATTTGGAAATCTAAATATACATTCAAATTCATTTGATAATTGTTAACGCTTTTTGAAAATTTCAATTATTAAAGTAAAATAAAGAGAAGTAGACGTAATTCCAAAAAGGAATTCGAATAGTAGGTTTAATATGGGCACAATTGTGCAGAAAAATATAGAAAAACAAGAATTTCCCCCCATAGACCATAATGTAAACGAAATCTTTGTCCGTAGCCCTGTAGAAAAACTATATGTACTATACACATAAAACTCAATACCGGTCTTAAGATGGTGGTTTATAACATATATACCCAATTTGAGCTCAATCGAATGTACCGTTTAAACGCTAGTGCACTTTCAATATTTCCCCCCCATAGGCCCTAACGTAAAAGAAATCTTTGTCGTAGCCCTGTAGGAAAACTATAAGTCCTATACACACCAAAATCAATACCGGTCGTTCGACGGTGGTTTATAAAATATATACCCAATTTGAACTCAATTGAATGCCCCGTTTAGGAGCTATTGTGTTGACTCACATGCACACACACACACACACACACACACACACACACACACACATGCATCTCGTAAAAACAGCATAAATGAATTCAGAAGACCTCAAAACGTGTCAGTACTCCAAAATCTCGAAGTCTAATTTTTTCATGATTACAATACTTTCCTTACATAGTACATGTTTGGAAAGTAAAAATACCAGCAGTTTTTTCACCACAAACAACTGTAAAAATTTTTTTATAAATGAACATCAAAATTCTCTCTAACATCTTTCGACACATATTTAGTTTCATTTTTTCCCTGAGCAATTCCATTTCGAGTTTATTTATTATTTTAAGAGCCGAGTGCTGACAAATTATCGCATAGCTTTTCGATAGAAACTTTTCTCGATTTTATTGGTCGTCTAAGATGACGAAATAGGTGGAATGGGCAGATTCCGGTTAAAGCACCGTTGATCACGGCGATTTTGTAGCGTAATACTTTGCTGCATCGCACTCTCCTTTTAATTTTTGAATGACAGTTACAGCTGATGCACACGACGCCGACGGAGCGTTCTCGAAATATCCGCGCTTTGCACTGGAACTCTTATATGGATAGCTTAAAGTGTTTAGTAATAATTCGGTGATAAATTTTGTGCTGTTGAATGTTTCGAGAAGTTGCTTTAGAAACGAAGAGTTATTTATATAGAAGCATGGCTTATTTGGGCATTTTGTTTATGCTTGCACATTAGTTTCAGATACGTTTTAATTCGAACGTTAAAGCATGTTTTATGCTTGTCTCGATTGCTTAGGGACATACATATAGAGTGGAACTTGTTTTAAGTATCTTTCACGCTGTGACCAAATTAATTTCATTGTAATGTTAAGAGAATGTAATGTTAAGTTTATGCAACCCAAGTGCATTCTTGTGTTGAATAAATGTGTAACATCATTTATTAATTTTTTTTTCTCTCCTGGAAATTTTGAGTTTTGAAATTTATTCCAAGATAATATTTATTTGAAAAACTGTTTTTATTTGATAGTAATTAGATTTGTATACTGATGCCATATCATTTATTAGGAGCACCATACTTCATAAAAGATTTTTAAAAAGAAAGTAAAGCAGATATTTTTATTACTGTTTATTTACTGAATATATTTTTAGCCAAAAACTAAAAGTAGAAATGAAAAAGAATCCTTTTTATTCATATAAGTATCAATCAATGCAAGACTTATTTATAAATAAAAGAAAAACTTTCCGAATTTCTATTAATTTTAATACATTTTGTAAAAGTATAAAAATACTGAATAACTTTGTTTTTTGTTTTCACTTTTTTAAAAATCCTACTAAATTTTATCTGTAAATAATATTAAGTACTTCATTGAAATTTAATAGTTTTACTATTATATTGGTCCCGTATCCCAATATATGCTAAAGTGTCGAAGAAAGCTTTAGTTCATGCGATTTTTTGATAGTAAGATTCTTAGAAATAGTCTTTATTTTTTTTTTTTCTAATGGGCAGGCACTGGCCACAAGCCTGTGCCATCAACGGTCCTAGTTACTGTCCATTTTATTATGGGAGCACCCAGTGGGCGGACAGCACTACCCCCTATGAAGGGACGGACAAGTTAACATCCATGCCCAAGCCGGGATATAGTCTTTATAAAAACGTATAAATGATGCTTTACTGTTTTTCTTTGTGTTATAACCAAGCTACGTATGTGTATGAATAGATGGATTTAAATTGTTTGTAATTATAATTCTAAGCTAAATTGTGCTCTTCAAAATTTCCACTTCAGTAGAATTTCGGTATTACTATAACTGAAACTTCATTTTGTAAATCGTTTTCCAATGTTGCAATTATGAAACATTTTTCATGTGAATGGAAGTCTTGTTCTCTGGAATATATTTTTCCCCTTTTGATTGGTGGAATCTTAGAATATTGCCTACGAATTTTCAATAAAAGATATTTAACAAATGAAGTATTATTTTTATTACATCTTATTAATATCTATATAATTTATATATTTTTAGGTAATGCATAAGAAGATTTTAACTAAATACAGTGAAATATATCTTATACAGAGCCTTTACCAAATGGAAACTTGCTCAAGACACTTCGTCAATTTTCAAACGCTTCGCCAGGCTTCATTTTTTGAGGGATTTCTTTCCGTAGACAGACAATGGAACAGACGATCACTGCAATCAGATGTCACTAGATGGAGCTGGCTCGGACACGTGTTCAACTACAGTGTTTCTGATGAAATGAATTGGAACGTCCTTTTTACAGACCGGATCTCGCACACAGTGATTTTCGTATCTTCGGACCGTTGAAGAAGCATCTGGCAAAAGTATTCATCCGACATTTTCCCCAATCGATGCCGCACTTCAGTACACCGTTGGTAGGTGTCTCAGGGCCCTGTCTTCACCAATGCCGGTTTCGATAAATTGGTATACAGATAGACCAAATGCTTTGATTCCTATGGAGGCTTTTCTGAAAAATAATCTGTATCGAATGTCCTGTGATGTATTTGTAGCCGTTGGGTTCTGTGAATAAACTTTTTGGTTAATGGACTTTCGCCTTATTTTTTGAACCCCCCTCGTAATTTTGCCAGCATGCCTCGAATTTACGCTTTAGTTTTTCAATTTTTTTTTAACTTGCACCACTTGGCAAAAAACATTTTGAATGTCTCATCAACACTGTCCATGTACAACAAGCCTTTAGCAGAACGTAAATATCCCGCTAGTTGTCTGAGGATTAAACTACTAAGCAGACATAATGGAATTGTCAATTTCGAAAAGGGCTCAAATCTGAAAATTAAACTTTTATAGGCGACACAAATAACTGATTTTCTGTTGAATCATTTGAGTGAATGAAGCATTTTTCGCCCTAGAATTATCGAAAACCGTCTACGTTATAACAAGGCAAAATAGTATCTTTGAAGGAAAATTTGTGGGAGAAAATGATATTACAGTTTTCTGAGATGTGCCCTTGCTCGAAATTCATCCTAGTATTTGGGTGGTTTTAGTAGTGGAAAGGCATTATTTTTTAAACGCATGTTTCTGATAAGAACACAAAAATTTTCGTCTTCATTTCACTATATTGTTATGCCTTGTGATTACACTGCCATACAAAATTACAAAATATTCCGCCATAATGTTCCAAAGAACGTCCTTTAAACGCCTTCTGAATACTTTTGAACTAGTTGCGCTACTAGGAGTGTTTTTCACCAGGATGGAAAAATGATATCAGTCTTTCTCGCTCAAACAATATAGATCTACATGTGTACATGAAAAAAAGCGAAAAAGTCAATTAACATAGTTCTTGAAGGAGTCACGTGACCGTGGTCGGACCATTACCTAACTTATGTGGTAGGACGGCATTGTGCTTGAAATGGATGAATGCCCCTAAAATTGCCATTGACCGTAATGTATTGGAAATCTTTTGAGTGTTCCTGTAGCAGAACTACAAATGATAAAGACACTTTTTTTAATGGAGAAATTCATTTTCTAACTCTTTACAGCATACATCACTTCTGAGTCGTTTGAAATAGCCCAATACCTCTAAAAAAACGCTTTGATGAATTTCGACCCATAGAGCGTAATGTATTTCGAATCTTTTGGGCGGGATCTGTAGATAAACTATCCAGTCGATTGGAATCGAAAGGGGAGGTGCACAACTAGATGTTACAGCAATCCTAAATATAAAGTTTCAACATTCTAAGCCTAATAGTTTTTGAGATATGCGAGTTTAATGAGTTTCGGCCATTGAGCGTAATGTATTTCGAATGTTTTGGGCAGTCCTGTAGATAAACTATCCCTACGTACAATTAAGTAAAAACCCCTCGAAATAGGCCCTTTTCGAATTTCGCTATTCAATTGAAATGACGGTTATATTTATGTTTGAAATAAGAAATGATGCAGTAAAGAACAACTAAGAAATTATCACAAAAAAAGACTAAAACTAACAACACTTTCATCCTTAAAAAGCGTATGGAATCGCCATTTAAATATCTTTCAAACATCTCTCTTCAAATGACTCTTTTTCATCTTCCATTTATATATTTACCCGCACCGAAACTCTAAACTGAGTTACTACTCTCTAAAGAAATGAGTCAAGCGCTGACAAATCGTCGCACGGCTTCTTGGAAGAAGACTTCGGTCTTAGATGACGTGCGTGGAATATGGCATGGAAATTCCTGCTGAAGGGATCACTGATCACAGAGCGTGCACTTTGCCGAAGAGCACAAGTGTATATATATACCTTTAATCTTTGAATGACGTCTACAGCTGATTCAGCGGCGTGCAAAATTCGAAACTTATCCACGCTTTGAACACGAGTGAGTGCATACTACATATCGTACAGGTTAAGCGATAGTTCGGAATTAAATTCCATCCGTTTGAAGTTTAGAACTGTTAGTTTTCGCATGAAGTATTATTTATTTAGTCATGGTTTGGGGGAGGGCTGAGAAGTTTGTTCGCAAGCGAGTAGTTGGTCAATGGTTTGCCCTTATTGATAGTGGAATTGTAGTTATTTTTTAAAATATCCATCTATTGGTAAGGAGATGAGCTCATTTATAGGGACGTGATTCAGTATACTCAAATGTAACTGGTAGTAAAGGGAAAAAATGTAACTGGTAGTAAAGGGAACCACGACTGTTTAGGATCACATAGCATGGTATGATCGAAAGCGTTGTCGTCATGTATCTATTTACAATCATTTTGGAGGATGTGCTGAAGTAAGGAACTTTAAAACCATGGTCTGTCAAAAACTAATGCATTTTCACAGAAAGCACTTGACAAAACTTAATAATTTGAAGTCTATTTAATTTAATTGGTGAGATTGCCGGAGAAAAGGCCATCGTTTATGAAAACGATTGGCTGGCAAGTTTTTGACAATTGATAGTTTTATCTGGTTTTAACCGTCATGTCAACGACCTAAAATATTGTAAAACTATTTTTTGCAACAACATTACATTTAAAATTTTCATAATTTTGCTTTAGACTCGAGAAAAATTATTTAACAAAAATACATTTTGGACAATTTTAGACAGTACAAACTACGTTATTTTGTTCAAAATCCCCAAGCATGAGTTTGGTTTAATAACATGCTTAGAATACAAAATATGAATAATAATAATAGGCTACTACTCTAAATATGAAAAAAATGTATACACGTACATTAAAAAAAAGATTGTTATATGTAATATCTGTGCATGTTTTGAATAACTGAATTTATTAACGAAAGTATTAGAAAATATTAAGTGAATGGATAATCACCAATCATTATTTTGATTGCAAATTCGAGTCAATTTACTTACCAGAGGATATTTATATTCTAATAGTGGTTTATGAAGAATAGCAACAGATTATATTTACACAGAAAAACAAATATTTAGACTTATCAAAAATATTTAGGCAACTCATGATTCAGTCGTTGAATACTGATTTAGCTTCAGCAAAGCTCCTTTTTTTAAAAAAATAATAAATCATGGCATAAAGGAATTAAAATAATTACTTACAGAATTCATAAATTTCGAACAACCCGAGGAAGAAAAAATACGTAAAAGGTAAGTTTCAAAAATGCATTTACTATTTTCAATATTTAATCTTAGCATGCCAAATAATCTAAATAGTGATATGTAATTTTGCAATTACATAAAACAAAGTGTTACTAATTACTGATAAAAATAACACTAATAACATGCATTAGGCTTTTGAAAATTTTGAACAGTTTTCGACACTTTTTAGCAGTTTTCTACGTGCTTTTGGCATGCCTTGTCAATAACCAGTTTTTGTCGTTAAAAACTTAACCTTGGACTCAGAGATGCCTTTAAACGCGAATAGGCTGCCGAAAATTCTCTAAAAAAATGAGAAACAGATACTTTTTCCTGATTTTAAACTAAGTATAAAATGTTACTGTTAGAAAATCATATTTTTTCTGTTTTCCACAAAGACAATCAGAGAGCTCAAGCGATATTTTCACCTTAAAAACGAAACTGCAAAGTCCTGTTTCAATCTACAGGGGAATTATTTTACTGGTGGCTTCCGTAACTTTATTGATATGATTCGAGGGTCGTCCAGAAAGTAAGCTTCCTGCGACCAATAAAAAGAAACAAAACATTATTACCTGGAAAAATTTATTGCAAAAGATACAGCAATGTTTCATCTACTTCTCAACATAAGAATTTTCTGAACATTATCACTTATCATACCGGGGAGTAAGTTTTTGTAGACCAGGATCAAGGCAGAAGCAAGACCGGTAACCAATGGGTAACCTATGCTTCCAGTGACTTGCAAACCTGAAGAAATTCCTGTCCGGGCATCACTTTTCCACTGACATAGACTTCAAACTGTGATTCTCTGGCTCCTTACTCAGGCGGCAGACTTCTATGACACGGGACTGCAAAAAACTTATCCTACAGTATCATAAGAGTTACAGTTCAGGCAAGGGCGTAGCCAAGGGGGGGGTTAGGGGGGTCATAACCCCCCCATGAGAAATTTTTTGCCATACAAAATGTATATTCTTTACTACATTTTCACACACACGTATACATATATGAGTTGTAGTAGTCGTAACCCCCCCATGAAAAATTTCTGGCTACGCCCCTGAGTTCAGGTTATTTTATGTTGAGAAGAAGCTGAAATATTTCTGTATATTTTGCAGTACATTTTTCCTATGCTTCTTTCCTGCAGTTTGAATATGTATCATGCAAATATTTAAAACAGTTAATAGAAATTTTTTGATATTGGTGTTACATGAATTAATCTAATATTTTAAACTAGTTAGTTGTAAGGCGCCATATAAAAAGTTAAGAAACGTTAAGACTTTAATTTATTAAATGTTGAATTTCTTTTAAAATTGTGCAAATGAAAATTATTCCTGCTATACCAGGTTATACCAGGGTGTTCCAAAAAGGTGGCAACGGGCTTTCCTTCTTTATATATTAGAGATAAGTGGACAATGTAAATTGAAAATATGTTCAAAATAAGGTCGGAAATTAAAGTTAAGAAAAATATCCTCTCGTTAATTTTCAAAAAGTTACACTTTTTAAATTTGGATACGAGCCCGTACCAAAAAATTCCCAATTAATTAAATATGCTTTATACACTCATAAAGGGATGCTTAAAATATGAGAATATCCTAAAATCTGTCAGAGGTATGAAGATATATATGCTGACTTAAACCACTTTTCAGTGGCTCTCGTAGGGAAAACGGTAGAACGGATTACACATCGGATGACCGAATATCAGGGATCGTACAGAATTTTCGAAAGAAAATATTTTTTCCCACTAGCAATAAACGTTTACATTCAAATTTATGTATACCACTCGATCATCTTTTTTAAAGATATCTCTAATTCATTTTATGAATAAAGGCTGAAATTTTGTCCATCACATCTTTAGTGTATGGGGCACATTTTACTAATTAGGAATTTTTTTGTACGGGGGTTGTATAAATAAAAATTTAAAAAGTTTAACTTTTTAAAAATTAACGAGAGGAATTTTTTTCTTAACGGTGTCTTATTTCCGACCTTATTTTGAAAATTTTTTCAATTTACATTGCTCACTTATCTTTAATAGATAAAAAATTAAACCTCATTACCGCCTTTTTGAGACACCCTATATATATATGAGACGTCAGATATTTCAAGTAAAGTTTCAGAGTTAAGGCAGGTAATATGGTTTATTGAACATTACATTTAAGTTACAATTTAGAATGAGAAGAGGGGAGGGGAGACGGGTACAAGAATCAGCGTGGACTCATTAAACAGTTCCAGTGGCAGAAGTCCCTCGATTTTCGATGTGCGGGAGTATTTACGCTCACCACCCCACGTGGTTTGCGAAGACATAACTCCGCCTCTCTCCCATCTCTGATCGAACCACACACATTTACCAACATGACCCTCATCCGGGGCTACAAAATCGTGGGGACACGTGTACATCTAAAGATCTCAAAATCGACGGCCTGATGTCTGGCAAATCTCTACTTATTATAAAAGAAGTGTCTGTGTGTCTGTGTGTGTGTGTCTGTCGGCAGCGTTACGGACAAACGGCTACACCTAGAAACACCAAATTTGGTACTCGGGAAGATGTAAATATGTAGTTGTGCACCTCGAAGCGATTTTTTCAAAATTCGACCTAGAATTTTTTTTATTTTATGTTTTATGCGATTTTTGGCATTTTTTCTCACCTAATTCGTAATGACGGCGGAAATTACGCTTGCAGCAAAACGGCATTTGTATCATCGGATAGAGGAGGAAATTTTCTTTTAAAAACAGTTTGTTCTGAATACGTAACATGATTTACCGATTTTTAGGAATTTTTTTACTAAGCATCTGCTTCGCGATTGTTTTTCGTAAAATAATTTTAAAACTGTCGCATCTTGAATTCTATCCGTCATAACTTTTAGATATTTTGACAAATCGTGAAACATTCTTTTCTCCCTCTTTTAAAATAAAAACGAAAAAATTATGTAAATTAGATGATTTTTTACGAATTTTAATGCATCCTAATGTTTAGAATTTAATAGCATCAACGCGATCTTACGCCATTCATTATATTGCGATCACGGCAGGAGAATTTATGTTCGGTTGTTGCCACAGAAAGGTTTAGAAAAAAGAATTTTTTCAACCAATCGAGTTTTTAAATGGGATATCAGAATTTCAATTCGCAAGTGAGGATCTATGACGTCAAATGTTTTAAGATACGTAAAAATTACTCCATAATTTTAACTCATTTATTCCAGCTCTATTTCCAACACAGGGAGACGATTATTTTGATTAAAATTTACTGTAGAAATAAACTAAGAAATTCACAATTATTATTATTAGAAGTGGTATTTTAATCCGGTGGTTATTTAAAAATTGAAATGTTTTCACGGCGCTGAAAATGTTCATTTTAAAAGTTACAAAGTTCGTTTCAAAGCGCGATATATTAAATTTTTTCTATTTACTATTTTTATTTTTGGCATTTAATTTAGCGCAGGCGTTGCCTAACATACGCATGCAGGTTGCGAGTATAATTTTATTTTAACGTTGAATTACGTTCCTCTATAAAGGTTACATAACGCAAAATTTTAATGATACCGTTTGAAAACAATTATGCGAAATATCGAAATTAACTCCCTCAACCTACCGGGGTATCCTTTACGGCAGTCAAACAGTGACGTCATAAATAAAAAACTGCGTGAAATTTGTAAACTCTGCAACTCTAACGCCCTGTCACAATTAAAGTGGGAACAAGTAGCTTCTCGAGATTACACAGTTTGATGTTTTTCAGGAGACAGGACTATGGAGGATATAAAAGATATCGCTATATTAGATACATGGATATTTAAAATGGCACCCCTTAGATATTTTCTCCCCACAGTAAGATGAAATGGTTTGCGGCGCTAAATACGCCCATCTTATAAAACTATGTATAAATTAAATATATATGGAGAGTTTCCTTAATGGCAACCATTATGTGAAATGATTATTATTTATGCTAATGCGTAAATTGCAAAGAATCGCCACAAAATCAAAAGATCCCATTGAGGCCAAATAATCTAAGCTGTTTCTTTTAAGGGAGCCTTGAAGAGGGAGAAGCGAATATAGATAGTATTAATGTACGTAATAGGTAGTATTATTAGATTTGTAAAGATAATATGAATAAATCGCAATGTACCACGTTAATAAATATTTCATGAAATTAAAAGTGTCCTGTTTCAACGGTTGTCTTACAACCAACTAAACGAAAAGTAATTCTAATTTGCGTTAATATATCCCGCAGTAATTTCAACAGAGGAGATTACTTGAACTTTTTTAAAAATGAAATTCTGTTTTCTCACATGCAGATATATGATTTTAGTAAAATATTCGCTTCTTCCCGTATGAAGAGCGGGTGCGCAGCTATTTTAAAAACATCTCTTGAAAATAGCATAAATGAATTCAGAAGACCTCAAAACGTGTCAATACACCAAAATCTGGAAGTCGAATTTTTTCATGATTACAATACTTTCCTTATATGGTACATGTTCGGAAAGAGATAAATGGTGCTCCATTTCATGTAGTGTCTTAGGTAATTAATGCTACAACTTGAGCCTAAAAAACAGTATGATGTAGAAATAAGACATTTTGAAAGCCAGGAGTTCTCTGCAAACCATTAAGCTTTCCACTTTTTTGATAGTGAATGACACTGACATAGTTTTTTGAGTCATTATACTGCAATGATCAGGTTAGTACTCATGACACAAACTTTACATTAAGAGTCAAATAATTTTGCTCTTTTTTTTTTAATTCCACATCACGAATAATTTCGAATTACACATGTAAGGAAAATTTTCGTTTCCTACCGTGCGAAGAACGGGCACGCAGCTAGTAACAAAATAAATAAAACATAGCTCCAGAGCGAGCGTGGCAAGTATGACAGGAAAGTAACTTACAGTGAAAGTACCACCTTGAACAATACCCAAACTAGTAAAACCCAAATTACCTTTTTATACATTACATATATATATATATATATATATATATATATATATATATATATATATATATATATATATATATATATATAATATATATATATATATATATATATATAATATATATATGTATATATATATATATGTATATATATATATATAATGATTTAACTTGGCATAAGCCTTGGCATCAATACATGCCTTGGCAAAATCTCAGGCTGTGAGACTGAAACCTATGGTATACTGTTGTGCATTTCCCCCTCTGAAGAGGACAATGCATTTTACCTTGTTTTGATGTTTTTGCAATGACTGGCTTGGGGGGGGGGTGTTTTCAATTAAAATTTTTCTAATTATTATTAAACGCATGTTTTCTTTTATGCTGCTTTTTTAAGCGCTAGGTAGCATGTGGAGCAAATGTAATTTTGTTATATTTTTAGATAAGGTTCAAATATATATATATATATATATATATATATATATATACTAGCTGACCCGGCAAACGTTGTTTTGCCATATAAATTATTCCTAGGATTATTTTAGTAGAAAGAAATGACTAACTTATTGTAAGTGTGTGAGGATGTGGTATATGAGTGGAAGAGGCATGGAGCGCTGTGAACAATGCTGGAATATAAAAATAACACAATACCAAACATTTATATTTTTAATTCATTGTAATTTATTCTTTACATTTATATATATCGCTAATTACAATAATTTTACTAAAAAATAATATCAATCCCTTAACGGAATAGAGTGAACAATATTTTTAGCTAACACAAACAAACTGCATGGTTTGCCCACTCGAGATCATGCCACGTATAATTGTCCGTGTGAAAAACATGGCGTGCTCAAATCTAAGCCACAAACAAACATAGTTTGGCCTTGAGACTTATTCATAGTCATTCCATAAAAAATTTTGTCCAAAAAAAATAATAATAAAAGGATGAAAATCTGAAACATTTTCAGATTTTAAATACGCACTATAGCGCTATATATTAAAATCGTATCATAATTTATGCGTCGTCCCTATTTTTCTCTCATATTCCATTAAGTTGGAAAGTGTATATTATTCATGACTGTGCTGTATTTTTTTTTCTTGTTTCGTAAAACCCATCTTTGGAATCGAAATCTATCTTAAAATCGTCTACTAAAACTATTTTACAATATTCGCCAAGTATATTACAACTACACTTCATCGTTCTATATATTGTTTCGAATGCGCATCATAATACATGCGTATACCATGTATGTCTTTCTTGGGTTGATTCCTACTTTAACGCCTCTACTCTCGCCAAGGTGGCGATCATTAAACATATGCAGTTACAATGACAATTTTTTGCATTTATGTGGCAATCATAATTTAGAATTAAAATGGCGATTTGGAACAACATGTAAGCACAGCATGCCGTTACATTTTTATTTATTTTGGATTGCCAATTAATGTAGTTGTAATAATAAAGTGTCTTCAAATTCCTTAACTGGTGCGTTTATCGCTAATTTGTTTACTTTAGTTTTCATCTGGTTCTTTTGGGAGCGCCGAAACGGTACGTACGTATTATGCCGGCGGTCACTTCCGCCAAACTACTTTTTCGTCAAATTTGCTGGCAAACTATTGCCAATCGTATTCCAAACCATCAACAATTTCATGTGCCCGGCATTTATCTTGGTGAAAATTGCTTGTCTTGGAGGACCGCCGGGATAATACGTAAGTACCGTTGAAACTTGTGCATTACTCCCAGAGACCCATGACTGCAAAGCTCGCCAAAGTACGGGGATTTTTTAGGTTGGCGAGAGTGGGGGGCGTTAAAATAGGAATCAACTCTTTCTTGTACCATAAAACACATCTTTGGAATCGAAATCTATCTTAAAATCGCCTACTGAAACTGTTTTACAATCTTCGCCAGGCATATTCGTCCTATAGGCATATTCATACTATGCCGCAAAGACATGAAATGGGAATCATAATCCATGAGTGTACAGTGTTTTCCTTTCTTGTTCCACAAAGCACTTCTTCAGAATAGAAATCAATATTAAAATCGCCTAATAAAACTGTGTTACAATATACGCCAGGCGTTTTCTAACTATACTCGAAATATATTTATAATAAATTGTCACGTTTTGGCTCCCCATTTAGCGATCCATTATCAAAAATTGCAAATCCTTGTGCGACTTTCAACATTTTATTAACGCCCCCCCCCTCTCCACGTTATCTGGCAAACACATTTGAAAAGGGACTCGATGCGCTAATGCCTAGACAAAAATCCTGATTGAACTTATTAGCACTCTGGTGCTAAAAATTTTGAGGTGGACCGCCCTTGTGACTTAGGGGTATGAGACAAAATCATATTCGCAGACCTAACGAATATACATATAAAATTTCTTTAAAATCGGTCGAGCCGTTTTGGAGGAGTATGGTAACTAACACTGTGACATGAGAATTTTATTTATTAGATATACCCAATATGAGTTCAATCGAATGTACCGTTTAAACGCTAGAGCACTTTCAAGAATTTCCCCCCCCATAAGCCATAATGTAAAAGAAATCTTTGTAGTAGCCCAGTAGAAAAACTATAAGTTCTATACACATCAAAATCAATGTCGGTCTTACGATGGTGGTTTATAACATATATACCCAATTTGAGCTCAATCGAATGCCCCGTTTAGGAGCTATCGTGTTCACTCACATACACACACAACACACACACACACACACATACAAACATACATCTCGTAAAAATAGCATAAATCAATTCAGAAGACCTCAAAACGTGTTAATACATCAAAATCTCGAAGTCGAATTTTTTTCATGATTACAATACTTTCCTTACAGGGTACATGTTCGGAAAGAAAAAAGGATGAAAATCTGAAACACTTTCAGGTTTTAAATACACACTATAGTGCTATATATTAAAATCGTATCATTAGTTATACGTTGTCCCTATTTTTCTTACTTATTCCATTAAGTTTCAAAAGTGTATCATTATTTATGACTGTGCTGTATTTTTCTTGCTTGTTTCGTAAAACCCATCTTTGGAATCGAAATCTATCTTAAAATCGCCTACTAAAACTATTTTACAATCTTCGCCAAGTATATTACAAATATACTTCATCGTTTTATATATTGTTTCGAATGTGCATCATAATCCATGAATGTACCGGTTTGTCTTTCTTGGGTTGATTCCTACTTTAACGCCTCGACTCTCGCCAAGGTGGCGATCATTAAACATATGCAGTTACCATGACGATTTTTTGCATTAATGTGGCAATCGTAATTTAGAAATAAAATGGCGATTTGGAACAACATGTAAGTAAAGCATGCCGTTACATTTTTATTTATTTTGAATTGCCAATTAATGTAGTTTTAATAATTAAGTGTCTTCAGATTCCTTAACTGGTGCGTTTATCGCTAGTTTGTTTACTTTAGTTTTCATCTGGTTCTTTTGGGAGCGTTGAAACGGTACTTACCGTATCGTACAATCGTATTCCAAACCATCAACAATTTCATGTGCCCGGCATTTATCTTGGTTAAAAATTGCTTGTCTTGCCGGACCGCCGGGATAATACGTAAGTACCGTTAAAACTTGTGCATAACTCCCAGAGACCCATGACTGCAAAGCTCGCCAAAGTACGGGGATTTTTTAGGTTGGCGAGAGTGGGGATGTTAAAATAGGAATCAACTCTTTCTTGTACCATAAAACGCATCTTTGGAATCGAAATCTATCTTAAAATCGCCTACTGAAACTGTTTTACAATCTTCGCCAGGCATATTCGTCCTATAGGCATATTCATACTATGCCGCAAAGACATGAAATGGGAATCATAATCCATGAGTGTACAGTGTTTTCCTTTCTTGTTCCACAGAGAACTTCTTCGGAATAGAAATCTATATTAAAATCGCCTAATAAAACTCTTTTACAATATACGCCAGGCGTTTTCTAACTATACGCGAAATATATTTATAATAAATTGTCGCGTTTTGGCACCACATTTAGCGATCAATTATCAAAAATTGCAAACCTTGTGCGACTTTCAACATTTTATTAACTTCCCCCCCCCCTCTCCACATTATCTGGCAAACACATTTGAAAAGTGATTCGACACGCTAATGTCTACACAGAAATCCTGATTGAAATGAATAGCACTCGGGGCTAAACATTTTGGGGTGGACCGCCCTTATGACTTAGGGGTATGAGACATAGTTAAAAACCTATTCTATGACCTAACGAATATACATAGAAAATTTCATTAAAATTGGTCGAGTGGTTTCGGAGGAGTTAGGTGACAAAACTGGGACAGGAGAATTTTATATATTAGATATATATATATCCGTCGTTAAGGCGCTTCCTGGGAAGTTGCATGAGCGGTCGCATGGGGTATGCCATACCCCAGTACATAGAGTACAATATAAATATTTTTTACTTTTTTAGCATTTTTTTTCTTTTCTTTTAAAAGAAGTAAATGAAAGATTTCAAAATACAGTAAAAGTTGAAAAAAGTTTAAAAATTATAAAAATTACTCCAAATTAGAATTATAATGAAATAAACATCATACCTCTTTGTTTTATTTGCACCTTAAAGACAGAATACTTATATTGTTTGTGCACAGTTTGAACAGAATACTTTCGATTCGTTAGAAACGCCTGCTTTTCTTTTGCATGAAGTAAGTAAACTTCTCGGTAAAGTCGTAATCTCTGATCGTTGTTCAGTTCGATTCTTTATTAGCTGCAATGCTAAATGCTTCAAAAAGAGACGTCTACTTTTATATTTGGCTCGTGAATTAGTAGCTGAAAGGAATAGGATTCGAGCATATACTGCAGAAATGAAAATGACCATTGGCCACCTTCTAGATATTCTTGCAGTTGAATAATTTGCTGCCAGTTCATCCACTGTACCCACTGCTCCTTTAATCATGTTGTCAAACGCTATAATTTCGGGCTTTTTCTTTTCTGCACTAGTACGATCTATTGAATCATCACTGTGCAATGTTGATAGCATGAGAACTGTATTTCCTTTCTTAGGATATAAGAAATTAGTGTTTTATCTACCTGGAAAGCAAATAGTGTGGAATACACATCCCTTCCTTTAGAAGTAATAAATGTGGGGGAATTTATCTTTTATTTTTCCGCAATGTTCCTACTATTGTCAGCTTTTCTGCATCTTCAGCTAGTCTTCAGAAACATCTTCAGCTTGTTGGTAACTCGTGTACCAATTATCTCTACTGTCAGGTTTCGGCCAGATTTAGACAATGGGTGAGTCAGTCTTTTCACTATGTCAGATGGACTGTTACTCACTTTCTAAGGACCATGTGTGCCACAGTTTAACTCCATGATAGATGTATAAAAAGTTTTGGAGCCAATCAGTGCAAAAACCTTTATTCCGTATTTAGCTGGATCATAGTCTTCATTTCCGTTTTTTCATATTTTATTTATTTCAAAATGTGTTTATTATCATTGTACCGTGACAGTAGCTAAAAACTGAATAAAACAACTGAGACGAAATAATAATGGCTTTCGATGCAAGTGTTTTGCCGTGGAGGTGTATTCATTTAGTGAGATATCGAATGTATCAGCCCTCTTTCAGTTTTCACATTAGTTACCATGATCTGTAATATTTTTATGCTGTGAAGATGATGTATTTATGTTTCACAATATTTTAGATCCCCTCTCTAGAAAAACGTTACTGGCCACACCCAGGGACCGATTTACACACTTGGGGTCCCAGGGCACATACACTTTTGGGGAGCCCCTGCATAAAAATATAAAAATATTTCGTAGAATATTACTTAATTAAATTAAAACCATTATCATTCCTAAGTTAACCATAAGTAAGCATTTACAAATCAGTAAAATTTCACAACAAATACCTCTTTTATGAATTTTTCAGTTTTGAAATGCTTTTATGGCTATTTACAGTCATCATACACTTTAGAAACGATAAGAGGAGGAGCATACATAAGTGTTCTATCGAATTTCCGTAAAAAATGGATAATTTTTAACATTACAAGTTACATTAAATTAAAAATTTTAAGTGTTTGGGATGAAATGAAGTAAGAAATCAGAAATTTTACTCAGAGAAATTTTATCAGAAATTTTACTGAGAGATAATTTTAGTAGTTATTATGATTACATAAAAGGAGGTTTTGGGGGCCCAGGGCACGTGCCCCGAATGCCCTGCAGTAAATCAATCCCTGGGCCACACCTCTTACAGTAAGATAATTTTTCTTGTAAGTTAACATTGGATTCCACAGCTTCGTGTCGTCAGGCAGATTATCACCAGAAAAACGATGGAAAGGCGGACAGACTCACGAGTCATTTTCTGTTATCTGCAAAACTTTGATCGGGCAAAAACTACTTTACCATTAACTTTTTACAGAACACTCTTTGATTCTGCACGCCCGACGTATTTATCGACAATTTTTCGCGCAACACAAGCATGACTCCCTCTCTCCATAAACCAATATCAACAAAATGGGTCTTGGTTAAGATGCATGCTGCGCCTTCGAACCATTCCTTTAAAAATGGAAGTAAGTTCGAGAGGCAGATGGAACAGTCATAAATTCCCGTCGCTGTCCAATAAAAATCATCACCCCCCCGTTTGGCCAAAACGATTCCCTTTAAAAAAAAAAATCGTCTATCCCCTCCTGGACTTAATTCCAAACGTATAGTTATCTCTAATCTTTCTCAATTTTTCTGACTTCGGGATCGTATGTGCTTGCTGCCTCTACTCCCCAACAGCTCGAAAAAGGGAGACACTTTGAGGAGAAAGGAGAAAGGAGAAAAAAAAAGGGGGAGGGGAGGGGAATGGCGTGGTTGACCGTAGGAATATTCGAAAGAGGGGGAAGAGACGGAAGATGACAGACAGGAACAGAGGGAGAAGGGATCTTCTCTCAGCATGCCGGCACACACACACACACAGAGAGTTACTCTATAATTTTGGATGGTGTCTGATTATGAATACCTTTTTTGGCAGTTTTGCGTTCAATTGGCGCATTTTTATCGAATCTTTGTTATGTTTCGAAAGATATATTCTATGGAAGTCCCATTCCCAAAATACTATAACAAAGCGAAGGATCCAGATATATGAAAATCGATAATACCGCATGTTTTTTCATCAAGAAACCAGCTCCCTCCACCTCTACCCACAGAAACCTTATTCTACGCCTCTTCTTGCCTAATTTATGCTAAACAATCTTTGTGAAATATTCTGTCTTTTTAACCCTTTAACGCGCAGTGTTCCCGCTCTGGGAACACCAAACTCTGACGTTTCGACTGTTGCCGGTCACGAAGAATAGATTTTATTTCCATAAAAATAGTTGCGGGTGACATAGCTCCACGAAAATCCTTTACCTTTTAGCACGTCATTTCCCGTCAAAAAATGGTCACGATTATTTTTAACAGCACTGACATCTTCTGAAAAATGGAAGAATACGAGAACAGCTAGATAGATTGCCCGATGCTGAAAAAAGGGCAGCTGTCGTCAAAAAAGGGTCTCTAGATCTGTGGCACGTGATGAACGTTTCGGTCGTCCGCCATCTTGCAGGTAGTTAAGTCGAGCGATGGCAACGGCTGCCCTTTTTTCAGCATTGGGGAAAGGGTTGCGCCTTAAAGGATTAAGCTTTCTCTCCACCTAAATTTTTTCCACACACTTGCCTGTTTCCACTAATATATTTTAATGTTATCTTCGCAATGGACTCACACTAAGTTTTCATAAAGCGGAAATTTCCTTGTACCGGAAAAAACATCAGTTTTACGTTTTTGTCATGAAATGTTGATGTGTAATATAAAGCTGTCTACTACCATAATATAGCGTGAAGTCTTCATCTGAAACACTAAAATATTTTTAAAAGCCACTAGTTTTGTCTTCGAGAGTTTACAAAGTTTACAACAAGATAAAGACTGTGCTCCGTAGAAATCCATTAGAATCTCATTCTACAAGCCAGTAAAGTAAGGGTATCCCATTTCAAACGACAATAAGTGCAAATAAGACATTGTTTGATTCCATTAGGCAAATGATACTGGCAAAGGAAATGGTCTTGACGACATCAGTTAACGATGGAAAAAAAAGCTATTACGGCGTGAAAAAAGCCAGTGTTATGAGGAAAGAAAAATGTTTATCAGTAAAAGCTAATCATATGCAAGAAGCCAGTGTATTGGCATTAAGTAAATCATTAGTCTGATAGTTACTTTCGATGATGAGAATGGTGAAATGGATTAAGTTTTCCTTCTTAACATTTCTTTCCTGATTTTGCACCTGCCTACACTGTTTGTCTCTAATCCTTTTAAATCATTCAATCAGTTTCAGTGCTTATTAATCATGAACACTAAGTCGATTACATTCTATAACCAGAAAGAAAATTACCTGAATAATGAAAATGGAAGAAGATCCTTAAGTTATTTTAATTTTATAAATTGTGGGTAATGTTTTGTTGGGGATGTTGCAATAATCGTTAAGCATCAAAGTTGGCACTTTCTCATATAAAGTATGCGGAAGCCGTATTTATATTATATGGTTTTGTTTTCCAGGAGAGGACAAATTACGTCATAAGTGTCATTTAAACTGCTTTTATTTTTCTCTCCACTATATAGACTTAGAGCCTCATCAGAAACAAAAAGATACATGAATTTTTGCACCTATTATAAACTGCCACCTCCAAAAAGATTTTCAGATTGAGCCGACGTGCACGTACACATCATGCATATTTCAAGTATGTGGGGTATCGAACCTGCAACCCTTCCTATTAATAATGCAACTTTTCACTCATTGTACGGTATTATGGGATCTACTAGGCAAATACATTTCAACATATGCTTATAGTGTGAGTGAAAAAGAAAAATCCATCAAAGTTTGCTATTTTGAATTTGCAGTTCCGCTAACAAACAAACAAACAAAACAGAGGTTATGCATCATGTAAAAGTTTCTATAGAAGTGTGGTAGTTGTTTTTTGAATATTTCTTCCTGTCATTATAAGCTGTTTCCAGTGAATCAAAGCTTTTCTGTTACCGTTTCGTTTCAAGGACTGAAACATAAAAAAATTTTGCAATAAAATATATGTGAAACAGTGAGTACTGTGGCAAAATAAATACCTCTAAAAATTATATACATAATTAAACTATTTTTTAAGTAACAAAATTAGAAAATTTTTAGAAGCTTATATGTACATTTTTTCGGTCGATAGTTAAAAAGTAGGTTCGTGGTTGTTGTTTTTTTTTAATCACTAAGTTTTGTAAATAACCAATGTTACTTTTACATTTCCGGTAATTCAAACACCACATTTAAGGATTTTTTTGCTTGGAAGTTAGCACGGAGACAAATTTGAAATGATAAGATAATGAAAAGAAACACAACATATTCTTTAATTTTTAATTAGATATACTTATTAATTGCTTTCCCATTCTGTATATGATTGAAACTTTTCATGTTTCCCAATAAACTCATGGGAATGAGAATAAATAATGGTTTAATTGTTTTTCAAAGCGTCTTTATGAATTGTTTAATTTGTGATCTTAATTTACGTTAATTTTTGATTACATGTTACTGTAAAAATTTAATTACTGAAGCGAATTGTATGGGATTTTGATAAACTGCAAATGATGTTTTATATTGTTTGTATGCCTCTTAGAATGTCACTATGCTCTGTCTATCGGTTTTGGAAGTTGTATATGCCACCGGTGAGCTTTGAAATACAGTACAGCGCCATCTATCGGGTGAAAATGACGATTTTTTTTTCTTGCATATTTGACTTGCGCATGTTCTGGAACGTGTAGATACCAAATTTCACTGGAATATTCTCGGTAGTTCTCTCTACAGCACCCCTTGAACACTTGCAGTTTAATTATGGCCGCCCTATATATGTAAAACAATAATATCAATGTATTATCGACAATGTAAAATATATTAAAATATTGAAAATTCTGTAAATTAAAATAATATAAAATGATAATTATTTTTTCTAGTTATAAATATTAATTTCACTTATATTTTACACTATAATATACAATACATAAGAGAAAAAATAAAATTTAAAGCTCATTTAATTCATTTCTAAACACACTTCTTATTTTTGTATTGCTGCATGGTTATGGCCGTTTCTGCTTGCCTTTTGTGTGCAACGCAATGCGAATTTCACTTACATTGCTAGTATTTTATTTAATATAAAATCTTCATTTATTAACTCTAAATATGATCAGTAGAACAAAACTTTACTCGCGAGTTAAGCTCTAGTTGTTAACTATCAGTTAAGTGCTCACGAGATCCAAAATAATCGCGATTAGAGGTGATGAATTAACATGAATTCCCAATCCAATTAAAGATTCCTCATACAAGAGGATGAGAATTTCTACCTGTTGAAGCATAAAAATACTAACAGCAAACTTGAGTCTTCTCCCAGCTGGCATCTTCCCCGAACTGCCTTATACTAATTAATCACAGTAAAACTTCATTTGGAACTAACTATTTAAGTATTCTTAATCTCGCTAAGTTTTACAATTTTTACATATTCGAACTTTCTTCTTCTTCTGAACATCTTCCGCGAACGAAAGTGTGGCTTTTACACTCTTAAAAATTTGGCACAACATTTCACCAAAACATGGTTAAATATGGTACTAGAAAAGTTGGCTCCATAAAATGGTAAAACTTTGTTCCAACATTTGGTGCTTCACCAAAGTATAGTTAAACCTGAGCACGAAATATTGGAACAAGGTTTCACCATCTTAAGAAGCCACCTTTGCTAGTACCATGTTCTACCACGTTTTGGAGAAATGTTGCGCCAAATTTTTAAGCGTGTATTGCTCTTTAAATGGATACTCAAAAGTGCTACCCATAAGCTTCTATAAGGGCAGTTTCATTAAACGATAAATTGGCGATTTCTTGTTTACTTTAAGTGCTAAGTATGCAATGATTGATATACACAAATTTTTACTAAATTTGATCGTTTATTTTGACCGGTTGTGATTATTTTTGGTTAAAGCAAAACTATACAAGCGCTATCCACTTAAAAGGGGGAGACCTACGATCGAGAACTTTTTTAAGGGTTTAACGCACATTTACGTTACGTCTGGAGAAAACCGCCCCAAACTTCAGATGTACTATAAAATTTTACGGTAAACTGTCAACCGATAAGTAAAGAAACATTTAAGTTGGTTGGTATGTAGTTAAGGCAAAGCTACCCGAGAAGTATCTACCTAAAGGGGGAATGTCTTGAGCAAAGGGCATTTAAGGGGTGCTGATATGTACACCTGGAGAAAACTACCCGAAACATTCGGCCGTTAGATCGACAGCCACCTGAAAGGCCGGCACTCTGTTTCTGCAAAACTTTAGCCATTCCCAACGTTCTATGTTCACTCCGCCATTAAAATTTATCATACATAACTCTTACAACATTTTCTTTCATGATATTTCACCTTTCGCTCATAAATTTATATCGCGTCTGTAGAAATGGTTACAGTTTTAAATCCACAGCTCGTAGATATAACAGTATTCTTTGTCAAAAATTTTCCATTCTTTTCACAGATTAATCTTTGAGAAAGAAAATAATTTTTTAGTGCTTCACAGCCCACACCCCCCATCTTCTGAATTCCGTTTAGAGCTTTTATATTATCCCCCACATTTATTTTTAATAGCCGTGTCAAACTCTATCTTCGATAGGACCCGACATAAATGATGGATGGCGAATTCTTCGAACGACGATGTCTTCATCGAAATTTTTGAAGATATAGTTAGTAGAATTCCGTCCCCCTTTAATGAAATACGGCTTCCTCAAGTGGGCTATAGATCACAGTCGAATACGGCACTGGCCGGTAATACGTTTATAAGAGTACAGTTGAATAAATGTGAGTAAGTTTACGTGTATGTTATTTACAAGTACTAAATAAGTTTTTTTTTCCCCACTGCATTGTGAGGCGTTTCAAAAGTTAGAATTTTTGATATTTTATTTCACAAAATAAATAAATGAAAAAGAAGATCAGTCAGATATAAAAGAAAACCAGTCTGATGTTTTTGTCTTATTCAAGTGTAACTGTGTTGTCGTATTCAAGTGTAACTGTGTAATTATAGGGCAAGGGGGGGGGACTTTCCCCTACCTGGATTTTTGTATGCCGTTTTTTCCTTGCTTTTCTGTTCTTCCCAACATGCTAACCATCTATTGAAGTTGCGGCGGTTGCAGGTCGGTCTATGGGGTACCTTTTCGCTGAGCCGGATTGCGCCTCATTCTACTACCCATAAGTCCCTGGGTTCAAACTCAGCTCTCGCGAATTTTCGTGGTGGCAGTACGTACCGACCTCTTCCATCTCTCTCTCGGCTCTTCTTTCAAAGTCCGCAACGAGCGACAGCGACCTCGCCAAAAGTCCACAACGAGTAACACTCTCTCTAGAGGGGGAGGAGTAGTGCGGCGGACAGTGTTTCAAACAATCCACAATTTAGCTCACGCAGGTGTTAAGTCAACAGCGAAGATGGTTGCCAGCCGATTTGTGTGGCCATCCGTCAATAAAGACTGCAGAGAATGGGCATGAGCATGCATTGCATGCCAGAAATCTAAAGTCCAACGCCATGTTTCCAGTCCTCTTGGATCATTTCCGGTGCCAAGGGAGAGATTCCAGCATGTACATATTTACCTCATCGGTACCTTCCCGCCTTCACAAGGTTTTACCTACACCTTGTCAATGGTGGATCGTTTCACTAGATGGCCAGAAGTTCTGCCACTCAACGACATAACAGCTGAAACTGTAGCCAGAGCATCAATTTCCAGGTGGATCTCCCGTTTTGGTGCACCTGTTTGTATAACTACCGACCAAGTTTGGCAGTTTGAAGCTGAACTTTTCAAGTGCCTTTCATCACTATTCGTAATCCAGAAAATACGTACAACGGCGTTCAACCCAAAGGGAAATGGGGTAGTCGAGAGATCCCATTGAACTCTCAAGGCTGCGCTGAAGGCTCACCTCACTGAGCGTTGGATAGACACCCTACCTGTAGTTCTCCTTGGATTGCGTGCAGCGCTTAAGGAAGACATCTGTGCATCTGCTTCAGAAATGGTGTATGGTGCCAGAATCCGGTTTCCCGGAGAATTTTTTGACATCGTTCACCTGACGAAGACAACCCTAAGCATTTCAGCGAGAACCTGAAGGAGAAAATGGGGAATGTGAGACCCACCGCTGCTTCGAACCATGGCAGACACACTCCCTTTGTGCATCAAGCACTCGATTCGTGCACACACGTCTTTGTGTGTGCACGAGACATGATGCTGTAAGAAGACATGATGCTGTGACAAAACCCCTACATTGATGATCCGGACAATGAACACGCATTCTCTTTCTTGCAAATAGCGACAGATGACGCCAGTACGTACCAACCTCTTCCATCTCTCGCTCGGCTCTTCTTTCAAAGTCCGCAACGAGCAGCAGCGTCCTCACCAAAAGTCCGCAACGATCGGCAGCGACTTTATCAAAGTCCACAACAAGTGGCAGCGACCTCACAAAGTCCACAACGAGTGGCAGCGTTCCATAACGCTTGGAACATCGTTTGTTAACCTCCGACTGACGCTCTAGGGGTGGGGGGGAGTAGTGAGGCGGCACGAGATCACCTCCGCGCACACAACACCCGGCAATTGAAGGCCGGTCGATGGGGTACCTTTTGGTCTAGCCGGATTGCGCCTCATTCTACCACCCATAAGTCCCTGGGTTCAAACCCAGCTCTCGCCACACGCTCTCCTCCCCAAATTAATATTTATCTCCCCACCGTGAAAAATATTCTGCCAACATCCAAGTATTTACTGTGTTATCTTTGAATGAAATTTTAAAACAGGGTATAAACATATAACTTGCATTAAAATATCATTTTCTTTGCTAAATTTTGTGTTTGGGATTCAGTGAATTCGGTGTTAGATTCACACTGTACCTCTCCGTATTATATGCATAATATCTGCAGTTTCTTTACTGCTGTGTCAGATTAAAGAATTACTGTAAAGTACGTCCTCAACAAAATTATTTTACTATAATTATTCACAGGTATAGCAGTTGCAGTACATGAACAAACAACACATTTGCTATTCGAAGCATTTGAAGTCGATGGTTTTGGCATGTATTTTCTGTCCAAAATTCAACTTACAGTCTTTCAAACGTATGTATATTATCTTTAAGCCGTGGAAGCCGAGTGATTAAGTTCTTAGTAAATTAGTAATTGGTGAATTTTGTATTCGATTTCAAAATATATCTTTAAAGACCACCAAGTAGGCGCACGCTAAATCCATGGTTCCATCAAGCCTTCTTGGCAGCAGCCAGTAGTTTACAAGGGTTCCAATATTCAGATGACCACATAATCTTTACATGAGCATTAAACTGTGAGGCGAATACACCTACATCAGGATGAAAAAAGTCGTAAGTCTTGCTACTGATTGATGGGCAAGCGGATATTTAACCCTTTATACTTCAAGAATTGAAAATTTAATTTTTTTTCACTGCAATGGGCAGAAAACAGAGTATAAGCATACTGAAAGTTCTTACATTCCCGTTTTGCAATTCATGTAAAATTTATTGACTAAAATGTCTTTATTGCAGAGTTCAATGAAACGGTTATTTTGACTTTTGTATTACTTGAAAATATATCTGTAGTATGCTGAAGTATTACAGACTTTTTTGTGGGCAGTTTAAACTGAGAACTTTAATAAAAAAAAAATTAACATTCTTGTAAGTTCTGCCTACAAAAAACACTTTAAGTGCTGCAGTTACCAATAGGGCGACCGCTGAAGGACAAAGCACAGTTTCCTGTTACAATATTAATTAAATATCACAAACTTTTAAGATTTAAAAAAAAAAATCCTGCGTACGCTATTTTAAAAAAAATTGTGAATGACAGTTTTTTTAATACACGATTAATTTACACAGCTTGAATTGGTATGTTGTACATCTGTAACGCTGTGATGCAAAGAGTCAATAAACTGGAATGTTAGGTATCAGATAAAGATATAAAAGAGATCTAGAGTACAAATTTTATTTCATTTTTGTAACTCAGGTATCCAAGTAAAATCTCGCTTATTCAGAACAAAATGCTTGTTCCTCCTTTTGGGTTACGCGAGGTCTTTCTATCTAAGTGGGAGTCTTTCTTTGGCGGAAGACTTTTCAAGGGGTTCTATTGTATATTCACGTTACATCTGGAAAAATCGCACAAAATACCATATTGCCTGACCAACAGCTGCGTGAGAGGCCAGAACCTTAGACCTGCACACTTCAGCCATCTCTCAATGTTCAGTGTCTTAGCCATTCGGCCGTTGATCCACCCCAAAGCAAAATGATAGGCAGTGCTCTGTCTCAATTTATACCACACAAAAAATTTGAACCTTTATCCTTTAAAAAATATGCACCCCTTCGCTCTTGCACGAGCAAATTTAATCGTAAATTCCGGACTCAGTTTGAGATCTATCTCAATCTCTTTTATTCCTCGTAGACTAATAGTCGGTTGTCGAAGCTGATACTCGAAGTAGTGATCGATGACATTTCTTTTTTTAACATTTATTCCTGGTGGGGCCCACATCTTCATCGGCCCTCGCAAGAAGTAGTTGGCGGAAATCCCTGTGCCATAATAAAACATGCCCCTCCTCCCCCTCCCGCTCTTCCACTTTCTTTTTTGCGGTGATATATCATACACGAGAAAACTCTTTTTGCGCAAAAGTTTCTGAGTGTGGCCAGGTATAATCTCTTGCGTGGAGTACAAAATAGTTTCTTAAGACATTTTGAGAAGCTTACTCTATTTGTAAAGGAAAAAAAATAATACAAATAATACAAATAAAAAGTAATTGGTAGGTACAAATGGACGAAATGGGAAAAAATTCGATTGCTTAAGTTGCTCTAATGATATCGTACCTGTATGAACGAAGTCACTACTTATTGATGAAATCTAACTTTTCATTTATTTTTTTAAACTGTAACCGCGCTCTATTTAATTTCTTTAACATTGCCGCTGACACACACACGCGCGCATACATTTTATTGCATTAATATTACATTAAGTACTGTACAGAATATTAAAAAAAAAAGATAAGCAAGAAAGATGCATCTAACAAGCAGTGATTAACTCGCCCGATGTAACTCGGTTGGCAGGGATTTCATACCTGGATCGAAAAATTGTCGAAGAATCTCTAAAAGGATCGAACTCTGGAACAAAGAATACGGGTTCGAATCCAAGATTATCAAGGACAATAGTAAATGTTTGGCAAGAGTGCAGAGTCAATCTGCGAGGCCATATGTAGCGTTGTTGGATAGGTCGGTAAATGGAAGAGGACTGAGGAGTAGGGAATGACCCCTCTAAATTGTGGGGGAACTGCGAGGCTGATATTAATAGCTTCAAAGCAGTCCACTCACATCAGTCTTTACGATAAAATAAAATAGTATACACATACGCTAATTTTACTGTACCTGAAACATATGACCGTCTTTAAAACGAAATATAAACAATGACTAGTCATATCTCCAAATATATTGGCATTTCTTTGTGTGTTCCTGCAAAAAACTACAAATAATAAATCCACCTTTTAGATAAAGAGTATTCTTTTATAAATGTCTGTGATATTTACTCACCTCATTTTGTTTGAAATTGATAGGCGTGTGTATTAAAACTCTTTTGGGATGTGCCTCTATAAGAATTTTAACAGGATCATACGCTACAGTCGATACTGCTTAGTGCAACTTTGCCAGGAAAAAACATTCTAATAAGCGGGTCATATTAGAAAATAGCCAAAGGACCACTTTGGCTAATTACTCCCTTTTTTGTATAGTGAAAATTTTTTGTTTAAGCGGGATGTTCTTTTAACCGTTATTGTATTAAGTGGGGTGGACTGTATTTTCCATTAATTCTCATAAATCAATAAAATATACAGAATCCGTGTTAATCGTTTCATGCTTCAGACAGTTACAGCACAGTTGGATAGATCAATGCCATAACTATTTCAACGTTTTTGAAAATTGTTGAGTTTGTATCATGCTATGTATCATGTTAGTATCATTTTGAGGTAAATTCAGTTTCGTTTTAAAAACAGCAGAACAATCTATTTTTCTCTCGGCGCATACTTAACTATAGCATTTTTCATATCTTACTTCGAGCATTTGTGAAAACTTAAAAGAACTTCCCAAAGTAGGTACTTTTCTGCCAAAAATGCTTGGTTAATGCTCGCGAAATGTTTATTTAATCTTTGCTTAATGCTAATATTTGTTCATGCACCGTTTAAATTACTTCCTAACGTCGTATTAGGAGAATGCTTTGCTTAATGGCGGATGGATGTTGTTCACCGCCTGAACGGTTTCAAATGGAAACGGTTTTCGATTCCGTTAGACTCCCTTGTGTTGATTATTTTTTATTTGAAACCTTTAATATTTGCTAATGGGACTAAATGAAAACTTTACAAAATGTGAATAGAACAAATCCATAGAAAGGTAAATCATGCCAAGCGCATCGATTATAAGACATTTTCTAAAACAATAGATTTCCGCCGCCAAATTTGGCGATATAGCTTTATAAAAAGCAGAAGATGTGCTTGCGTCACAAAAATCAGACTGTGTAAGCAAATGAAAGCTAATTGAAAAGTCTATCCGTTCCAGACTTTTTGAGCTTTCAGAATAATTTGGTTGAACTTTTGCATACATATGGAAAAAAATAGAAGCAGAAATCGCAGATATTTTGATAACATAGCAATCCAGCCATTCCCAAAATTTCAGCAATTTTTAATTGAATTCAGCAAGAATTCAATTTTGGAAAGTAATTACAACACTGTTTGACCGATTAGTTTAATATTTTCATAGGGGTTTTTGTATATATCAAGGTCACTGCGGAAGGACGAATTCTTCGTGCTGTACGTATCGCTTTTATAGTGAAATTTCACCATAAAAGCGATACGCACCGCATAGTATCATTTTCATAGTATTTTTGAAGTATAGCACCATCTACTGGCAAAATTTCAATTTTTTTTTTTCGAAACAATACGGTAACATTGCCAACCGAACAAGCGGTAGCCTCGAGCACATGATCTAGTCCAGAGGTTTCCAACTGGCGACCCTCGATATCTTTCTTTGCGGATCGCGAAACCTTCTTGGAAAAGAATTTGCAACATCATATTAGATGCTCTTATTTAAGGAAAAGACGATTTTGTGAAAATCCTGTTCAGCTTCCAACACTGTTCATTTGCAAATAAGTTTGATAGTCTTCGGTTTCTACTTAATTTAGTGCTTCCACTTGTGTTCTATTTCACACTCCCTAGCTTTTCAGGTCCGTAGACTTTTGTATCGGAAGGATAGAAGCCGCCTTTCAGATTCTTCTTTACTTCATCTTCTGCGATTCTCAACAGCAAAGCTTCATGTCAATATCCCTTCTTAAAGAGTTGCGACAGACAGACACCAATTCTCACTGAGCATTTTGTGTTTTATTACGTTACTTTCCCCCTTTTTTTAATTTTAAAGTTTTCATTTAAATTTTAGTCATTTTGCCTTTTCATATTGTATGGGGGTTAGCTCACCGCTCTATGTGGAAATGGGATTGGGTTCGACTCCGACTTGGGCTTGCTTGTTAATTTGTCCGTCCCTTCATAGATGGCAACGTTTAAAATTACAAAATTACCCACTTTTTCTTTCAATCATAATTTAATACTTATTTCTGTTTTTATAACTTGATGTAAATTAGACGATCCTGTTCAATGTCTTAAATCTCCTGAACCCCTAAAATATCTGGAGTAAGAACCTAATTACGTTTCGGCGAGCCGGCAGACAGGGGTGTTCGATTGCGGCCCGCGAACATCCATAAGTCGAAAACTCCTGATCATATTTGAAGTTTCATTTAGATCCGTTCTGTAGAGCCAAAAGTATGAGCCTCTGAGTACCGTCAGTTTAATTTTAACCACCGTATATATAGCCTCGAATTTTTCTCTGAAATAAATATAATTTAATAACGTTTTACATAGTATTTTTAAAGAAGTAAATGCATAATTTTTAAAAGAAATTGATAAAAATATTGTTCCACTTTAAAAGTTTGTTAAATTAAAATAAAAATATACAAGTTATGTAAAGCAGAGAAAAATAGAATATATGGAGCATTGCAAATTGAAAGAGGCTGTTTTCTTAAAAGTTTAGTGTAAACGAGATCAGTACAGCAGTGAAACAAAAACAGAATACACACAGTACAGAGTAAATGCAAAACAAAGATAGACAACAAAATGGAATGTTTCCATTCCAAGAAGAAAAAAAAATGTTCAGTGAGTAAAAATGTGTAAAAAATATGAGAATAGAAAATGATTGACATTAAATTAAATTGATTTTCCTCTGCTGAAAGAATTGTTTAACTTGGAAGTTTTATACAAAGTTTTGTGGGTTATTCCAAAATTAAAGCACACTTTTGGAGAAAAAAGAAAAAGTTTACTAAAAGAAGGCCAAATACTTTTGAGGTGATTGAATGCTTATCTGGGAAGAGAAATTAAATATCAGCAGCACACTTTTATTTAAATTTTAATTAAATTTTAATTAATACACTTGAAAACATAAACATGGAGACTAAAAATATGTCTCATGCATTACCAACTTTCAAATAATCATTCCATTCTTTCTTATGCAAATAAAAAAGTACTTTTACCGTGTTAGCATTTTGATATGAACATACTTCCTTTTAGTGACAGGATAATTATTTTTATGAATTTATTTTCTCGATGTCCCCAGCGGTACCGTTTTCGGTGTTTCCCAATATTTAACTCTATATGATTCATGTAAAAAAACAGTAACACTTAAAATTATAGTAACACCTACCATAAAACCGTGCTATTGGATTTACTAATTTCTTTTTTTAATTTATAAAAGTTCTTTTTTCTTTTGGTAGAGACAAAAAAAAAAAAAAAAAAAAAAAAAAAAAACACATATTGGTTATACTGGGGACAAAGTAACACAGGGAAAGTAACAAAAAGGGCAAATGTTTACAAAACAATAAGAATACAACAACCTCAGAAATCAGGTTTCATAAATTTATTTCTCGCAGACATCAACATGTACACCTAACTAATAGAATACTAGGTGTCCCTTCATTTTAAAACGTAAACCTGTTCTACCAATACCATGCTGACAAAGGGGATAAAATGAAATGAAAATTCAACCGTGTGTATTTTTATAGAAATAATATTACTGATACTTATAATTTACAAATTGATAAATTAAAATTATAATTAATTATCAATAAAAATCTAGAGTAACACAGGTGACACCATAATAGCACACACACCTTAAAAAATCAGTCATGTTTTAATAAATTCTTCTGAATTCAACTTTACACAAAATGGCTTCCAGTGCAGAATTGCAATACTTTAAAGTGTATAGGTGGCTACTGTTGCTAACTTCTTTTAGTAAAAAAAAAAAACTCTGGTCATGATGTCAACAAAAATATAAGAGTAACGCAGGGGTTAATGGGACAGAGGGCTTTGCATTATAAAATGAAAAATAGAAAAGAGTACGGAAAAAACACTCAAAATACTGGTGTTAAACGTCAAAATAAATAAAAACTGTGGAAAAGTATACATAAAATGATACTTACAACAAGATACTATCGTTTCAACTGAAAATTTATTCAGTCTTCATTAGCCAAAGCTTATCGATTTGATTTTGAGAGGTTGGTTGATTAAGAACCCTAGCCAGGGGGCTGTCGTCTCGATTGTTTCAAAAGTCAAAGCTCTTCGTCTCACGAAACAGTGGAAACTGAAAAAGATAAAGCAACAAGCATGTTGCCACTTGGGAAAAAAGAAAAGGCGAGAAACTACGGAGATTATAGGAAGGGGAAAAAGGGGATGAGATAAAAAGAAAAGAATAAAATAAGGACAAGCAAAAATACACAAATAAATAATAATACCAATAATAATAAAAAGTAAAAAAGAACACACGAACGCAAACACACACAAAAAAGAAAAAAACAAAGGAAAACAGAACAAACAAAAGAGCAAAAACAAAAATAACATAAAAATTAACAATAAAATTACTATTATTTGTGTTTTTATGTTATTTTTGTTTTTTGTTCTTTAGTAATTTTTTTAGTAATAGTTAGTAATAGTACGTGTATTTTTTAAATACACGTACAGGACAGTACTTTATTTAATTTTTTTATTTACTATTATTTGTGCTTTTATGTTATTTTTGTTTTTGCTCTTTTGTTTGTTCTGTTTTCTTTTGTTTTTTCTTTTTTGTGTATGCTTGTGTGTTCTTTTTTACTTTTTATTATTATTGGCATTATTTGTTTGTCCTTATTTTATTCTTTTCTTTTTTGTTCCATCCCTTCCCTCCCCCCTTCCTTTAATCTCAGTGGTTTCTTGCCTTTTCTTTTTTCCAAGTTGCAACATGCCTGTTTGTCTATCTTTTTCAGTTCCCACGGTTTTGTGAGACGAAGAGCTTTGATTGATGAAGACTGAATAAATTTTCAGTCGAAATGATCGTATCTTGTAATAAGTATCATTTCATGTGAGTTTTTTCACAAAGTTTTTATTTATGTTAATTGAAAAGAGTGCTATGATTTAAACAGTTAGATGTAATCTTAATAAAGCAAGAATCATATTTATATCATGAAACATTGGTTTAAAAATTTCATATAAAAAAGGATAATTCAAAAAGCAAAGTGCTTTTTACAGCACACGGTGTTCAATAAACCTATTTAAAAAGCAAAAAATCTGGAGTGACTCCACTCGACTTTCCGAACACTTACGATTAAAATCATTACCAAGCATTTAAATAAATTTTAATCGATGAATAATTCAAACATATATACCAAATTGAATCTCAATCGAATGCACCGTTTAAACGCTAGCGCACTTTCAAGAATTTCTCACCATACGCCATAATGTAAAAGAAATTTTTGTCGTAGCCCTGTGAAAAAACTATAAGACCTATACACAAAAAAATCAATACCGGTCTTGCAACTGTGGTTTATAATATATATGCTCAATTGGAGCTCAATCGAATGTACCGTTTAAACGCTAGCGCACATTCAAAAATTTTCTCCCATAGGCAATAATGTAAAAGAAATCTTTGTCGTAGCCCTGTAGAAAAACTATAAGTCCTATACCCACCAAAATCAATACCGGTCCTGCGACGATGGTTTGTATCATATATACTAAATTTGAGCTCAATCGAATGCCCCGTTTAGGAGCTATCGTGTTCACTCACACACACACACACACACACACACACACACACACACACACACACACATACACACACACACGCACATACATACATACATCTCGTAAAAATAGCATAAATGAATTCAGAAGACCTCAAAACGTGTAAATACACCAAAATGTCGAAGTCGAATTTTTTCATGATTACAATACTTTCCTTACATGGTACATGTTCGGAAAGTAAAAATACAAGAAATCTGAAATTTAATAATTATGTCAGAATACTAATGTATGTGCGGCATCTTTATTGATGTTTAAATTTTAATTTGGAACAAATTTATGGGAAATATAAAATCAGAAAGTGTTGGGACATACAAGGGTGCTCTAATTTTGGAATAACCCCTGTACGTGTAGGTCATTTGGAATATCTTGAATATTTATTGTATTGTATTAATTTTAGCTCAGAGTTCTTCAATTTTTTTTATTTTTATTTTTTTGTGAAGGAACTTTGAGGGTCTTCGCAAAGCCCCTTGTGCAAATTTGATACTAGTTAATTATAGACTAAAGCAATCCTAATATTTTGTAGGAGCACTTGCTACCTCCACAAGAACCACTTTGTGCTTTGCGACTCTCAGTTTGAGAAAATCTGATTTAGCTAAATAGGTAATAAGCAAAAATATATTTCTAAAAATTTGTACTACCTGTATCATGGTTATCTAAAACGCGCCATGCATAAAAGTTTGAATTAAAACCTACGCTATTTTAAAATGAAAATAAATAAAGGGATGATAACCCTACCCGCGAAAATCAGGCGCAGTTTAGTCTTAACTATATTTTATTTCGTTCTTCCTGTTTTATTTGTCCGCCGTGATTAAGAGGCTCCATAAAAAACAATAAATCTTGTTACAATCCTCAGAAAATTACATCACCGAGCCTATATTTCATATCAGTTTGGAAGAATCAATCCAATAGAGGGAGAAAATTCCTCCCATCCATCTCCCAAAACCAGAGATCATCCACAGTATGCTGTGGTGCTGCCTGCCGAAACTCCTTGGCAGACGAGTGAATAACGAGCGCCAAGCGTTGGCGGAGCTTTTGGCTGAAAAGTTCGCGGCCCGAAAAACAAGCTGGGAGGAACCACGTGTGATTTCAATTGAAGGAATGGAATTGTCTGAGCAGGACCTCTCGCGATAGCTCTCGGATGCGGCAACCCATGTGGGATGAAAACGGCAATTGGCAGAGCAAAAGAGAATTTTTTGATCGTGTTTTTGATTAGATTGGCATGAGATATACGCATAAACTGAATTCTTGTCTGAAGTAGAATATGGGGAAAAAATTACAATAGTAGTCGGGAGTTTTTTTTATTTTTTCTCGATGTAAACATTTGTTCAGGAAGATTTTTTATGTGGAAAAGGATTGTTGTTGTTACTGGAGCTGCAATAACAAATGCCTCTATTTAAGAATACCAAAATGAAAATCGTACGTGGTGTTGAAAATATATAGCTTACAACTTGTGCTTATTTATGTCACTCCAATGAATCATAATAAATTTGTCGTGACTAGAACTTACTCCATATGTGGTCAATATGATAATACACCATTTTAAATTTCTTTACCTTGAGCATTCGTACACATTAGAAACTTGATCGTACATCTCTTCATTCATACGTCTGATTTTCGTTTTTTAAAAATCATGGAGGCAAATTACCGCGGGACATTTTCAATGTACTTCCTCAACAAGCTGGAACTGATCTAAACTAATTCGATTCCACTGGAATGTGGACGTTTACCTACCAAAACACCCGTTGAAGTCGCGTCTCCATGGGCCATTCCCGGGAAGATTTCTTTCCGACGACGAGACAAAGCAGCGGTGTGCTGCAGTGAAGAGTGATCTCTCTCAGATGCTTTGATTGCGAAGGAGAATTTTTCTTGTTTACTGAGAAATGTGACAACCGGGCTGCGAAGTGAAAGGAAGCTCTGTTGTGGAAAAGTGACTCGATAGTTTTCAGACGAGTTCCTTCAGCATGTATCGGATTATACGACATGGTCTGCTGGTGTGGTTTGGATTTGCCCTGATTTTTGTTTTGACAGCGGAAGCTGGCGAAGATGGTGAGTAAACAGTTTTTTTTTCCCTTTCCTCTTTTTTTCCCCTTTGTTTTTGAAGAGGGAGGGGGGGGTTGCAACTTAACCCTTTGAGACGCAACCCTTTCCCAATGCTGAAAAAAGGGCAGCCGTTGCCATCGCTCGACTTAACTACCAGCAAGATGGCGGACGATCGAAACGTTCATCGCGTGCCACAGATCTAGAGGGCACAGCCAGCTGTCGTCAAAAAAAGGGTCTCTAGATCTGTGGCACGCGATGAACGTTTCGATCGTCCGCCCTCTTGCTGGTAGTGAAGTCGAGCGATGGCAACGGCTGCCCTTTCTTCAGCATTGGGAAAGGCTTGCGCCTCAAAGGGTTAAAAACAAATGTATATCAGTCCCTTCTCAGTGAAGCCACAGTATGGAAAGGTTTTTCACTGCATTCGGCTACGAAAATCCAACACATTAAACGAATGAACTGCAACTACAGTGCAGAATATGGACTTTTCTTTTTAATTTAAAAATGGATTTGAGTGCGAACTATAATAGTAAGAATTGAATGAAAAAGGAAGCTTAAGGATTAACCCTTTGAGGCGCAGCCCTTTCCCAATGCTGAAAAAGGGCAGCCGTTGCCATCGCTCGACTTAACTACCAGCGCGCAGCCAGCTGTCGTCAAAAAAGGGTCTCTAGATCTGTGGCACGCAATGAACGTTTCGATCGTCCGCCATCTTGCTGGTAGTTAAGTCGAGCGATGGTAACGGCTGCCCTTTTTCAGCATTGGGCAATCTATCCAGCTGTTCTCGCCTTCTTCCATTTTTTAGCAGATGTCAGTGCTGTTAAAAAGAATCGTGACCATTTTTGTACGGGAAATGACGTGCTAAAAAGTAAAGGATTCTCGCGGAGCTATGTCACCCGCAACTATTTTTATAGAAATCCAATCTATTCTTCGTGACTGGCAACAGTCAAAACGTCAGAGTTTGGTGTTCCCAGATCGGGAACACTGCGCGGTAAAGGGTTAAACGGATATCTAATCATGGATGTTCTTGAAAGAATTACGTTTATTTCTGTCAAAGCAATGATTTTTTTCTCTAAAATTTGTGCTACAGAGCATTTAAAGAAGTGCCAGTCCATGAGTGGGCCCGAAATCGTCTTATCCTATCCCGAGTGTGCCTATAATGTGAGATTTCTATTTATTTAATTAATTATTTATTCATGATTATAATTATAATTATTGATTTGCAACTCGTAAGTACAGGGACCTTATGAAGAAAATTACGGCAAATTATTACCTAATTGAATGGTCTTTTTTACTGGGTTTCCTTGAAAGCTCGTTGTTTTGGGCCTCTATTGCTTCATTTTTTGTAAGCTAGTTTGCAAAGCCATAGCAAGTTTTCACTCTCTAAAAAACTTCAATTTGTTCAGTGAACATTAATTTTTCATCTTGAGAAAGAATGAGTAAACGAAATTTGGAATGAATATATGTAAGAAATTATGGAGTGAAATGTACGTCGAATCAACATTGCTATTACCGAGGTATTAATTGATATAATCAGAAGTTAAATATATTATAGCTAAAAACAAAATGCAACGGTATAATACAAGGGGGTGAAAAGGATATCATATCGCTAGCTGTATTTTTTACATCACGCGTATAAGAGTAATAAAAAAGTTTTCCGTCCAAGGCATTTATCCCTTTGGAGCCCTAGTGTGCTTTGCCTTAACCCTTTAACCCGCGGTGCCCTCGCCATGGGGGCACAAAACTCTGACGTTTTCCACTGTTGTCAGTCACGATGAATAAACTTGATTTGTATGAAAATACTTGAGGTTGACATAGCTATACGAGAATCCTTTACTTTTTTAGCACATCATTTTCCGTAAAATTTGTCGATTATTTGCCAAATTGTCAGGAATATTTTTAACAGCACTGGCATATTCTGAAAACTGGAAGAATATGATGGACATACATTGACATCAAAGAACAAATGGACAGACTGCCCAATGCAGAGAAAAGGGCAGCCGTTGCCCCAGATCTGGAGTCCATTTTTTGACAGAGCTGGCCTTTTTTTCAGTATTGGGAAATGGTTGCGTTTCAAAGGTTAACAAAACAACAACATAAGACATATGAAACATCTCAGAAAAAAGTGAAGGCACGTATCACAAAAGTACTTTTTATTTAAAAGTATGGTCGCACGGCCAATTCTGCATTGCAACTTCTATGCATAAGAATTTTTTCTGAAAGTTGTACAAAGCACATTAGTTTACTATTTATCAGATTTATATCACAGTGTATGAATAATTTTTTCTTTCTTACCGAGTTTCTCATATATATCTTTATTATATAAAGTATTCCTAAAACTAACCTACCACTAACCGATAGGCTTTTGTTCATTCAGTAGTGATCATAGACATATAATATAGATTACAAAAGCTACATTAAAAAAAGGTATCAATTAAAATCACCTGTGGAGATTAAATCTAACTAAATAATAATTTAAATTTTTATACAGTCTCCGTATGAAAAAAATTCAAGTTTGTAGAATCTGCACCATACATTAACAAGGTGATGGTTAAAATATCAGCCTTTCATTATAAAGGGGCTCAAATATGGGTTTAAGCAAAATTGGAGAGGAGCTATACAATACTGACAATAGCAGACTATAATTATAGGCAATGACTTTTTTTCTTTCATCATTTGCGCACCAACCCTGAAATGCGATCATTTGACGTTTCTTTTTAGAAAGAGATTGAAAAGAGTTTTAAATCAATGTATTTTTATTTTAATAACTCCGACACTTTTTAGGATAAAATGCTCAAGTTTCGTGCATCACTTCATTAATGAATGAGGCAAATTTTACTAATCGGGAATTGTTTTGCACCGGGACCGTATAAAATTTTAAGTTTTATATTTATTCAGATTTGATCTATTGTAAATTTTAATGAATACCATAAAATTCTGTACCTTTTTAAAGTAACTTTGTACTTTATTGTATATGTCTGTGATCACTATTTAAGGAATGAAAGCCAAACCAGTGTTTTTAGTAGCCATAATAAATAACATAATAATAGAAAGCCATAAAAACCAGTGTTTTTAGGGCACCCTGTATACATTTAACAAACTACTCATCAGCTGTGGAGGAGTGTTTTTTTTTTTTTTTTTTTTTTTTGTGTGTGATTTAAGGAGCAGTCCACCTGTCGAAGAAAATATCATACCTCAGCTTGTCAAAAATCACCGAATGTACTAATTTTGTTATCAGACCGAAATTCCTCGTGGTTCTGGCACCACAAAACCTGTTCCGATCGTTTCCCCGGGTCAAGGGTCCTGTTTGAAGGGTAGAAGGGATGAAACCCCAGGACCCTTAACCCCAGTTAAGATCCTGAGAACGATACTATGTAGAAGTATCCGTAAAAAACCCTTTTTCGATTTATTATTCCATACAAGGAAAAACACCACAAGAGGAGGAACATACAATAAGGTTAATATTATTATCCTACTACATAGTTACACAGATCCCTGACTCACTGACTCATTGACTCCGTAACAATTCTGGGCAACCATTCCAAGATAAAACTTTTACCACCATAATCCCAAAAAGATTAAAAAGTTAAGTACAAAAAGTAATAAAATATGCACCGTTGTTAGGATCCCTATAAATTTCTCAAAATTATGTATCAAAATAAAGAAAATAATCTGTTCTACTTTGAAAATCTGAAAATCCAGCATTTTCATAATTTTCCGATATTTTTAGCTCTATTTTATTTCCGAGAGTAAAAAAAGGGAATCATTTGCGTGAGAAAATTAGGTGCTTCAAGTGATAATGATATATATTGAAGTCATGGTTATCAGGCTTTAAAGGGAAAATCGCGATTCCAATTCGTTTAAAATAGATTTTCTAGATTAGCCAGCTTAATTTTTTTTTTTTTTACAAATAAAAAGATTTCCTCTGCATGAAACACTAATATAAGAGGGGATGTTCCCAGCAATAAGAAATCTTTCGAATGCTGGGTAATACTGTAAAGTTTTCGCCCGTTTTTATAAGAAAATGCAATTCCAATTTCGGTACATAATAAAAATTGAAAAATTTTTATTATCTACCGAAGACAAATTGTTGTCGAATGCTTTTTCCAGAGCCCGTTGTAATTGCCTCCACAATGGGCTTTGTTTTCTAACTATTTAAATATGTAACATAAGCATTTAATCAGAGTTTCTACGTTTGCCAGAATCACTTAATCTTTTCATACGTTTTAAAATTATTAAGTTGTGGAAATCTATTAAACGGTCAATGTTTAAGAAGTTGCTTAACACATGCAGGGATTGAGCAATGAAATAGTATTCCTATTCTAGAAGAATTCATTGATGATGAATTCTTAATCACTAACGAATCGTCACTTATCCGCGACGGAAACATTTCAAATCTCAAAAAGTTATATGGATTCTTTTTTAAGGTGCTACTTTATAATAATAATAATAATAATAATAATAATAAAACTCCGTTTTACTTGTAACATGCAGAGTAGAAGAGACCTGACATTCCTATCATGTACAAATTTAATCATTTTGATTTTTAAAAAGTGCCAGGTACCATTCAGACTTTTTTAATAATTGTTTGAGGGCCTTTTTCTGACTGAAGAAGACTTCTACTGTAAAGTTAACCCTGTTGCATCCGGGTTGGCTGACTACAGCTTTTTGCAGGGCATTTGTGACTCTTCAAATATAATTTTGAACGCAAAACCGCTTTAATGTCAGCTTTTTTTTCAAATACATTCTCAATGCAGTGAAGAACGTTTCACAGGCCTCAATAGAAATACTACTCACGCTTAAAAAAAAAAAAATCGTTTTGACGTCAATATTTTTCTAAAGCGCCTTGAACGTGTGCCATTTCAGTACTATGAATTGAAGAAAGTTATGAAACACCGTCTTATCTCCTAATCCTTTATACGTCCCGCAGTGGTCTGGGCGCTAAACTCCGTTCCCATAAAAACACGGAAAGTGAAGCAGCATCCGGCTTGGCCAGTGATTGGACTGTTGATTAGACAGCTGTCATCAAAAAAGGGTCTCTAGATCTGTAGCACGCGATGAACGTTTCGATCGTCCACCATCTTGCTGGTAGTGAAGTCGAGCGATGGCAACGGCTGCCCTTTTTTCAGCATTGGGCAATCTATTCGGCTGTTCTCGCATTCTTCCATTTTACAGCAGATGTCAGCGCTGTTAAAAATAATCGTGACAATTTTTTTACGGGAAATGAACGTGCTAAAAAGTAAAGGATTCTCGTGGAGCCATGTCATGCGCCACTATTTTTATAGAAATCCAATCTATTCTTCGTGACTGGCAACAGTCAAAACGTCAGAGTTTGGTGTTCCCAGAGCGGGAACACTGCGTATTAAAGGGTTAAAGGAGTAACTGGATTACAGATTGAAAAACAAATGCTAGATTATCAAAATCATGTTCAACATCATTTTCATTGTCTGACATGATACTGAACTTAGATTACATCGTACAATGTAATTTCTCAACATTACTGAAACCTTCACATCACTCTCTCTTTCTGGGTGGGCTCAGGTATACATACTAAGGCTCTCGGATACCTTCACTATCCTGTTTCCATAACAACTTTAACTATTCTCTCTCCGTTCACATATATACGAGATTTTTCTCAACTTTATCTAAAATTATTAACCCCTTAGTATTATTTTAGTACGTTATAAACTTAGAAAGTTATAACATAGCATAGCTCCATTTTACAGAATTATCAAAACAATAACTACATGTATTAGAAAATAGAATAACTACTGGTCAAGTATAACGTATTGATGACATTTTTTTAATCAAAAGTAAATTTTTACATGGAAGCATTTGAATCTCGTCGAATCATAGGGTAGTTGCAAAGAAATATATGAACTCATAATCCATAAAATTCAGAGAGGGGTATAAAACTTACTAATAAGGGAGCAGAGACTCGTCAGCTTTGAATTACATATCCAAACATGCTCTTAGAAAAAAAAGAAAAACCGTAAACTGTAAATGCTGCTGACTTTTTTTTTTCCCAAATGACCCCAAAATCGCTTTAATCCCTGAGCATTTGCTTGCACCTCAATCACATAATTTTGAGTCGTTGCCATTAGCATTTGCCTGGATGTGTGTATTGCTAATTATATTACGCTTCGAAAGATGTAAATGAATGGCGCGCTGATGTGAATTGTAAACGGAATGGGTAGCGATTTTCATGTTATTACTCTGCTTTTTTTTTTACTTCACTTTATTTTATTCATTTTTTTTTTTTTTAATCCTGGGCCGCTTTATTTAGGCAGAAGGCAAATCTCAAAATGCGTGTCGAATGGCCATTTAAGCTGGGTGGAGTATGCAGGTGAGGCAAAAATCGTGCATTTATAGCTCGGAGGAGAATTATGGCCGAAATATTACCGTGCAATTTTTAGAAAGCGTTTTATCTGGAGTATAAAGATTCGTGGATACTCGTAAGAGTTGTAGCACTTGCCTGCAGGAATTATACGGGTGAAATTATACGGTTTATTTAATGGTGTATTTCGGAAAAAATCATGTGATTTCGCTATAAGAACATAAATAAACTAATTATGGCAAGTCCTTTCAAATTTTTAGAATACCTCTTTACATTCTGCACTCTTAGTAATAAAAGCTAAACCTCTATCGGGCACGAAACTTAAAGAAAAAATTCTTAAAAATCAAAAATTTATCATGAATTTATCACTTTGAAAATTTATACTGAAGAATAATTTCAAGAAGTTTCATAAAGGACACAGTTGTTTCATTTATTACGTTGTGTGTGCAGCTTATGAAGAGTCCTCCTGAAATTTTTCGAGTCCCTAGCGCAGTTAGTTTATTTTCTTGTGTGTATAAAGTCCGTGGATATTTCATTTCTTCGAACAACACACTTAATGGGAATCTCTGTAAATTCAATCCCTGTTGTGTTTGTGTAAGATCGTTCACAAAATTTGCTTCGATTATAGACAATGACAATTCAAAACCCCATAGTGAGGGAGGTCTCTTTTCATTTAAATGTCATTTTAAAAATAAATATTGATTTGAACGGTTCATTTCATGAAATAATTTTTGAATAAAAGGGCGTGATGGGACCATCAGTTTTACAAAGCAATTTTTTCCGAATGGTTATCGATTAAAGGATGCTTTCATAAACTCATCATTGATTAAAAAGGTCTCTTCAACATTATAATAAATTAAAGCGGAGTTTCATAATTCAATATCGATTAAAGTTATAAAAAATGTCCAGGAAATATTTGTAGGACAACGACAACGTTAGAGAATTTATTAAATGTAATGCAAAAAATCTGCTATCACACGGATTTGTATGACGTCTTTCCAGATCAGGTGGAAAACATGTGCTTCTCAGGTGCTTAACCCTTTAACGCGCAGTGTTCCCGCTCTGGGAACACCCAACTCTGACGTTTTGACTGTTGCCAGCCACGAAGAATAGATTGGATTTTTGTGAAAATAGTTGCGGGTGACACCGCTCCACGAGACAGCCCCGGGCACAGCCAGCTGCGTCAAAAAAGGGTCTCTAGATCTGTGGCACGCGATGAACGTTTCGATCGTCCGCCATCTTGCTGGTAGTTAAGTCGAGCGATGGCAACGGCTGCGCTTTTTTCAACATTAGGAAAGGGTTGCGCCTCACAGTATTATCCCTTTGACGCTCAGGCTTTCACTGCCAGTTGCAAAAAATAGGGTTAAATGGACCCACCACTGGAAAAGTGCAGCCGTTGCCATACATCTATTTACCTACCAACAACATAGCGGATACACGGACGCGAAGTCATCTGTGTCAGAAAACTTCCTTAGCCCTGTGACGCCAGTGGAGCGATTCGATCGACCACCATACTGTTGGTAGTTAAATGGATGGATGGCAACGGCTGCACTTTTCCAGTGGTGGGCAGGCTATTCATTTGGTCTTCTATATTGATGTGAAAATGCTTGCTCTTTAAAGGGCTAAATTCGGTGATTACTTAAACGATTCCGTACTCATATGTGTTGTGTTATCGAAATGGTGATCCAAACCTACGTGTATGTTCTGCGGTGGCTAAAGAACCATTAAACCACACCACAGGTCCGGATTCGATTCGCAGTACGGACTTGGGTGTATTTTCGTCCGCTCCTTCATCGGAGGCAACACTTATTAGGCGCTTCCATAATAGACCAGTACTTGCTGTCTAGTAGTGGCCAGTGCCTATAAACGGCTAGTACCGCCATTGTAAAAACAAAAACCCCACTTATAGGTTTACCTTTTGTTGTAAGAGTGCAGGAATCATTGGAACTGTTCAAAAGCTGTCTCATATAAAGACAGAGGCTGTCTCCCACTCTAACACAGTTGCATTTTTTATGGTTATTTGCTGGTCTCGTATACCGTAGAGCTGAATCATTCCCTAACGCGTGCGCAGAATGACGCGAACGCAACTTATTTTGAGTTCCGGTGCTCAGGTTTAACCATACTTTTGTGAAGCATCAAAGGTTGGAACAAGGTTTCATCATCTTATGGAGCCAGCTTTTCTACTACCATGTTTTGATGACAGGTTGCGTCAAATTTTTAAGTGTACTGGTATTTCAAAAAAGAGCCTAATGGTGGCCTCAAAACATTAAATAATCGAACATTATGTATGAAAGGAACAAAGGATGTTCAGTTTCGGCAATAAAAGAATCGATGATTCTTATGACGCAAGGGCAGATTAAAGGGGGGGAGGGGACGACCGCCCCCCCCCCCCGCGACAAAAGAAATTATTGTAAAAGATCCTATTTTACTTCTATAAAATGGACGTATATGTCAATCTTCTAACTAACTGCCCCCCCACCCCGAGACACTTGCATTAATCCGCCACTGTTATGACGATTTTCTTCAAAATTGAAAAGCCCTTCCTTTCAGTTTCTGGAATCAACAACGCTCGGGATGTCTCTGAAGAGGCAGGCATGCTCTCTCTCTCTCCGTGTCTCTCTCCATCTGCGATGCCAGGGGTTTCTATTCAATGGAGACGGAAGTTAATTCTTGTGCTACCCCGTTCTCCGTCTTACAATCTTACTTCCCCCACAAATGGATCGGAGTGCAAGAGGCTAATGATCCCATGCCGACTGAATCATCATCGCCACTAGTGGATGCTCTTACTGAGTCGCCTCTCTTCCCGATGAAATATTACATTACTCACAAAAGTGGCAGGGGCAGTGGCTTCTCAGCAACATTATGTTCATTTTTTATTTTATCCCTGCAAACACTGAAATTTTAACGAGAGAGGTGAAATTGGGAATTTGAATGGGCATGCAGTGGTGTACCTATAGGTGAAGTAGCGACCATGGCAGACAACATAACTGAACTCTTTTCTTTAATTAGATCGACACCGATCTCTTCGTTTGCACGATTTATTCTTAAAATTTGTTTACAGTGACTTCTGCCTTGAGAGTTGATTATGCAAAAAAAAGAAAAAAAAAAAAAAAAAAAACCCTCATATATTTGGGTTCTAAAGAGAATGAGACAAAATAAGTATTTTAGTGTGTTACTGACTTTAACCCAGGGGCGCACACAAGGGAGGGCTCCAGGGAGCTGGACCCCTCCCTGTGTGCGCCACATCCACTTTGCTTCGTTAAATACTCACATTTTAATATACGTCATAAGATTTTATCAAATTCTTATTCTTAACAATTAAGATAAAAAAAAACATAATTCAAAAACTTGCAAACGAATTTTCACCACTTAATTCCTATTTTTCAGTCATCGGAATTCGGAGGAAAAAGTCCAGTCATCATTTTCATGATTATGTTATCTATAAATAACTATACATAACTTATAATCAGAATAAAAATAAAATCTATAAAGCATTAAAATAATTAAACATTTCATTTTATTTAAAATTTTCACTCGCATATACATACTTTTCATCAATGTTCATTTTTAAACTTATTGCCAAAAAGTCTCTTGATGCCTGAATGTTGCTGTATGATAATGAAACATTTGAATGATGAACTAAGGTCCTAAGTAGGTGGTGCCGGTAGGTAGGCCAATGGTACAAAGAACACTTACACGAATTAAAATGAATACGAATGAAGCGGGGTATCTCTTAACGACGTATGAATGAGATACCTCCAGATGAGTACGTAATACGTAACGCTTACGTTACGTTGTATTCGTAAACAGTATGCTCACGCAAAGCATTCGAATTTATCATAATCCTCATTTTTAGCATGCGAAACAATGCAATTTCAGCTAAGGATGGAAGTATAAACTTGAAACATGCATTGAAATTTTCAATATATGCAATAGTTATATTAACATGCTACTGATCGTGCCATAATATTTTAAATAGATACTGTTACATATTTTTCTTTCTAAAGGAAAATTGAATTAAACTCGAATAAATAACATGGTAAGTACAATCAATAAAAGTTCTGGTTAGGAAAAAATAAAAAAGGTTATAAAAAACTAAGTTCGGAACGTTTTTATTTAACTTCTAAAAATTTTCCCTCATGTATTATTTTTCGCAAAAGATTATTACTCCATGTTTCAGTCTGGATTCTGTATGGTATTTTATTAAAAAAGCTACATTCTACAGCATAGTCTGCCAGTAACGTCATCACCTGTGGCCAGATAAATATTTTACTTCGAAATGCCGGCATTGGCTTCCTAATAAATTTCGTCGAAACAATGCTGGCGCATAACAAAAACATACAGACCCACCCGAAGGTGTGTTTGTAAAACTCCCTTATTTTAATAACCGGTCTGAAGTTCTAAAATAAATACAGAAAACGGGCTACATCCATTTCAGTCGTACAGTACAACGGTATCCCCCTGAGTGATATTAAAGAATTAGTGAACTGAGTTATAATTATTGTTACCGAGCCTAACGTACAATTACAACTCCGAGCTGAGATTATGAGTCAGTGCTATTTTCTATGCTAGGCTAATTGCGTTGCTGAAGCCAAGAGATTTTTCTCTTTGGCTTTTTTCTTTTAGGTAGCGTAATCGGTTCCTTTCTTTATCAGGTCGTTTCCTGAAGTCTGGTGAATTTGTGAGGTGCCGTTAATGATTTATTAAACTTGTTTCCATACGTAGTGCATAATGTTATTGTGTGCTGCTAATAATTATCACTTGAGAAAAAGATCCAAATGATATTTACTACATTCCTTCTTAGGTGAATAATGGAATATAAGATTTATGTGCTCTTTACACATTAAATTATACTTTTCCGAAATTTTGTGAGTAGATAAAGAGGCAGGCATTTTACTTCTTCATTAGTTTCAGATAATCAGCTTGCACTGATGAGGAAAAAAAAAACACATTTTGAGCCCTGTATTAAATAACATGTTAGAAAATTCATAAAATATCGTAGTTATAGAATATTTTATTGGAATATTTGGAACAGTTTCAATATTTGCCATCCATGGCAACTTTTCATTCTTTGGCAGCTATACATATTGTAACGACCAGACACTTTTCCGCGTGGTGGCGTCCTATGTAACGGCTGACAGAGACGGTGTTGGAGAGAATGGAAATGCATAGTTTGCTGTATGGACAAAGGCTATATGATTATTATTATTTAATCCAGTATGTATGTTCTTTTTTTTGTTTATGTTAGTGAATGGCTAATACATCGTCCTGTTCATGAAATATGTCCACGTTATGTTTTGATAACGCTGCCGTACGATGCATCGATATTCATTTCCCATTGAGGTTGGAATTGAAACAGCGTTCTCCAAGTATTCTGTACATCCCAGTGGTGGAGTCAGAATTTTTTTATGGGAGGTTACGACCAGTGCAACTCACATATATGTATTCGTGTTATAAGGGAGTGAAGAATATACATTTTATGCGGCAAAAAAATCCTCATCGGGGGGGGGGTGACCCCCTATCCCTCCCTTGGCTATGCCCCTGATCCATCTATATATATGTATCTATGTGAAACTGCTATAATGGAATAATTAATATTCCCATATACTTCATCTTGCCAATGGGTGGCTAATATACAAGCTGTATTTTATAAGGCTACTATTAATTAACAACTATTATAAGGATACTATTAACTATTTTATAAGGATAGTATTAAATATTAATAAAACAAATTTCATTTTTATTTTAACCCATACATTTTCTACAGAAATGTTAAAATAGTTTTTCTTTTCATCCATATAATTTCCTTCCTCAATGTTTCCCAGCTTTGTAAATACCATTCTGAAAATCCTCTTTACGAACTACGCTATTAATTTTATCCTAAATGTTTGCACCTAACATAAAATCTTTCTCTTATCGCACGCGTGTGGTTCGGGCAAAAACATCGCAAGCTTTCCGATGAACCATCCGTCTGGGCTTTCCTTCCGATAAAAAGTCGACGCAATCCGGAAAATGTAAACACACGCACCCTCATTCGATAAACGGAGGGGGAATGAAACAGTCTGGCAGACCGATATCCTTCGCTTTCCAACTCCCGATCTCTCTCTCTCTCTCTCTCTCTCTCTCTTCCTCTATTTTGAATGAGGGAGGAAAAGATACTAAGTATTCTTCAGCATTTTTGTCAGGTGCAGATGGAAGATATTTATTCGGAAGAGTTTTGTTTTATATATTTCAGTCATACACCTTCAAAAATAAATAAATAAATAAATAAAATTCTGTGTTTTTTACTGTGATAAAAAATTGTCATACGTTTTATGTTTAACCCTTTGAGGCGCAACCCTTTCCCAATGCTGAAAAAAGGGCAGCCGTTGCCATCGCTCGACTTAACTACCAGCAAGATGGCGGACGATCGAAACGTTCATCGCCTGCCACAGATCTAGAGGGCACAGCCAGCTGTCGTCAAAAAAAGGGTCTCTAGATCTGTGGCACGCGATGAACGTTTCGATCGTCCGCCATCTTGCTGGTAGTGAAGTCGAGCGATGGAAACGGCTGCCCTTTTTTCAGCATGAGGCAATCTATCCAGCTGTTCTCGCATTCCACCATTTTTCCGCAGATGTCAGTGCTGTTAAAAATAATTGTGACAATTTTTTTTACGGGAAATGACGCTAAAATGTAAAGGATTGTAAAGGATTCTCGTGGAGCTCTGTCACCCGCAGCTATTTTTATAGAAATCAAATCTATTGTTCATGAATGGCAACAGTCAAAACGTTAGAGTTTGGTGTTCCCAGAGCGGGAACACTGCGCGTTAAAGGGTTAAGTTAATTAATATTTTTTTGTTTTGTTGAAAATAAGTTCTTATTTTTTAATAAATCCATTTTTCAATTCCATGAGAAATTCATTGAAGTTTGATAAAAGTTGAACATACGTAACCAGGTTGTTGTATCAGATTGGAAGTCTGATATTATTTTAACGCTTTCAGACTCTACGTCCACACTTGATTACACTAAAATTACCTATACTATCGTACAGAATAGATGTACTAATTTCTGCACATAAGGAAAAACAAATTTTCCTCGATAATTTAATAATTAGGATTATTTTATTTTATTTTTAATTGCAAATTTAATATCTATTATCAGTAGTGGTAATAATAATATTAATTTTAGAGAAATTATTTAGTCAGGTCTGAACGTGTTAAGCTGGAGTCATAAAAAGAAGCCACTCCTTCACCTCCCTGATCGAGGTTACATTTGAAATGTTTCTAGGAGTAGTTTCTTTTCAGTATGAAAATATTAACTGAACGACTCGTAAATATTCAGATAAAAAGAAATTAAATGATGCATTTGATATTATGAAACCACCGGTTCATTGTGTTATAGTCATTACAGAGCTTCCAGAACTTTTACTTCTATTTGACATTTAGAAAATTTTTTCTCCACTTAGAAATTTATCATAATTATTAATTACGGTTATATATATATATATATATAACCGTATAGTATGCAGCAGCAGCTAGTATATATATATATATATATATATATATATATATATATATATATATATATATATATATATATATATATATATATATATATATATATATACTAGCTGCTACCCGCGACTTCGTCCGCGTCGGATTTAGAGTGAGGTCCCAAAAGAAATGAAGCATGTGTGAATAACACATATGTTTGCGACAAAAGAAACTGCATTTAAATATTATTTGCTTTTTACTTATTTTATATGAAGTATAATGCATGGTAGTATACTTCATTTAAAATAGCAGAGTATGCAGAGTTACTAAATTTAGATTTTTTTTCAGGCATTTGGCGAATACAGTTACGACAGTATTTGCTAACTGTTTTTGTTGTTCTTGTGAAAGAAATATTTATGCTATAGCATGAATTTTAGCCTACGTTAATCAGGAATAGTGCAGCTTTCTAATAGCAAAAACGTTTTAGAATTATTTTGAGTGTTCCTGTAAAGGAACTATTTGCACTACATGCATGAATTTTAGCCTATAATACTCAAGAATAGTGTAGCTTACTAACAGTGAAAAAAGTTTTGGAATCGGTTCAGTACTTACAGAGATACACATAAAGTGTAATGTAATTCTTATGAGTATCCCTGTAAAAGAACTATTTGTGATATATGCATAAAAGGTAGCCTATAACACTCAGGGTCCCACCAGTGCCTAAGAAGTTCTACTCTCAAAACTGGAAGGCTGGAGGTGCCAGGTTCAACCCCTGGTCGAGCCTGTCGACCTAGCCCCTCGCAGTTTTTCGCGGTTTTCTCCAAAACCTCGCGTAAATACGGGCTAGGATCCCTTAGAAAGTCCCCCACAGAGGAATTACCCATATAGGCCTAGGACCCTAGTGCAGTCAATTGGTCTTAATCCACAAACAAACAAACAATAATACTCAGGAATAGTGTAACTAAGTTTTAGAATCGGTTTAGTAGCTATAAAATTTCCATAGAGCGCAATACATTAGAATTATTATGAATGTTTTTGTAAAAGAATTAATTATGCTATATGCTTGAAAGGTTGCCTGTATGTTAATCCAAGGTATAAGCTATCTTCATTACGAATTTTTCCAAATCCGTTCAGCAATTTGTGTGTGATTCAGTCAAAAACATCTAAACACACAAACGTACACATTTTTTAATGACTGTCATTTTATCTCTCAATACCCTTATTGAAAAATGTGTCCCAAAAATGCGACATAATAAAGCGACATAAAAAAGCGACATAATTTTACATGTATTTAAATACTATTAATTCACAACAGCTTTAATATCGAGACTAAAGCAATATTTAGTCTCGATATTGTTACACTATTTCGTAAGCTGTAGAATATGCTCCACATGTATTTTTTACATATATTCAAATATTATTAGTTCACAACAACTTTAATCTATTGTTACAATATTTCGTAAGCTGTAGAATATGCACCACATGTATTTTTCTATAAAATGGTTACACTCATAAAAATTTCAACATGGGTTACCAGGCGAAATACGCGAAAGATGAGCGATAAAATGACAAGTCAATTAATATAGTTTTAATATGGCAATCATAAAACTAAAAAATTAGGGGGGTTCAGGGGGATCTCCCCCTCACGAGGCTCGAACAGCCGAGTTTTTATATTATTTGTAGGATTTGGAAATTTATGAAGTTTAAGAAACACATTTGGACCTTTCTTTCTAATGCTTTTTAATTTGGCGTAAAATCAACATAATTTCCATACCATTTCATGTTTTTCAAATGCATGTTTATCTGAAAATAGAATTTCAGCTTTATTTCAAAAGCATAAATCATTTTGTGCGGGCGATAAAACGGTTTTTAATTAATAATTAGAAAGGTATTTAAAATTTCAACATTCTGAGCCTCAGTTGCACAGTCATGGGCTTCTATGCTCAAATTTTCAAAGCTCTGCTTTCTGTAGATTTGTCTGGAGAACATTCATTTTTATTATTATTGATAGATAGATTTGGCATAAAACTGGCATAATTTCCGTGGAATTTAATGTTTTTCAGATGCACGCACGCGCTTCTTTATTGAAGCAATAGCATTCTTGTTAGCTCGAAACATGAATCATTTGATTGATACGGGCGAAACTCGCCAAGCATGGCAACTTAAAAACGGTTTTTAATTAATAATTAATAAAGTAATTAAAAATCTAAAATTCTAATTAGCCTATAACCATCTACAGGGTCCCATATATATCTAAACCAAAATGCATCCTAATCGATTCAGCGGTTTAGGCGTTTTAGCGTCATAAAAAAACAAACAAACAAACTCACTTTCGCATTTATAATATTAGTTAGGATATATATATATATTGAGTTTCACAAGACCTGAGGGCTGTCTGTTTGCAGGTAAAAATGAATAAATAAAAATGCACTGTTTGCCAAAAATATAGGGAATCATGGGTTGATTTATATAAGATTAAAACGGAAGAAAGACATAGGAAAATGTTAAAGCTGCTTCGAAGAGAGTAAACACGTAATGGGATAACTGTCTGCAAGAATCAACCTGCTCAAATTTTGCTTCTCCCTTATCTCAAAGCGATCAGACCTTTCAACAGCAAGTCGCAGACATTCCAGGAGTAATTATCTGTCAACTGCCCATCGCGATTTAAAAAAAAAAAAAGAAAAAGAAAGATTTTAACGCGATCAAAAAAGGAAAAATGCAATCTCATTTTATTCGACGATAGAGAAATGAACCTGTGGGTGGCCTGATAAGTGTCGCTTTCCAGCTGCTGCTAATTAAGGAGCCAAGCCTAGCCTCTTTTTTTGTTAAGAAAACAGACATGCATATAAACAATTTTTAAGATTGTTATTTTTCTAAAAAATATTAAAATTTTGAATAGCTTTTAAAAGAATCAAATTAAGTAAGGGACATAGAGAAAATTTCTAATTTCGCTTAGATGTATTAAGTACAACAATCTTGATAATCCGACATAAATGAGAATAGCAACCGCCAGATTATCGAAATATTCTGGATTATCAAGATCTCTTGTTTTTGATACTAAGTCATGTGCTTTTCGTTTGGTCACATCTCAGTACACTGGATAAATACACTACAAAATACGTCAAGTAAACTAGAAAATAATGACGAAAGAGGGAGGGAAGCACAAGAGCGGGCATTCTTGTTTACATCCGCGGTGGTTGGCAGACCGGATGACAATATGATATGTGCTTCAAGCAGAGCCGGTTTATTGAATGTGCCGGACTAGCCCAATGCTGAATTATCAAGAGTGCACTTTAGTGTAAAGTTTTACAGTAAACGATCAACTGATAAGATAAGAAGCATTCAAGTTGGCTGTTATGTGGTTAAGGCAAAGCTTTACCAGAGCTATCTGTCTAAAGGCGGAATGTCTTGAGCCGAGGACATTTAAGGGGTTCTGATGTGTACGTTTGAAGAAAACCACCCAGAACTCCGGATCGTTAGATCGACAGCCGCACGGTAGAGCAGACCACAGGACCTTCACACTTCAGCCATCTATCAATGTACTATGTCTTATCCTCTCGGCTATTGGTCGGTAGAAATATTGAGGAGAAAAAAAATCATTAATATACTGAATTTTGTTTCACAAATTTCCCTAAACGAATGACTCTTCATCCCATTTTAAAATGCCATTCCTGTGCTTCAGAACTCTTCTAGAAGTAGCATAATATGTGTTATAAAATATGTATATGTAAACATGCATACTATATACTTTGCTAAAAAACACTCTGAATATTTTCCTATTGTAACTACTCAAGAGCCGTGGAACAAATGTCGATTCGTCTAGATCATCAAGGTTAACAAACATTGAGAAACTTTTTCAAAAGTTGTTATGCTCTCGAAATGGTAAATTTTACGGAGAAGTGGAGAAACACGCACCACATTCATAAAAGGATTATATTTCAGCTAATTTGGAAATACGATTCTTTCGTCATGCATTTTTTCTGAAAGTTTCATTAGGAAGTATACGAGTGAGTACATTTATTTTTTACAGGAGCCCGTAATACTAACAACTTGTGGCGAAATATGAATCACACTCATAATCAGTTACCTTTTAAACTGACCAAGATCCTTTTAATAAGCGGTTTTCTCCCTCTGTTGATGACAATCAACTCAACACTCAACATGCTAGATTCTCCCATGTATTTTAGATGATTACGTCAGTAGACAAATTTTCAAGTTTCATTCTTAGTGAGACCGCAAAATTTTCTCTCTTAATGTGTGTGTAGTTTCTTTGTTCTTATAATTTTTTCCTTCGTTTCATTCGTACGGGTAGAGACCACGCATGCACTAGAACCAAAAGAACGCCCTTACGACGCAGCTGGCTGTGCCCGCGCACAGCCAGCTGCGTCAAAAAAAGGGTCTCTAGATCTGTGGCACGCGATGAACGTTTCGATCGTCCGCCATCTTGCTGGTAGTTAAGTCGAGCGATGGCAACGGCTGCCTTTTTTTCAGCATTGGGCAATCTATTTTAGCTTTTCTCGCATTCTTCCATTTTTCAGCAGATGTCAGTGCTGTTAAAAATAATCGTGACCATTTTTGTTACGGGAAAGGACGTGCTAAAAAGTAAAGGATTCTCGTGGAGCTCTGTCGCCCGCAACTGTTTTTATAGAAATCCAATCTATTTTTCGTGACTGGCAGGCAACAGTCAAAACGTCAGAGTTGGGTATTCCCAGAGCGGGAACACTGCGCGTTAAAGGGTTAAAAAAAGAGAGAGACCCATCTCTGATAGTATGCTTGCGTCTTTCTTCTTACCCCTCCCTTGAAAGTTCTCTGGATCTGCCCCTTCAAAAAATGATTTAAAAAAAACAAAATAAGGCCCTCAAAAATGCATTCGACTGTGTTAACCTACGCAAATTATTGGAAATACTTTCTTTTACAGTTTAAAGGAAAGAAATTTGAAAAGTAAATCGCTCAAAAAACAAATCACGATTCAAACACGTTTTAGTGATTTATTTTAGGGAGAAAAAAAAAAGTAGTTTGATTTATTCGTTTTAGAAATCGTCATGTTCCGAAAAGATGCGAGAACTCTAACAAAAATTTCAATACGGTTATAGTCAGTTGTTTTAGTATTGTCTGTTTGAAATATGGAAGTTCAAAAACTTACTCTTTTTTAATACATCACCAGGCACTGCTATCTGTGTTTGGCAGATTTATAAGTAGCAATGAATCTTTCGCAAGACATCCTATTTTATTTTAACACTGTGTGACGGCAACGCTGCGAACAAAAGCATTTCGCATATTTAAGCAACCGGTGTAGAACTAAAGGGGTTTCTTTTGAGTAGATGTGATAGGGAAGGTTTAAACTTCAACAAAATCACTAATGAAAATACTAATTTAATAAATAAGTAAAATTTGGATCGTTTGTAAAAGCAATTTTGAAACAGAAGACAAAAATTTGAAGAAGTTTTATTTTTAAATATTTAATTATTTTAAAAGATTTTAATGCTGATCTAGCTGGTGGATCAGTGTTTCTATGTCATATTGAAATTATCAACAGACTCTTTTTTTAATCCGGATGGTAATATCGGGTAACCTTAGTTATTGGATACCTTTCGTTTATTTTTTTTTAAATTCTATATTGAATAACATTTTAAACTTTTAATCCCACTGCAGTTTCAAAGCTAGCTTAATTTTCTGTTTTAAATATCCGTTATTATTTATAAGGTCTGTTTTTTAATTTACAAAATAAATTTACAAAAAAATCCATTTTTAAACGTTTTCAAATGGGATATTTTATTAATGTTGAAAATAAAAGATTAAAAACATATGATATCTAGATGAATGGGGAAAAAAAATCTTATTAACATATGGTTAGCGTGTCTTTGTGTATCAAATATGGCGATAAGGCAAAGCCGTCTTATTTTGTGTGGGGATGGGGGAATCCTGGAAAAATCGAATCGGACAATATATAATTTCATTCGTTTTGTTCAATGTTTATTTTCAGTTTTATATTTTCGTTTGTATTCTAATTCAAACCTAGCAAAACTTGTGATTGCAGTGGATGCTCGGAATTTATTTTCAGACGAAGGTGCAAAATAAAGAGAGTTTTCAAATCTAACAAAAGTTTTAGGAATGTAATTAACTAGAAAAGTATAATAGGGTAATCTTTAACAAATCTCTGAGCATTACATCACTAATAATAAGTTAATGTACTTCAACTTTTCTAGCCAGCTAATTTTCCCGACTTAAATTCAAAGAGTAGTGAGACTTATTGCTCGCTATATAGGGAAAGAAAGGCAGCAAGAAGCTGCGCCGAATAACAAGATTAATCATATATTCAGTTTAAAATCGATAAAATCATGTCTGGGGGAAAAAACATTAAGACCTACACACATAAAAAAGTACTTATCGTCCAGGACGTACGTTTCGGGGGAAAGAACGTTCGCTCTTTTTGGGTTGAAACAAGTTCAACCTCCTACAACCACAGAAGAGAGAGAGAACTGAAAAAATAAACAGAAGCGAAGACCGAGTTGCCAATTGGAAAAAGGAAAAAGCAAAAAACCAGAGATAATTAAAAAAAGAGAGAGGGCGGGGAAGTAAATAGCAAAAATAGCAAAATACTTAAAAATAAAATAATAAATAAATAAATAAATAGAATAAGAAAATGCATAAAAGATGCAAACATACAATAGTAATAGTTGGGAAAACAGAGCAACAAAAGAACAGGAACCCCCAAATCCCCTCTTAGCCTGCTGTCTCAAAACTTTAAAGTGTATATTGCTATTTGTAGACGTGTATTGAAAAAACTACCACATTGAAACATAAAACTTAAACGCCCCCCCCCCCCCACCCAACCGATATATATATATATTTTTTTTTTATACGACACTGTGAGAGAGATAGAGACTAATCAGTGAGGTCAGAATCAGTCAATGGAAAAGTAGAGACATTGAGATTAGGGTTTTGAAAGAATAATTGTCTATTTTCTATACATTTTAATAAAATTTATTATTTTCGGAGTTAATGAATTATTATTTAAAACGTAGAAGGCCTAATTAGAACATAAATTGTAGATAGTATTTCTAAGCTGTAGCATCGAACAGACAATTTATATGACTGCGCCATTTATCTCTATAGCTGTGCTTAACAAAGAGAGAGAAACAATTCGCCATTATGCCGGGAAAAGAGAAAGTGCAGAAACAACTGCAGGACTTGTTAATGTTGCATAAGCTCCTCCGAGCGGCATGTAAACAAACTTTTATTGCTCCGCGGAAGAGGTGTGACAATCGCTCTACAACCTCCGTTTATTTCGGCCAGGTGTGTTTGCTCCAATTTAGTGCTCCTCAAAGTTAGTTTACGCTCAAGAGTGCAGCGTTCCAACCAACACCGGCCCTTTTGTAGCGTCGGCAGGAGTGTTTACACGCAGCAAGGGATGGCGGAGGGATTTTATTTGATTTTTCTTATGGGAAAATGATAAGTTTTGTTTGTAATAACCATTACTGCCGACGTCGGATTATTGTGAGAATTCGGGGAGAAAGTAACTTGTTGGTTTTTATGTGACTTGTTGAGTGACGGGGGCTTATAAGAAAAGATGATTTCTTTTACCTTTGTTTAATTGGAAGCTTCTAAAAGAAATATTTTCTATTCACATTCTCGAGGAAAATTTTAGGATACGTTTATATGTCGCGCTTTTGGGAGTGCTCTATGCAAAATGGCCAAAAAGGTAATACGTATTAACAATCAGAAAAAAAGAGAGAGAGAGAGAATGGATTTGACATATACTTACACCGCATGCGCGGGTGATCGCGGGTTACGTGCGCGGTGATCTATAGTGGAACGTCGGAATCGAACCTACAACCTTCTTGTTATGAGCCCAACGCCTTAACCATTGGGTTTCCGTTGCCCCCGAAAACAAAGTCAAACTAGTGATGTGTTATTCTGTTGACATTAAAAATAACACTGTACTATCGGCGGGACTAGAATCCGCAGTCCCCGTTTCAGAAAACCGATGCCTTATCCATTAGGCCGCACTTACGCCTTTTCACAATAATAAATAAGTTTCCCACTTCAGAGGATTCTAAAATGCTTTCTATAGTTCCAAATGAACTAAAACTTTAACTACAGATAATTCAAATGATCCGTTTAATATTTACTGGAAAAAAAGCAAAAATAAATAAATAAATAACTACAAAAAATTCATCGATGGGTATAACACAAATGGTATTATTTGCATAAATTGAAAATCTGAAACAACATTTGTTTTGCAACACATTTAGCATTATTCTTTGGATAAAAAGAAGGAGGATTCTGCACCAGAATTAGTTACTTTTCTGTACATCGTGTCTTTGTTGCAAGAAAAGCGCTACTGGTAAAATCGTTCTACCAGAACAAGAACACCGTCGCAGCTTTAAAAGAATAAAGTCGTATGAAGAAGAAACGAAGAGGTGCAATGTCTCCATTTGCCCCACGAAGAGATGATAGAGAAATCTTAACCCTTTAACGCGCAGTGTTCCCGCTTGGGGAACACCAAACTCTGACGTTTGGAGTGTTGCCAGTCACGAAGAATAGATTGGATTTCTATAAAAATAGTTGCGGGTGACACAACTCCACAGAGAATCCTTTACTTTTTAGCACGTCATTTCCCCGTAAAAAAATGGTCACGATTATTTTTAACTGCACTGGCATCTGCTGAAACATGGAAGAATGCGAGAACAGCTGGGTAGATTGCCCAATGCTGAAAAAAGGGCAGTCGTTGCCATCGCTCGACTTAACTACCAACAAGATGGCGGACGATCGAAACGTTCATCACGGGCCACAGATCTAGAAACCCTTTTTTTGACGACAGCTGGCTGTGCCGCGGCACAGCCAGAGGCCCTTTTTTCAGCATTTTTTTTTTTTTTTTTGCCGCTGCCCTTTTTTCAGCATTGGGAAAGGGTTGCGCCTCAAAGGGTTAAGGAGAACTTAGTTATACGAGAAGCACATAGTTTCCCGTAAAGAGGATCGATTATTTGTGAAATGGATGTCGATTTTTATCGGCACTGGCATCTGCCGAGAACAGGAGAATGTGATTTAATATATACACCGACGTAGAAGAAAAACTAAATGGACTGCTCAATGCCGAAACAGCCAGCTTGTCATTCAGCTCTGTGGCACGCTATGGTCCATTCCATCGACCGCCATATTGCTGGTAGTAAAAACGAGTGATGGCAACTACGGATGGATGCGAGACGAAAAATAAGCGTCTCGCGTCTCGCAAAAAAACTGTAAATCTCTGTCTCGTCTCGCGTCCATCCATCGACAACTAACTGCTGCACTGTTTCGGCATTAGGAAATGGTTGCGCGTCAAAGGGTTGAAGTCCCTTAAAACAGCCATCTCGAAAAGACATAACAGTTTAATTTTGGACGACGTGTGGAATTCGCTCCCCCTGCCTCCAGAAATCAACAATTCAATAAAGAAATCCCCCCTACCTCTGTGAAAATCTCTCAAAAATCGATGAGCGAGGGAGGAAGGGATTTAATTTCTTCATCTTTGGGATTGCGAGCCGCTTGTTCTGTGTCGCTGTGCACTAAACTCTGCTTGTCTCTACTGCGTTCGGCGATAACAAGTGCGGCTGAAGATACTGTGCTGAGCAAACAAATTCCAAAACGATTGTCGGCGCGATGTAATTATGATTAATTACGAACAGAAATCGACGCGCTGCTGGTTTGAATTTCTGATTTCCCTGGGCTTGTTAACGGTTTTCGGATATCTCCCGGGAGAATTGTTTTTCAATGCAAAGTGGTGTGGCAGCTGATCCTTAAAGTGTTTGTGTTAGAAATAATGAAACTTTTGTGCAGCATTTTAAAAGAGTTGAGTTATAATAAAGACTTCAGAAAATTCAGAATGTTACAAGCTGTACGATGCACTCGTATGAATATTTCTGTAAGAAATAATTAAATTTTTGTGCAATCTTTTGAAGTTTAGTTACAGTAAAGACTACAAAATATTCAGAAACATTTAAACATATTTTAAAACAGTACAGTTACGATAAAGAGTAGAAAATTTTCAGAATATCACTACCGGCATGATCCACTCGTATGAATGCTCGACAAATATATAAGTTTTTTACCAAAAGCATGACGTCTTACCATGTTTTGCACATACACTTTGTATGGTTAAAACTGTAGTTGGTCAGAATAATGTGATTTGCTAACACATATTCTAAAACAAATTAATTACCCAAGGGACTTTACCAGGAAAAAATTTTAGGATGTCTATTACTGTATAATGTGAGGAATGACAACATGCCAGTTATAAAACTTCCTGAAAAAATTCTCAAACAGGCCCTATTTCGATGAATGGGTCGCACGTTAGAAAATTTGCTGTGCAGTTCTATAGTTGAGAAATTTTTTAGAAAGTTGCAGAAATCGCGCATGCTTTTCATTTTTAACTCTGTTATTGTAGATTTTGAAGCAACATTTTGAAATATTTCGAATGCCTGAGACCTGCAAAGCAGGTTTTTTTCCTCGAACTAAAACCATAAGAATTTGTGTTCAGCGTTGCATCAGAGATACACATTTAACAGCACGAGTTCCTATTCTTTGCACTTGAAACATTGCCTTTGTGTCTCTTTTGTTTTCGTTTTTTAAAACAGCACAGACTTTTATGTCACGTGTAGAAGAAAGAAAAGCCTCCTAAACTCCAAATTGTTACATATCTTAAGCATAGTGATGTTTTTATGATGGCACATAAGGGATCAAGTAAAAAGTAAGAATCAAATTTAGTTTAAATTTTACCCCTTCAAAAAGGGTTTTATACACCTTAGGGGGCAAGAGAAGTTTCAGAACCAACTGCTTTTTATTATTTTAATCATGGATAGAAAAATATTTCTACACATAAATAGTCAAAATTTACGTTTCGTTGCATGTAAATTGTTTCATTAGATCATGTTTTATGGACCTTTTTAATTTCTATTGAGTAAAAAGCCAAAGACTTATTTTTGACCGAATTGGGTAATGTACCTCCTAAAATTACATATCACATTTAGCACTATCAAAATTGTCAGTTTTCGTAAAATCGTAACATCTATTCAAAATTTTGTGAAAAATAACCCCCCATTTCTTAAAAAATTAACATGCTGCCAAATTTTTCTCACAATTTCATTCATAGCCGCCGTTTTATAAAATGCCCAACAAAAATTTACATACTTTTCGCAAAATTGTTTATCTTTTGCGTCAAGCTATACAAAAGAGCTAGCAAAATTTGCAAAAACGTTTTCTTTGTAACACACTGTGTATTTGAATACATTTCACTTAGTTTGGATAATATGACACCAAATAAACATTTACGTAAATTTTACTTGCCCTTTTCGATAGCGTGCCGCAAAAGATAAATTATTGAAATAAATTTATTTGAATAGATAATATAGGCTCAGTGAGAGTATATGTTTGACATTGTATTTGAGAATTATAACCATTGCTTGAATATCTACATCTTCATTAGGCTATAAAGCGAAAATAACTGTAATGGAATTTAAAAACAAATCTTTAAAAATCCCAGCAGGGCGTCACTCAAAATTTGATATCATTATTTTTAAGACCCATATAAAATTCATATAGCTATAAAGTAAAATGCTGCGTCAACAAACTTTTAACTCGTTATGGGTCTTTGTATGGGGGTAAATTTACATCTCTGCTCCAGTCAGTCAACAACTCTCTGCCGCAGAGAAGTAATGTAAATGCCATATAGGATATTTTATTTAAATAGGATATTTTATTGAAATAATTATTGCTAGAACTAAAAAGCTCTTTTTGAATGAACTGATAAATCTGGGGAAATAATTATTGCTAGAACTAAAAAGCTCTTTTTGAATGAACTGATAAATCTGGGGAAATAAATAGTCTCAAGTTATTACAGTTATACGGCGTTAAATTATGCTAGAACTATTATATTCGTATGTTTCAAGATGTATTCAAGCCCTCTATACATGAACATTTCCGAATAAAAATCGATCGCAAATTTGAAGGGAAATAAACATTTCTTGGGTGCTACTCAAAATTCGTCTTGTCGCTTGTCTGCCGTGAGTGATATCCGCGCCGAGAAGGTGAACAAACAAGTTTTAAAACGCTACCATGTATTGTAATTATGATTAATTACTTAAGAAGCCCCTACTATGTGTGTGTAAAACCGGCGGGCGTCTCTGTTGAATGAGCGAAGTTGCGAGGTTTTGAGAGAGGAGGGGGGGGGGGGGAGGATTCTGGGTTACGGAATTTACGAAACATGTTGAAGACTTTAGAATTAGGCTCTTTGCGTGTCGGATTCTTGTAGCGCTGAAAGTTAGTAATGACTACTCAAGTCCTAAGACATTGCCCTCAAGTCAAGAATTAATGTTTTAATTCACACAAAGAGTGGGAGAGGCAACTTAAAGAACTGTTATATCTAGTCTATTAATGTTGGAAGACGTATGTTTAAGTGTAGTTGGAAGAGGAATAAAATTTAATTTGTAAATTAAAATAATTATTTACTTACGGAAAAAACACTCAAAATACTGGTGTTAAACAATAAAGTAAATAAAAAACTTTGTAAAAAAGACACATAAGATGTTATAGGTAAGAAGATACGCACGTTTCAACCAAAAATTGTTTTGGCCTTCATCAGTCCAAGCCCTTCGTCGCAAGCAACACAGGGAACTCAGTTCCCTGTGTTGCTTGCGTGTTTTACAAAGTTTTTTATTTACTTAGATCATTTCGGAGGAATTAGGAAAACTCTTTTCAGAATTGTAAATCACTAACTGTGCTGTTCGTCTTATAGAAATAGGATTATTTTCTCTGGGTAGAGCTGAGCTGTTTTCTTTCAAAATGGTTCAAGTCGATTTTATGACGATTTTAAGGCTTTGTATTTGAATGGTTAGCGTGAGCAAAACTGCATTAATACCGATAAATAATGACAATATATTAACAGAATGAAAAAAAAAAGAATAAAAATCTCAGAGAGGATTTCATTCCTTGTTGCCATTCTCTGCGAGAAAGAGAGCTGAGTTCACGGCACCCTTTGCACCGATTACCATTGACCTCTGTACACCGCCAAGCTCGTTTGCAGTGGTGTCGGGCACATTCTACCAGAGTGTCAGAGACACGCTGGTAGTACTGTCTGGTAAAACTCTCTTCAGTGGTGAGTCCAGCTACAAATTGAGCCCGATAGCCAGCAGAAAACGTGTCTGGAGACGCTCCGGACAATTGTGAAATACCAACTTGACGCCCGCCGTACATTCCGATAACCTGGAGTGATGGTCTGGGGTGTCATTTCATTTTATAGCAGCACTCTTTTGGTCGTCATAGGCAACACCCTTAGAGCACTGCGGTATGTCGATGGTATTCTACGTCCTGTTATGCTGCTCTTCATATCACGCTATCTTGAGTTTATATTTGAGCTAAATAATGTCGGACAGCACACGACAATAGTTTCTACTGCTGGTCTTCGTGCTTACCCAACACCAACTAGGCCAGCATGATTGCCAGATCTCCCCCCCCCCTTGTGAGTGTTTGGAACATTATAGGTATGGCTCTCCAACTAACTCGAGATTTTGCGGATCTAAATCTCTTGTTGGACAGGATTTGGCAGGATACGCTGCAGGAGGACATTCGCCAACGCTATCGATGTAGGCCAGAAGTGGACGAATTCGTTACTGACTTGCACACTTTATGAGGCTCATAGTCTTAAAATAATCGTACAATATTTCTGAAATCGTAATCATTTGCTTTTCTGTACATGTATATCACATCTACCGATTTTTGTCCTATTCGGATAACTTATTCTTGGCGCGTAATTTTTTCTGTCTGAGAGTGCATTTATAGTTTCATTTCTTGATATATCATACTAAACTAGACGTCTAGATTGAAAATAAGCAGTTTTAATTTATTGTTTTTGATGTATGTGAGGGTAGACAAAATGAAAACAATGAACAATTCATTTGTTAAGCGGCAGCAATTGTTTGAAATATCGGTCACTTCAGAGCACCCTTCTCGTCTCCATTTCTGTTCCAACTGTCCTTTTTTTAAGAACTACCTTATCAGCCCGAATATAATGCGGCCCTGAAATTCTTCATCCAGATAATTAGAAAAATCCTATATATTTAGACCCCGAATCTAGCGCGAGTCCGGTTTTTATGGGAAATGATCGCTCAAAAAGCATCGCGTTATATTCGGGCTAATACAATAGTTATTATTCTACGTAAAGAAAATTTCTATCTTAAAACATCAATTAGAGTTATATTAAAGAGCTTCCTTACAAACGTATTATAAATATCCTAAATGTTTCTATGTTTTCTAATACATTAATAAGGTTTCTAATACGTTCATTTATATGCGGTTAAAAAAATATTTCGAAAAAAAAAATTTAATAAATTTTTAATGAAGTCTATTAAATTAAAGATTCATGTGCACATGATATTTAAAATACCTTATATCTAAATGCTGATTATATGAAACTGCGGTTTATACTCTGAAAACTACGGAAAATAATCTACAACTTGCAGAAAATGTTGGCTGTTCAAAATTCAAGGACGAGGGGAGGACTCACATCGGAGACCTGAGGGGGCCTCAAAGGTCATAACTATGACCCTGAGCACTGAACAGTCGTTAACCGCATGTATCACTCTGTCCGTGAAACTTATACAGTAATCTGATCACATTATACATTTTTTTTTCTTAAAACACGATTTCATAATACTTGTCACCTATTTCTTCGATTTATACAACTACTACATGATTGATGAAGAAAAATCTATCCCACAATTTGTGTCTGCACCTTTTTACTTCACGTTTTCTCGTACTTCTCTCGCAAGACTTGCTTATGTAACTAAGCTACCAAAATAAAACCACTAATGTGGGCATTTATTCAAAAACGCACTCTTGCAGTCGAGGCAATTTGTAGAAAGTAGTCAAATTTAAATTCACTGGGCGTTAGCTAGTTCCTCCTGCTCTCTAATCCATATACCACCGAAAACTCTTTCCCCACTCTTTCTTGCCCACCGGTTTGTTGCAAATTCTTAAATAATTTACCCGGCGCATCTTTATTCACGAAGTTGGCAACAACAACGGCCTCGATAATCTGTTTCCTTCGCAAGGAAATGAAAAAACGCTTCTCAGGCCATTGCAAATTCAAAATGGCGACTGGAGAATTTCTGATAGTGCTTTGATGGGCTCCTGACTCTCTTGCTTATTTAAAATCTGGAAGTGTAAACAGCTACTTTGGGGAAGAAGAGATTGTTATTATTTTAACAAAAGGGGAAATTGGAGTTTTGCGGACACTCTGTCATCTTTCCCTTGAGGGGAAAAGAGGATAAAGTAAACACGTTGTGTCTTGAATATATTGAGTTTTGATTCGAAAAGATTTCGAATTGTTTTCTTGGGAAGGAGAGTTATTCCACTGAATGTTTGACCTTTTTTCCACCCTCTCTCTCACCCGAGGGCAAATTTATATTACTGGATATCTTTAATCAAAATGAATTGCTTTAAATATGTAGGTTTTTGTTGTTTGGTAAATAGAGAATTCAATAAAGAGGTATTAACTTTTGTTTTTAGTCGTGCCTGAATGCACATTAAAGCGTTCCTTCAAAATAGTCAATCAATTTTTAAAATGGAGCGTTTACAATCTGACTTGAGAGGAATTTCAGTTAATCAATTCGTGCTACGAAAAAAAAAAAAAAAAAAATCATTTTAATTTTCTCCTGACGATATTAGTATTGTATTTGAAGAAGCTTGGTGTACCCTTGGTGTTCATGCAAGTATGTGGTAAAGCTAGATATCTAATAAGTTTTCCAGTTATGCCAATCTCTACAGACAAAAAGCTATAGATACTGGACCCAAAACCGGTAATCCGAGAATTCCGTTCTACCAACAGTTTTGGGTTTGATCCCCCATTCCTCCCCTCCGTTCCTGAATTTGGGATTCCCGTTACGGCTATTTCCTAATTATTCCATAAAGCACTGGTCTAACACTATCCCATATTTAAAGTGACCAAACCTCCCTCGATTTTTAAAACGGTCCTCAATTTTAACTTTTTTTCTCCGAGTATTCCCCAAGTGTAAAAAAAGCAATTGGGAACAACATTTTAGCACTTTTTCCCAATTTGTCTCCAATTATTTCCAGTTTTACAAAATTAATCGTATTTTCTTCATTTTGTTTCTTTTTTTTTCCAAGGAAATGCTTTTTAAATACTATGTTTTGAGAGTCAGGCGCAGGGGCGTAGCCAAGGGGGGGTTAGGGGGGTCATAACCCCCCATGAGGAAGTTTTTGCCATACAAGATGTATATTATTCACTACATTATCGCACATACGTATACATATATATGCGTTGTAGTAGTCGTAACCCCCCCCCATGAAAAATTTCTGGCTACGCCCCTCGTCAGGCGGTATTAAGAATGTTAGATGTTTCGTAAAAAAGATATACTCGTGAATATGTTTTTTAAAATGGAAGTGTCTGATAGAAAAATGAAGAAATTGTCATTTTAGAACACAATTGTATGCAGATTTTCTGAAGTTGCTTGTTCGGTATAGATTTCTTGAAATTAATTAAGAAAATCATTAATTTTATAAAATATTCCTCAGTTTTTGTTGGAAAAATTGTGGACGATGCACTAATTTGTCCCCAGTTCTATTAGGGAGAGTAGAAAGTAATTTTTTTTCGTAGTCAATATTTCACCAAGCCAAAACTGCTAAACTTAATAATACAAAATTTGACATGTATGCGAAATTTCCAATTTAAGGGCTAGATTAGATAGCATTTCTTAAAATACATAACCTATCAGGAAAGAAGTTAAGGACAAAAAAATTCCATTTTTACATATTCCGTTTAATCTCAAAAGAAAAAAAAAAAGAGAGATCCATAAATTCTGCTCTAAAATACAATACTCACGACCTAAAAATCAATTTGAGGACATTTTGGAATTTGTCCCCCAAGGAGGAATAGAACTGAATAAAAAGGAAGAGGCTGGCCATCTTTCTTGAAGAAAAAAAATATTTATACAATTCTTGATTTAAAATAATGTAATAGACATGAATCCTATGACTGGGTTCAGTTTGTTTGTAACCAAGAACTTGTAGAAAATTTATTTATTTGAATTTAATATTTAAAAAAGACATTACTCTCCCACTCTTTTAATATAATCAAAATATTTTAGCTAACTTACCCATGTTGTAACAAACATTTCTGTCGTTAAAAAACTGTGACATTCATTTATTTATGTCGTCATTCATCTAGTAAATTGTGGTTAATTATACATAAAACCTTTAAAGCGAAAGCATTTTCATATCAATATAGAAGACCAACTGCATAGACTGCCCAGGGCTGAAAAATTGCAGCCGTTGCCATCGATCCATTTAACTACCAAGCAACATGGTACCAAGCAGCGGTCGATCAAATCACCCATCTGGCGCCACAGAGCAAAAGAAGCACAGCAAGCTGTGTCATAAAATTTCTTTAGCTCTCTGGCGCTAAATGGACGATTCGATTGACCGTCATGTTGCGTGGTAGTTAAATGGATCGATGGCAACGTCTGCAATTTTTCAGCGTTGGAACCATTCATGGGTGCCGGCAGCATTGGGCAAGGGGGGGCAATGCCCCCCTGGATTTTTGTATGCAGTGTTTTCTCTTACTTTTTTGCTCTTTCCAACATGGTAACCATACATTGAAGTAGTCTTTGCCCCCCCTCCTGGGAAATATTCTGCCGGCGCACATGGAAACATTTAACTCTATTTTATTGCGATCAGCATCGAAAGCGCTGGAGTAAGGGGTTTCACGGTGCAACCATCGCGCATCAAAGCTAGTCATTCCAAATGTGAACGTCTTTTCATAAAGTACACTTTCCGTGTATTCTGATTCACAGCAGCGAAAAGAGAAATAGAAGGATAAGTAAAACATCTTTGCTTGGTATCAGCAAGACGGAGTAACTGTTCTATCAAGTACAGGATTCACTTCAATGCTGAGGCATATGATATCAGCTGAGAACAACCAGAGACAAAAAGGAAACCAATTTGTTTTAAACCAATTTGTTTTGTTAATTTGTTCCAAAGGCACCAATTTGCTTTAAAAATGATATTTAGATTGTTAGGATGTTGGAAAGAATTTCATGTATCCCCTCCGTATCATCTTCTGTTTCTTATGCGTCGCAAAATTCTGCAAATACGACACTATTATGCTTTAATGAGACAGCTTTTATATTCAATAATTTATTGTTATAAAAAACTGATGTTGACGTAGAATAAATTTCTTCAAATGCTAGAAACTTCACCAAACTCATGAAGATTTTAATGATTCACAAGCATAAAAGTTTTTTCTTGAAAAAGCTTCCCAAAAGCTCTCTAAATTTAATATTAATTAATGAAATTGTACGAATATCTAACAGATTAACTTAACATTTTTTTAATAAATTGATGGACATGCTCATTTTAAGAGCGTTAAGATCCGAGCGTCTAAGGGAGAGCGAAATAACTTAGATTAAATATACAATGTTCCGACTTGCTGAAAATTTTCGCATTTCACTTTCACAGCTGATGTATTTCTGAAAGTTAACTAATACCTGTTTCCCTATTTATCGTCAATTCCAGTGTATAGTGAAGGATCTGAAGAGACACATCCTGCCACATTTTGAGCGTCTGATGCAATCATTATTATTTTTTTATTTAAGGCCAAAGGTCGTGATTAGGGTTGCAAACTGTCCCGTGACTGTCGGGACGTCCCGTTTCTAGGGCTTCAGAGAACACGTCCAGCGAAAGGTGTGTGCGGGACACCCTGTGTCCCGTTTTTAGTACAGAATAAGTAATGTAATAATTTGATAAATTATAAGGATTTCAGAAATTTTAAACATTAAGATTCTTTTCTAAATTAGTAGTATTGTGATTTTAGTAAAAGTGGTTGTTTTTCCCCATGAATAATTATAACAAATTTAGTGGAAGATGTGATCTAGTACTTAACAGTTTTTACAGAGGTGTATTATTGAAATACACTTGAGTTGTTTTAATAATTTCTTAAATGCTAAAATAAAAAGGTTTCGTTCTTGTTTGTGAAAGGCAGGGGCTGCCCGACACGGTAAACATGCTAAGCGTTGCATCGGGAGCCATCTTCGAAGGGGCACCATTTCGAACTCGAAAACTCAGAAAACTTGATCTGGAGTATAAAAGAGGGCGTCTTTTTTACGTTTGCGAGGGGGGGGATGCCCGCACCCTAGGGTTGCTCTTGATGAAAGGAATTTAAAAGTTTATTTAATTCAATTGCAAATGATAGTACTGTTTGTTCTGATTAAAAAGCTGGAAGACTTCATAATAGTTAATGCTAAATTTTCATCAGTTTGCCTGATTGTTTGAACTTTTGTTAACTCTGTTACATGTATGATTATGCCAAAGTAAAATACAATATTCAATAAAACTATTTAAAATGTAACATTGAAATCTGGTTTTAATTGTTTTCTTGCCTTCCTGTAATTAGTAAGCACTTTTTTTAATCACGTCCCGAGTTTTAACCGTAAAAGTCCTGCAAATCTGTGAATACAAGTTGGCAAGCCTAGTCGTAATGGAGAACTGCGGCCTAACTGTAAGCTGTTTTTCCCGTATATTTTATGGGGCAGCCTATGTTTATCTGCTTAAATCGCCTTGCAGTCTAACTAATGAAGTACAAGAACCAAATAAGCAGTGTTTGTGTGTTGCTATAAACAACGGTACGCCAACTCCCATCTAATTTAATAGCATACCACAGCAATATCTTTGGCAGCTGACAGGGATGAGGTGAGGGGGAGGGGGGTGGCATGTGTTCTCGTTTCCTGTGGTTTCTGACACAGGGGTTAAAGATCCGTAGAAAGGGGCGACTCTGCCCCATCGTACATGGGTGGAACATCAGATTACCGGATAAGCAGAAAAGCCCGATAGAGAAACTCATTTTTCTCCTACCTGGATCTTAAAAAATGGCTGCTTGTGACATGTTGTATCAATGCTCAGCATGCAGCACACCGTAAAATGTGTTGAATGGTGCAGTATGTCTCTTCGAGTGTATACGAATTGACATATAAGGAGGAGGTTTAGTGAGATAGTGTTACACACTGCTTACAATGTTGCCAATGCTTGAAACTTGAGAGATATTTTATTTCTTTTAATGTAAAATATTGGATTATGAATGTTGTCACTGTCAGGTACCAGCAACCATGCGCTACAGGATGAGCACTTAGAAATCTAGAATTTTATGTTTGCTGCCTATGCTCTATATATGCTGTAATGGCGAGACAGGCCTATAAAAAGTAGGCCTGTCTCGTCTCACAAAATCCCTATGCACGATGTCTCAAATTATTGGGACAAAGGGGAGGTAGGGTATATTATAAGGAAAAAGAATCACATATAGAAAGGAGGAATTGGAAACGTCGTCTTCGTGGACCTGTTATTAATCCCTTTGGAACAAGTGCAGAAATAATAGTGACTTTCTGACCGTTGTTCATCAAAAACTAATTTATGTTTCACAGAAAACACGAGACTGAAATTGATGATTTAAAAATTATATTTCATTCTATGGGTGAAATTGTTGGAGACAAGCTCATTGTTTATGAAACTTGGTTGGGAAATGAGTCGAACGCTTCAACACTTTTCTCAATGTGATTAATTAAGAAGTAAGTGAAAACGGCGTGTTTGATTCCACATTGATATGCAATTCTGAATCCTTGTGATTTCCCCTGTCTCCCCTTAAAATGTGTCCCAATAATCCTGGAACACCCTGTATATTAATGATAAAAATGCCTGTCTTGTCTCGTATAAAATGTGTAAATCTCCCGCTCGTCTCGTCTCACATAAAATCTGTTAATCTCTGTCTTGTCTTGTCTCGCATCCACCCCCAGCTCTATGTACACCTTGCTACTCTCATCCAAGGTCAAGCGTGCACACACACAAAAGCCCAATAGCTTTTGTTACAAAAAAGCTATAACATACTTTACGATTTCTTTATTTCTTTTAGTTTCATTCTTTTCCTTCTTCCGAATTGCAGCTTCTTCTGTTGCTTATTTTCAGTTCTATCCTATCTGCTCGTGTGGATGGTTGAGCTTTTTGAAGTTGAAGAAGGGCGGCCCTTTTTGTTCCACCGAAACGGTCGTTTCCTAAATAAGTGTCTTTTATGGCGCGATTTGACAAGGTTATAAATTATTTTTACGACACAAACTGGATCTGATCAAGTTCACTATAAAATTCTGGTCAATGTTTTTATTTTTTGGAAAATTTTAACAAGATACGGATACATATTTGACTTGATTTTCTATTCTCCTGAAAAGAAAAATCCTGCTTTTTGAAACTTACACTTATAAAACTTCCAGTCAAATTTCGTATTGAAACTGAATAAAGACTACTCCAATTAATTAAAATGTATGAATAAAATTGATAAAACTGCACTTCCATTTAAGCTAATGAGAGAATTTCAATTTGATGCTAAAAGTATTTCCTATTAAAACCATGTTTAAAACTGTGATTAATTAGGAGAGGTTCTTTTAAAGATCGATCAGCCCGTGTTGCAATTCAAATTCGTAAGTTTGTTTCTGACAACTAAAGTAACTTTTATCTGTATATATTTTAATTAAAGTAATTTTCAACGTAATAAAAAAACTGTAGTTTTTCCTAAAATATTTTTGATTTATACTATGTAATGTTTGATTAATTTTTCTTTTTTTTTTATTAAAGTAATAATTTGTAAAATAATGAATGGCTGTACATTTTTTGGGAAATATGGCTTTAGGTATTTTTAAAACATTTACCAAACTTACAATTTTGACGCATGCATCGTTATTATGCTATTTATTTTTAAAACTGTCCTTTTCGGAAGATTAAACACATGTTTGGCTAAAGACATTTTAATTATAAAGTTTTTTTTCCCCCAATGGGCGGGCGCTCGCTCATCAAGGATTTTGCTACTACTAAGGCCGAATTATTGGCCATTTTACTGTGGGGGAACCCAGTGGGTGTCCAACTATACCCGCTATAAAGGTACGGACAAATAAACATCCAAGGCCATGCCGGGAATCGAACCCGGACTCAAGGTGTAATAGAATAGTTCTTTAGCCACTACACCACATGTGCATCTTTAATTGTAAAGTAGTATAGTAAAAATTTTCATCATAACTAAAAGTGTATTTCGATTTATGTAAAAGTTGATATCTATATCGAATTTGGAAAGTTCTGCAAATTGCGTTTTACTTTGTAGTCCAATATATTTTACAGATTAAAAGAAATGTCTGTTTTTACATGATCTATTACTACAAAAATATTAAATAAAAATAAATTTTGTGGTTGAATTGGGTTTTGCAGCTTCAGTTTTGTGACATAGAAAAGAATTTATAACATATTAGTAATATAAAATGAATTTTGTGTTTAAAATGTTAGTAGTAATACAGTTTGACCTTTTGAGGGGCAACCATTTCCCAATTCTGAATTTTTGCAGCCGTTGCCATCGCTTGATACATGGAGGTTGATCAAATCGCTCATCGCGTACAACAGAGCTCAAGAACAATTTTGACACAGTTGGTTGTGCGGCCAGCGGCTGCACTTTTTCTGCACTATGCAGTCTATCTTGTTTTTCTTCTATATCAATGTATATTTTCATCAAATTCTCCAGTTCACAACAGATTCCCGTACTGCTAAAAATAATTCTGACATCCACTTTGCAAATAATCGATCATTTTTGCGGGAAATTATGTGCTAAAAAGGTAAAGAATTCTCGTGCAACTATGTCCTTCTAAAGTATTTTTTATTGAAATCCAATTTATTCTTCGTTTATCAACAAAAAAGTCAACATGTGTCAGAGTTGTGGGGTCATGGCGAGGACACCACGCGTTGAAGGGTTAAAACTCGTTATTTTATGCAATATATATATTAAGCCTGTGATTTTTTTGCTTTCCATAGATCATAAAAAATGAAATAGCACCTGCTTTGAGTAAAACTTAAAAGAATGTTGATGTGTGTACAAAATATATTGTTAATACAGTGTGTATTTGTATTTAAAGTATGCCATTGATGTTATAGAGTTTTAATCAATTTTTCCTACATCCACTTCATAGATTAAAAAGGACTTTCCAGTAATATATTTCGAATGTTCAAACCCCCTGCTCGAAGAAGTATTTTAATCTCTCTCATGTTTATTTTCATTCCTCTGAGCAAACTTGCTTAGCTCCCTTCTGCATATCAGTTTGCGAGGGAACGCTAAATTCGCGTGTACCCAGAGGGGGGTCAACCTGTACCCTCCATCGTCTCACCCCCCCTCCCCATCTTCTCTTCAACTTTATGGACCTCTTTGTTGTGGCCGCTTTCGCTCACTTCATATTTCCAGAATATGTATTTTTCTTTTTTTTTTTCTCCTGTCTGCTTCAATCCCCAATTTTTTTTTCTCTGCTCCTTTCGGCGTTTCATAGTCTGAAGGGGACTGAAGTGCTGCTCTTTTTAGGTGATTTTCTTTAACAGAAAAGAGGGTCCCCCGAACCTTGATGTAAGTGACTTGTTCAGATTTATAGAAGGATGCTCTATTGGCTATATCTACGAGAGACTCTTCGTACACGAAGCATAGGACTTTCTCCCGGTCCTTTGCGAAATTGGTTGGAAGTACTTTTTCATTTGATAAGGCAGCCGTTTCCTTGTTAGTTAAGGTTCTTAAAATAAATGTAAAGAAAGAAAGGTTCAGAAGCCTTCAGATGTTCTTACAAGGAAAATTTTGGAAATCTCTAAGAGAAACCGGAATTAACCCTTTAACGCGCAGTGTTCTCGCTCTGGGAACACCAAACATCGACGTTTTCACTGTTGCCAGTCACGAAGAATAGATTGGATTTCTATAAAAATAGTGGCAGGTGACATAGCTCCACGAGAATCCTTTAGTTCATTTCCTTACCTTTACCTTAGAGACGTCATTTCCCGTAAAAATATGGTCACGATTATTTTTAACAGCACTGACATCTGCTGAAAAATGGAAGAATGCGAGAATAGCTGGATAGACTGCCCAATGCTGAAAAAAAGGCAGCCGTAGCCATCGCTCGACTTAACTACCAGCAAGATGGCGGACGATCGAAACGTTCATTGCGTGCCACAGATCTAGAGACCCTTTTTTGACGACAGCTGGCTGTGCGCTGGTAGTTAAGTCGAGCGATGGCAACGGCTGCCCTCTTTTCAGCATTGGGAAAGGGCTGCACCTCAAAGGCTTGAGCTTCCTTTTTCATTCAATTCTTACTATTATAGTTCGCACTCTCCCTATATATATTTAAATATCTTGTTCAAATTTTCAATCGTTAATAAAATACTATTTGTTCATCCACTCAAATTCAAATACATTTTTTTTAAAAACTTGTCTTGTAATGGATGATTCTTGATGTTAATACACTTTTTCAAATATTAATTCATTAATTAAATTTCATTAATTAATTTTAAATCCTGTTATGTGGGATTAAAAATGAATGAAACAATAAACTAAACAAACTGGATAAATGGTATCGATCCTTGCTTCATAAACAATAAAATTTTTCTTTCTTGACTTGAGTAGGAATTGACTTTACTTTTTTTTTAATATATTATTCATATAGGGTCTCCCATAAATACTGAATAGGGATTTTATTCCTTAAATATTGATCATAGACATATACTATAAATTACAAATTTATGTGGAAAAGGGTACAGAATTTTATTGTATGAATTAAATTTTTCAAAAGTTTCAACCTAACTATTAACTACAAAACTTAAATTTCTATACGTCCATCGTACAAAAATATTCCCAATTAGTATAATTTGTGCCGTACATTAATTAAGCGTTGCACAGAACTTCAGACTTTCATCACAAAACGGCTTAGATTTATGTTTAAACAAAATTGGCAAGGGACTATATAAAATTAATGATAGAAAAAAGTATTATGCCCTCATTTAATCATTCTTTGCTCTCGTAATTTTTCTACAGTCACTAAAACGCTACCTTCCGTTGGGTGTTTTGTCTCTTGGAAAGTGGTTTAGGTCACCATACTTTTATTTTCATATGCGGAGCTTTTTATGGTAAATTCTTATTTTTTTATACGCTTATTTATAAAACATTACTTGTATAGATATTTGACATTTCTTGTATAGATATTTCATAAGGGATATTTTTCTGTTCTAAAAAGAATAACTGAAAGTAGTATTTTACACTTTAAATTCTTATTAGAATTCATTTTTGAGTGAAGATTAATCAGTTATTTGTAAAGTTACAACAGGATTGTGTGCTAGTGTTTTAAATTGCTATCGAATTGCAAACCGTTGAGCATGCGTGCACGAATAATACAAATGGGTTATAAAATAGTATAATTATTTTTAAGCATATAATATCTCGTTTGAAATGAGTATCTATATAAATAAAATTAGACTTTTGTCTGTACATTTCAGCGAATTCAAAAATTTTGCGGTTTCTATCCGTTTGAAGCACCTGAGAATCCGGTACGACCCTCAAAAAAAAGTTTGTCTGTCTGTCGTTCTGTCATTCTGTCCGTGACGCTTTTTTTGTTTAACCATCACGTATGGAACGACTAAAGCGAATGATATGAAATTGGTGTCATGATATGTGGTCACTCAACTTAAAACATAGGCGTCGAATGTTTAAAAAATCTTATTAGATTTTGAGATTTTGCGAAAATTGTTTCAAACTGTGTAAATTTGTGTTCGCACATCACGTAATAACTGCAAAGATGAAAAATTGGTATTTCATGAAATGATAGGTGGTCACTCACCTTACACTATAAGCATCTAAAAAAAAAAAAAAAAAAAAAAAAAAAAGAGAAAGATCAAATTTTGGGATTTTGCGAAAATCGCCTCAAACGACATTGAATTTTTGTTCACGCATTACTTAATAATGACTAAAGCAAATGATATGAAATTTGATCACTTGATAGGGTGTTGCTCAACATAAAGTATAAATGTCCAATTTTTTAAACATTTTTATTAGATTTTGCAATTTTGTGAAAATTCTCTCAAAATGCGGTTATATTTCTTCAATCAACGCGTAATAACGACTAATACGAAATTTGGTGATATGGTAGGTAGTTGCTAATCTTAATTTAAAGGCGTTGAGAGAATTTAAAAAATATTTTGATTATATTTTGAGATTTTGTGAAAATCGTTTTAAAATGCTGAAATTTTTGTTCCAGCATCACGAAATAAAGACTGCAGGGAACGAAAGGAAATTTGTTCACATGATAGGTTGTCACTCAACTTAAATTCTAGGCTTCCAATTTTTCAAAAATGTTGATTAGATTTTGAGATTTTGCGAAAATTATTTTATATGCGTAAATATTCGTTCGCGCATCACATAATTACGACTAAAGCGAATGAAATGATATTACTTACAGTTACTCTCTAACCTGTAATATTTTAACAATACATAAAAATTATAACTTCGCTTTCTTTACTTTGGCAACATACTACATCCATTCTGTGCACTCCGACAATGCTGACGAAAGTTCTTACTTTTTGGAAATTTGCATTCAGTACTAATCCGTCAACGACGGGTACTTCAGCTAGTAAATAAATAAAGTTTTAAATTCAATTTTTCTTAACGTGATTTATTTTTAGATTGAGAATTTACATCAGCCAAAAATGGGGCGATAAATGTGTTAATATAATTTCGAGTCTCGTATGTAATGCTCGTGCGTTTCTCCGAAAAAATGTTAATCAGAAATTACATTAAAAAGGTTTTCTTATAAATCTTGTTACTAAAAGCTACTTCTGAAAGTTTCTTGATATTCACAGGTCAATTTATAATAAACAAGGATTTTATAAAATCAAAATTACCAAAAAATATTACATTTTTCTGACATTAACTTATTTATTAAAGGTGAGAATTAGAAAGTATTCTTAATAGTGTTTAAAGTTTGCGGATTAAAAATGTTTTGAAATTCGTGTAAAATTTATATTGTTATAAAGAAAGATAGATGATAAAGGGATGATTGTTTAACTGGTTAATATTTAACATGAATAACATTTTTCCTTGATTCATTAGACCCTCCATCATGGGCGCCCACAAACATTTTTTTAGGGGACTGGGACAAACATCAAAAAAATTTTCTACAAGGAGCACATTTCACACTTGTAAACAATTTGAGTTTCGATTTCGCTGTGTGATGCACGTTTGTTTTCATCATAACACGGGGGCAAATGCCCTACCTTGCCAGCACTTATGGGCGCCCATGTGAATAAAGTCCCCCGTCTTCGTATTGTTTCAATCAATATAACTGATAGAACTTCAAGGAGAAAAATTTTAAAGAAATGTTTTGATTCTAGAAAATTTATGATCGTTTTGAAGTGAAGCAGTGCAAATGGGGTCATTTAACGGAAGGCGAATCGGCACTGTGTCTAAGGAAAAATTATTTTACAATTGAATTATGATCGTTTAATGGAGATGGTCTCTCAAGAAGGTTTTAAGGCCGCATAACCATCCTCGACCATCAGTTTTTCACTTTGTAGTCTGTTACCTATTCACTCCTCTTTAAAAATCTTCATACAAAGCACAAACGCGGGTGAAAAAATATATGTTACACAAATTCTGAAAGAAAATTCTTCTGGTTTAATTTACCTCCATTCACAAAATTCTTTCACCTAACCCACCTGGTTCCATTCAACTTCAGTGCGAAAGAATAGAGAGAGCAAAACCTCATATATGAGTCATAGAAACCTAACACCGATTGTCGAAATGTACAAGAAAAAAACATTCTCTTTTTTTTCTTTCTCTTCGCATGCACGTAATCGGTTGTAAAACATTCTCTCCCTGTTTGCCGATCCGTCTCTATATTTGACGTACGAATGAGATCTAAAATCCCGTCATCTTTTCCAGGGAGAATGGGGGAGAAGATTCTACAATCTTCATTATTATTGCGTCGTACTTTGTGGATGGACCGTCGTCGTGCATTTATGTAAAAAGGAAATAATAAGTTGTCTAAGGTTGATTCAAACGTTTCTTTTTTAATCTGTGCTTTGTTATACGTCGTTATGTGTCGTTTATGTTGTTACTAGGATGATTTTTTTTTTAAAAACTTGCTTTCTTTTTAGGGGAGAGAAACTGGCGCGAAACGTATTATTAATGCTTCGCTTTTAAAAATGGATGCAACTTTTGATTGGGTTTAAATGACGTCCAAGGTTGAAAAAAAAATTGAGAATTTTCGATTTAAGGGTTTTATTCTACTTATTTGATTCGATTTAATAAAAAAAATTTAATAAATATGATTTTATAAGAGAATTTTTAAAATTTTTGATTTTATACTAACATATTTAATTAATTTATTTAAAAAAGTAAGTTCAACAAGGAATTTCTATAAAATATTCATTCCAGAAAATTGCAATAATGCTAATTTACATCCCCCATATGCTTTTGTTTCTAATATTGCCTCGAAATACTTTACTCAGCTTTGGTTGTCTTTTCCCTGCGCATGCATATCTGTTTTTAATAAATAATTTTATTCACGTAATTGCCATGCCTTACAGTCAGTGTAAGTTGAATTACATTTGTACTTTCAGCCTTGACTTTCGTTTTGAAACAGACCGTGCGTGCATTTAATTGTTGAGGTAAGATAATTAGCCTTGAAGGTGAGGCGACCAAAGAACGAAACAGTCTAAAATGTTAGTTTCTCACTATGTTACGCATAGTGAATGTATTTTAATTTTATAGAGTCCCTTGGTATAACACCATTTCTTGAAAAAAATCAAGCATAATGAGTATAAATATTGACGTGTTTGTGACAATAAATAAGTGTTTTGATTTCTTCTGAAGTAAATAGGGCACTCACTTCATCAAACATGTTGTTTGCAAATTGCCTCCACTATATAGAGATCCTTGTCTGAATTAACCCTTTGAGGCGCAACCCTTTCCCAATGCTGAAAAAAGGGCAGCTGTTGCCATCGCTCGACTCAACTACCAGCAAGATGGCGGACGATCGAAACGTTCATCGCGTGCCACAGGTCTAGAGACCCTTTTTTGACGACAGCTGGCTGTGCCGGCACAGCCAGCTGTCGTCAAAATCGAAGGAGTCGAGGAGCTGGAGGTATCGGAGGAGCTGGGCGGCTCCTTCGATACTGCTTACGACTGTACGCGCACTGACAAGAATGAACATCTCTCCAAAATGAAGAATGCTCCTGAATTAGCGAATTAAAAGGTTTAATACAAGTATTGTCTTTAAATTAATTTCAAAGCATTTTTCAATGTTGCTGGTTGTTAATTAAATACTTACAGATATTATATATTCGGGTGAACTCTGTTATAGTGTCATTTGTGACATTCTAATAGATTAATATTATCTATCTATGGGCTTCTGTTTCATCAGGAAGAGAAACTACAGAATGTCTGAAAGTTGAGTTGTCACTTTATTCTTATTGCGTTACAATTTATTCTTTTGTGATCATTAAATGTTTAAAGCATGAGAAATGGGAAATTTTTTTGTGTATTTGCCACTTACTCGTTGGAAATTATGGATTGTTTGAAGTCAGATTTGAATACATAACAAGCTGAGAGCTGATACTGTCCAAAAATTTCTCATAGCATTAAAAAATAAATAAAATTAAAACTAAGGTAATTTTGCTTGCACAAACCTATCCATATTACATTTACTGGTCAAGCATGCGGCCACAAAAGAAGGTCTCAAAAGATGGAAAATTTGTAGAATTTTCTACAAAAATCTTGATTACTGTCATATACACTCATGTCCATAAATTAAGGATAATGAAGTTCAGGCAAAGAAAGAGAAAGAAGCAAAACAAATTTGACTTATTTGTAAAGTCTATTTATTAAACAAAAAGTAAAGAGCAAAAAAGATGCTATATGTTTGACATAATTAATAAAAATTGCAAGTTTTACTCCCTTGACCAAATTTAAAAAAAGAACCTATTTACAAAAAACAGTATAACATGGTTAGTAAGATGGTTAATACGGAGTATGTCTCCCGGACGATGCAATACAGGCCTGACAACGCCTAGGCATGCTGAGTATCAAATGATCAATCTGATCTTGGGGAATATTACACCACTCATCAAGCAATGCACTCCGAAGTTCCGGTAGACAGGTGGGAGGGGGTTGACGGGCTGCAATTCGTCGGCCAAGCATATCCCACACATGCTCTATTGGATTCAAGTCCGGTGAGTATGCTGGCCAATGCATACGGGTGATATACTCCGATTGAAGGCATTTGTCTACAATGTTTGCACGGTGAGGACGGGCGTTGTCATCCATAAACACAAATTCAGCACCCATGGCGCCCCGAAACAAACGTACATGTTGTTCCAGAATGACATCCCGATAGATGTGGCCTGTCATCGTTACACTCTGAACATGCAGGTCAGTTCTGGAACCAAGAATAATTCCTCCCCAAACGAGCCATCCTGCACCACCGTAACGGTGTCTTTCAATGGTGTTCTCTTGGTGGTAACGGGTACCTGGCGCTCTCCAGATGAATGTCCGGCGAGAATCAGACTCCAAACTAAACCTGGACTCGTCGGAAAACATCACACAAGACCACTGTTGCGGTGTCCACAATGCATGCTCTCTACTCCAGGTTAATCGCAGGCGACAGTGAGTTGCGGTAAGTGGAACACATCTGACAGGCCTACGAGCATATAGACCAATGTGCCCTAAGTGTCTGTACACGGTCTGCCTTGAAACTGTCGTACCGGTAGCTGAAGAGAGCTGACGAGACAGGTCTGATGCTGTACTCCGTCTGTTTCTTTTGGCAGTAACTGCCAAATAGCGGTCCTCATTCGGCGTTGTAACTCGAGGGCGACCTGTGCTGTAACGTCTACTCACATTACCATCATCTTGGAATCGTTGCCAAAGCCTGGAGATGACACTCTGGGCGATTCCAAGTTCCTCGGATACTTCCAGCTGGGTACGTCCACATTCCAGTCGTCCGATAATTCTGCCACGTAAAACATCATCCAAATGCCTCCTTTGTGCCATAACTATGCGGTTTTTGCACTGAAAGGCTTTCACAGCGCTTGTGAACAATTTTACTTCTTTGCCACCATTCCTTATATACCCCTCTCTTACACTCTCGTCATTGTGACGTACCATCCACGCCATCTGGTGGTTTCCTGTAATTTGCATATTCTTCTTCAAGATGTGTGTGATCATTCCACAGGTGAAATTTTTATTTTAGAGATCAATTTCTGTGTGATTCTGAATTATCCTTAATTTATGGACATGAGTGTAATTAACAGAAATTCAATTTTCGGGAGAGTCCCATACCTCCCGAAGTCAATCCCCTGGTTACGTTTCCGTTACAAGTAAATATGCAAAATAAAGAAATTTGAACATTTTGACAAAATTTCTAGAAAACATAAAAGGAAAAACCAACATTTAAAGAAATTTTCACACATTTGTGGTAAATCAAAGCATTGTTTTATGAACTTTCATTGCTTTGCATGATTTTGCTGCCATCAATAGCACATTTTCATCATCATCATAATTCATCGAAAACAATGATTTTTTCTTCCTTTTTTTATGCATATGAACTTCTCTCCTGTTTACAATAAGATTCAGAGCTCTTCTAAAAAGCATTTTGTAGTGGTAGAGGGAGGGAACCTCAGAATCACATAGAATTATGGGGAAAAAACGTCATCCTCATGTATCGGTTAATAACCACTTTGGAATAATAGTAAATTTTCTGACGTCGTCTCGTAAAGAACTAATGGATTTTTTCTGAAAGATCTTGGCTAAAATTGATTAGTTACAGGATTGATTATTGAAATAGGGATTATATGCCGATTACGGGATTGATTATTAACCTTTTGAGACCGGCGCCATGTCAATAAACATTTATTCTCTGGCAAAATGTTTTGTGGAATCTAAGTTTTCCAACCCTTTCGTTGAAATGCTCTTTTGTAAACCACCCCGGAGAGATCTGTTGGAATAGGGGAGGAATCCCTGGGTCAGCAGTAGACCCGAATGCTAACTTTTGGTCTAAAGCATTCCGCGGGACAACTACTGTCCCAAGCGACGTCAAAAGGTTAAATTGGTTAGTAAAGTGATCATTAACAGGTAACTGTAAAACCTCTTTCCGACCTTTCATTGCTATGTGATTCTGAACCGTCTTGGTTCCCTCTGCCACTTCTTGCACGCCATTTTCAAGAGTTCTGAATCAATTCTATAAATAGAATGCCCATAATGGAACTTTTTCCAGCGCTACCCATCTTTGAGAATACAAAAGTGTTTTTTTTTTTCGACTACTCTACCAGTAACACGTGGAACATCCCAAACAACATTTCAAAAAATGAGATTTAAAAATGCTTGCATGCATTAGATAATCGTGTCCGATTTTGTATGGATTTTATATTGAATAAATATTAGCCCTCGAACAATCTGTGCTTTACTCCAACATCTAAAAAATGTGGTTCTTAACATGTTTCGTATATTAGACTTTGAGCAGTACATTAGATTTAATAAAAAGTATTACCTATCATTCTTCAGCTTTATCGAAATCAGAGATCTAAAAGCTGAGTGAAAGGTTCTATCTCTGTATAATGAAGCAGCACGACGAAATCCGAAACTCCTCGAACACATGATACAGAAACATCCTGCATATTCGAGAAACAGCGCGGGTCGCGTTTCGTTCTCGGTGTCTCCTTTAAGACTTTTGCTCGTTTAAACAGAAACGCTAAACTTAGGTGAGATGAGATAATAATGTGCACGTTTTCTTTTCTGCTAAAAGAGAAAGAAAATGTGGCAGATAGAACGCGTAATTCTATATTTATAAGTGCTCATTTTTGCGATGGTAGACAATTTAATACAGCGGCGTATCTGGGTGAAGTAGCACCAGTGGCAGACAACAGAACTGCGCTCTTGCTATTTGTATAAACGACACCAATCACTTCCTTTTAATGGTCATTGTTAATATTTGTTTCTGTGTCAGAATGACCATTTATATTGGTTACTGTAGTGAGAGTTCATTGTGCAAATGAAAAAAATTAACTCGTTAAAGTTTTAACCCTTAGAAGCGAAAGCATTTTCACATCAATACAGATGACCAACTGGAGACTGCCCAAAGCTGAAAAAGAGCAGTCACTGCCATCGATCCATTTAACTACCAACAACATGACGGTGCATCGAATCGCCCATCTGGCGCCACAGAGCTAGAGAAGTTTTTCTGACATAGTAAAGTTTAGCCGCCCAGCTAAACTTCTTTAGCTCGGTGGTTCCAGATGAGCGATTCCATCGACCGCCATGTTGTTGGCAGTTAAATGAACCGATGGCAACGACTGCACTTTTTCAGCGTTGGGACCTTTAACCCTTTTTTTCGACTAGCAGTGAACGTAATGAAATAAGGTGGTTTCATGGTGCAACCACGGCTCATCAGACGGTTAAGTGCAATGATTTCAATTAAGTATTTTAACGTTTTATTGACTCTAACTTTTCATCGTTGCAAGAGAACGCGACGGCAGCAATTAACCCTTTTGTACCCACCACTGCTTCCCTGGGTGGGTCTTTGAATGCTCTTATTGCAGGCCAGGGTTTACGAGTGAGCTCATGTGCTGGTATGCAGCAGGGGCTTTCATATACACGTTATGAGAAGAAACGATGAGTATAAAGGAAGAATCGATATCGCCCAGTCCTTGCAACAATGGGAGAGAACAAGTTAAATGCTTCCTTCGATGTGTCAATCTGGGAATGAAAATCTGCGGCCACTTTCAAGTGCAGCTGATGGCACATGTTTGACTTGCAGTACCCGAAATGCGCCACAGCAAATGCAGTCGAATTATGACTTTGGATATAGCTTCCATTTTTGTTCTGAATTCGAATGGAGCTATTAATGCACATCGTTTACTAAAAAATAGAGCATTCAGCCTTGAAGGATAATTGCGCTTAATTCTTTGGTGGCAGAGACGTCAAATTTTGATTACCGATCATCACTTTTGGCTACAACTCTCCTACTTTTTGCTAACTAAAAAGCTTTCTTACATCATGAAATTTTTTATTATCTTGGAAGAATAAAATTAATCGTTTGAGGTGATTTTTCTTGTTTAGTTGCTTTTATCCGACTTCAGCTTTTTACAGGTAGTAAAATCTCCCTGGACTCAGCACTGTGCGTAAAATTTTACCAAGAGATTGTTTTGTATTATAAAATTATTATAATTCTAAACCCAGGTATAACCTGTTTTGTTGTATGCATAAATGCTTTGCTAAAGCCTAGCTTTGCACCAAGGGAGTATTTAAAAGAACATATACCTTTTTATTGTATAAAATATTAAACAAATGTTTTTCCTAGGTAGCGCAATGGGCAGACTGTCGGGCAATTGTGTATTCAATTATCGACCCGACCACTAAATACCACAGCGTATATGCAGTATATATACGTGAACACTGTGGCTGCAAAAGTTTTTATTGTGGACTTTCTGCAGTAGTTACAGAGAAATGATTGCTTTAAAAATTATTAACTTTTCGGAGGAGGAAATAGCGGCTGCGGAAAAATTTCATGCAAGGGCACAATCCGCACATCCCAGAGGCATATATATATATATATATATATATCTACTAGCCGCCTTCGGCGACCATTTTTAGCCGTCGATGGACGCTTCGCGGCCTAAATGTGCAACCTAGATCTCACTGGCCGCTTCGCGACTGGCTTGTGCAACCTACGGCACACGGTCCTCTTCGCAACCGTAACCAGTGCGGGTCGTCCGCCGGCTAGTAATTATAGAGTTACGACAAAAATAAAATAAAAAACACCAAATTAATCTAAATAAAAGCTATGAAATCCAACAACTTTGAAATAAAAATCCATCCGGTTAAACGAATTCGAAATTAAAGGCTTATGACAAAACATATGTCACCAAAAACAATCTAAAACACTCAATTAAATACTTCAAAATTAAACAAACGCTTATGGATTTATGACCAAAAAAAATGTCCCAAAACAATCGAGATAAAGTTACGATCCAACAACGTTGAAATCAAAATGCATTCGTTTAAACGAAGTCAAAATTAAGCAAACACTGTCACCAAAACAATCTAAAACACCCAAACTTTTTAAAAATATCCTGGCTACGCTACTGCATAGACGCGTAGTCGTAAGAGAAACTGACACAGTTAACAGAGGCACGAAATCTACCTTACTGGTCGGCAATTTCTTAAAGTGAATTTTCACGGGTCAGTGATGCTACATGGCTTATCGGCTAGTAATTATAGATTTACGACAAAAACAAAATAGCCGACACCAAATTAACCTAAATAAAAGCTATAATCCAACAACGTTAAAATCAAAATCCATTAAAATAAGTTTTCACAAAATCACTGCATTTAGACACCTTTAACATTTAAAAACACTGCAGTTTTTGAACTGAAGAGAGCCAATGGCAACTTTTTAAGAAGTTAAAAAAAAGTGCTTCCGACAACAATGAATTCAAAATTAAACAAACATTTCTGGACTTACGATAAAAACAAAATAAACGTCCCAAAACAATCTAAATAAAAGTTACGATCCAACAACGTTAAAATTAAAATCCATCCGGTTAAACAAATTCAAAATTAAACGAATGCTTATAACAATGTCCCACAAGAATCGAAATAAAAGTTGTGATCCCACAACGTTGAAATCAAAATCCATCCGATTAAACGAATTTAAAATGAACGGTTACAACAAAAAGAAAATAAACAATCTGGAACACTCAAACACTTTTAAAATACGATTTCACAAAATGTCAGGCCGTTAACATTTAAAAACACTCCGATGAGAGCAATGAAAAAAAAAAAAAAAAAAGGGGTGACTTCTAAAAACAATATAAATATACGTTTACGTTGCCAATTTCTAAAAAAGAATTCCTACAAATGGATGTTTAAGTGTTGTGCCAAGGCTAAATTTGTTGGCTAAACTTGTGAAGTATGGTTTTCTATGTGAAGTACAGTTATGCAAGCAAAATTTTAAGCATTCTAAATAAATTTGCCTAAAGTCTATCAAAATTTTTCAGTTAAATAGAACTTAAATAAGGAATATGGCGTCGCTATGACGTCATCTAAACGATCTACACCAGGGATTACGTTCCGTGATTTTTTTCAAGATTCCAGGAATGAATCATTTGCTTCCATTCTGTGTTTACTTTTCAAGGCGTGATATCTCGCTAGATATTTAGATTTTGAAGAAGCAGCAAGTTTAAGAAAATTAAATTTTTTAGAGATCTTTCGAGCTGTATAAAAAAGTTGTTGCTTTTAGTTAGAGATAAAAATGTCGTTTCTATCAAAATTTCAACATGGTGACAGAATCACCGGAGCGATGAGTCGAATCCGGCAGTGTTATGAACTGCAGTTTTATTATTTAGATAAGAAGTCCCAAGATCCACCTGATAACGTAGGATGCTAAGTTAAAGATGCGATCTCTCAAACGACTAAAAAACACATCTATGATATCCAATCTATTTGTGATCCATTTCATATATTTCAGATATTCTGGATCTGAGACAGATATCCATTTCTAAACATCTGATATTCTGGATATAGAAGAATTTTCCATTTCTGGGCTATTTGGGATATTCTGCACCTGTTAGTTATGCTTCTTGTATTTGGATATCCTATGGACCTTCTGGATATTATAGCTGTTCTTTGTTCGTTAGAGAGATCAAACTTCAAATCTTTAATATAGGTCCGTGTTAAGTTATTTGAAGGATTTTGGACTTGTTGTAGATATACGCATACCTTGTGCTGTGATAGCAGTGTGATGGCACGATCACCTACGCGCATACAACACCCGGCAATTGAAGGTCAGTCGAACGGGTACTTTTTGGCTGAGCCAGATTGCGCCTCATTCTACCACCCATAAGTCCCTGGGTTCAAACCCAGCTCTCGCCGCACGCTCTCCCCACAGCAGTAAACGAGATTTTCGTTTACTTACTAGAGTTTAGTGATAGATACAGATTTTTTCGAAAGAGAGAGACTAGTTAAAAGAAAGATTATTTGACATAAGCAAAATGTTTAATAAAACAAAATGCTACGCAACCCTTTTTTTTGGGGGGAGGGGGGAAAATCCCTAGCCTATACCCCTAGTTGTCTCTCAATTGATGCCATTCGTTTCTCAAACAAACGGACTTTTAAAAAAAATTGCACATGTCCTTCACATGCTCAATGCATGATGTTTTTCTAGTAGTTCTTAAAAATAGGACATTCTGCAAATTTCAGCCATCTGTGTTTCTGCAAACGCGTAGATTTTACTCTGACCTTAGAAATTCCAAAGGATATCAAATAATTTTCCAACTCATTCTCTAATTTCGGTGTTTTCCTCCCCATTTATCACAAAATTTCCAAGCAAATATTCAGAACAAAAAGTGCTTTTCACAAAATCAACAGCAGCATCTTTTAAAGTGGTATTTTAGGATTCTCGCCTGTTTCATGGTTCATTTCAAAGAAGGAAGAAAAAAAGTTCACCGCTAAGAGGAAAAAAAAAGATATTGTTTTTTCGCATATGGCAATAACTCATTACGAAAGGTTAACCTTCCATTTTAACTTTGTTTCTATCATACATCGGTGAGTAAAAAAGAACAAAAATGTTTCCAAGGAGAAATCGGAGAGTGCTGAAGATGATGCTCCACACGAAAATAACACGAAAAGTCTTCCCCCGAGTTCTTGAAGCTGGGTGGATCGAGTTTCTCAAAGAGATAACAAACCCCCGGGGGGCTTAGGGCGCCCCCTTTTCTCTCCTCTTCTCCAATATAGGGTGGGAGGGATCTGTTTTGAAAGGAACAGGAATCTTTTGAAATGAGGTTCGTATCCGGTGCGGATGTCTTAGGGAAAAAAATGACGAACTTCGATTTCTCTCTCCCTCTCTCTCTTCCAGTAAAGGTGTAAAAGAAGATTGTAAATGGAAACTTGGTTTTTTTAAGAGTTGAGTGGAAATACGTCTGGAAGCCATATTTGGTTTGTGATTGGAAATTAAGAATGCCACCCTGTTTCGGGAAATTTGCTTGCATTTTTCAAATGGCGCTTTTTGGCGGAATCAACTGTACTGTAGATCGATTTATCATAAATTTGTTTCAGACCGAGCCTCATTCGCTTAATATAGACTACCCTACAATAATACGGGCGTCAGCGGGTTTGCGTTAAATCCGACTGGATGGCATGTTGGATTTTCATAAAATCCAGCATTTGCACATGCCCTGTTAAGGTTAAATACAGTACTCAATAAATTTAGTTCTGTATGAAATTGTAACAACACGTCGAAACGAAAGTAATTTATTGACCTTGAAAGAGGTACCTAAAAGCCCGTTTACGTGCACAAAAATGCAGGGAAAATGCCAGAACTTTCGATGTTTTCTACCCCACTTACCCTATGCAGGGGAAAAAAAAATACGAGGTAGTAGAAAGGTTCCTAGTCCAAAGGAGGGTAAATGCTAGGATTACCTCACTTTCCCATGATGCATTGCGCGTTTTTCCCTATATTGTGCTTTTACTCGGGATTTTCCATTTCCTCATGTAAACGGGCCTATACTTGGCTATCACACTACTAGTTCAAGTTTAACACCTAGGAATCTTTAAAAAACGATAAATTAAATTATGTTCTTTTCCATAGGCGCATCCACAGAGGGAGCTATGGAGGCTAAAGCTCAATCTTAAGATGGAGAGTTACAAATAAAAAGTAGAAAAATGTCGTGTAATGAATTAAAATATTTTATTTTTAAAAATTTTCTTAATTGTTTCGGAAATATTTTTGAAAAATATATAAATAAGTAAAAGACTTTGGTTTTTAATTAAATATTTAGAGTATGAAATACAGCTAAGCTCGGTTACAACGTCACTCAATAGCAAGATAATTATTTATGACTCTATGACGAGTTATGTTGAAGGTGGGCTTGTTTCTGGTGGACAAGTGCTACAGAATATTTTGATGTTATAAGAAAGTACTGTAACTATAATGAAGTTTACTATAATCAGAACATTCAGTGGGTGGATACAAAAATTCTTTTAGGAGGGGCTAAATTAAAAAAAAGCTATTTTCAGCGAATTAAAACGTACTATAAATCAAAATTTTATTCTAAACCAATATGCATGCTTTTGGGAGAGGCTAAGTCATAAAATATGTTCATTTTAGCAATTAAAAGTGTATAAAGCAGAATGTTACCCTTTAGCAACCTCTTGGGGGGGGAAGCCCCATAGCCCCTCCCCTGGATCCGCTACTGACAGTATCATAGCTCTCTTGACTAAAATACTGAGTAAACCACTGTTATTTTTCTGATATATTAGGTCTAAAGTAGAGATGAGCGATTCAATTTTAGTAAAAGAAATTTTTGACATAAAAAAAGAACCTCAATAAATTTTGTAAAAAAAAAAGCCCATTGTATTGCACTGTATTACATGGATGCATGATGGTATGCTTTAGTCCTTAGTTTATTTTACTTTTGCTACCAGTAGCGGATCCACTGAAGGGGTCAGGGGGGCTTCAGACACCCCCTCCAAATCAACACATTCCTCAAATTCTGTTTTATTATAAATTTTGGATACTTAAAAAAAAGTTTTTTTTATAAATTATCTCCTTCCAAATGCATTTACTTTGATTTAGACTAACATTCTGCTTTATTGTACATTTTGCTTTGGTTGAATAAGCTTTTTAGAAATAAATTTAGGTTACATAAGTCATCCCCCTCTCAAAAAAAAAAAAAAAAAAAAAAATCTGGATCCGCCACTGTGTGCTCTCTCTTTCTATATATATATATATATATACAGGATGTGTCCAGAGAATGGTGATGCTCTTTAATTCTTTATTGATTAGAGAAAAGTGGACAGTATAAATTGAAAAAATGCTCAAAATAAGGCAGGAAAGAAAGACTACACTAAGATAATATTCCTCTCAATTTTAAAAGAGCAACACTTTTTTAATTTGTATACGACTCCAGTACAAAAAAAAAAAAAATCCTGTTAGTAAAAGGTTCCCGATTCGCTAATGAGCTGATGTAGAAAGATTCTGCCTTTTATCATAAAACGTCTCAGAGATATCTTACATATTATATAAATAAAGGTGGTCAGGGGACGTCAATATGAATGAAACGTTTATCGCTAAAGTCCAAAAAATTATGTTGTTTCGTAATTTCTGTACGACCCCTAAAATGCAATCATATGACGTGATTTTCTCCCTTTGAGAGTCCATGAAAAGTGACTTGAGTCAGCATATGTTTATCTTCATACCTCATTTTTTAGAATACAATTCTCACATAAAGTACATTACCTTATTAGTGAATGGGGCACATTTTACTAACTGGGAATTTCTTTTGCACAAGGATCGTGTACAAACTTAAAAAGTGTCCCTTTTTGAAAATGAACGAGAGGAATTTCTTCTTTAGTGTAGTCTCCTACTTTATTGTGAACGTTTTTTTTTATTTACATTGCCCACTTATCTCTAATGGATAATGATGCACTTTTACCATCTTTTTGGGACAATACAAAACTTCTCCAAATATTCTTTAACAACATCAGAAAGGATTATAGGGCTTCAAGAAATTAGAATGATCTCTTAGGTCTCTCTGTTTAAAATTTTCCAATTTTAGTGGTATCCCGCAGAGACACCTGAAGTCATACACTATATTCATTTATTTATTTTATTTTAATTGTCATTTGTTATTTTTATTAAAGAGTTCGATAAAGTTGTGATGTGCCATTATCACATTTCGGGCTGTTTCGCGATTTTTTTCTTCTCAACTTCTTTCGCAAGCCTGAAAAGTCGAGAGTCCAAATAACCTATTTTGAACACTTTCTAGCAAAGTTTAAGGTTTTTATGCACTGCAAAAAAAGTTGATTAAACTGACAGAAAAAACTGTCAACCAGGACGTCATTTCCGAATATTTTACAGAAGTCTTCCGTATTTTTTTTCTTATACGGAAGATTTATGTAAAATAAACTAAAAATCTGTAAAATTTATAAGACTTCTGTAAAATAAAAAACGGAAATAGACTGGCCTACTGGCTGACAGTTTTTTCTGTAAATTTGGCAGAGTTTTTTTGCAGTGTGTGTATTTTTTCGTCCGTAGCTTTTCACCTGCATCATCAACGCCACAGCCCGATATACTTCCTTTCTGCCTCAACAATATTATAGAGTATTTTGATGGAGCCAGCAGCCAGTGTAGCAACTGCTTCTGTCTGAGTAGATTATTTGACCGAAGAAGTAATTTGACAGGAAAAAAAAATGTGGATTTTAACTATCTTTAAATTTGTGTAACTTTTAGCTCCGAATGTGTTTTCACTGTTGAAACAATTTCTTTCATTTTTACAAAATTATTTAGAAAAATAGAAAAAAAAGTGATGTTTTGAAGATTTGAAAATTCGAAAATTTCTCATCGATACACAACGATTCTATTTTCCAGTAAAAATCTCGAGCAGCACATTTCGTTTCTTCTAAATTATAAAATGAGAAAAACGTTTATTTTTGTCCCCTATTTACCGTTACGGGATTTTTTTTCACTTTGAAGTTAAAGGCAAAATGGTGTTTAATTAAGTGCGTGAGCAATTTTTGTGTTTTGCAATCAATTATATTAGGCGTAAAATTTTGTTCACACCGTTTTTCTATAGATGGCTTCATCAGTAAGTAATGGTCGAAAAAAAAGATCATAGACGTCTTGCGATAAACTTGGGCATCTATTAACATAAACATATAAAAACATGAGTCGATATTTGTCTGCATTACAAAGTTATTTTCATTTAAAAAGGACAGTTCACTAGCCAAATTCTCGTCACTTGAGGGAGGTTTTAATTTTCTGCTTCAATATGCTCACAAATACTTATTCAGAAGCTTCTATTTGTCTAAGAGCGTGTCTTCAATGGTTTCGATACTACAAGAACGGTGGTTTTTACTTCGAAGATCGACAGAGCGGCGGGGGAGATTTTTTTTTTTTTTTTTTTGAAGAGGCAGACTTGGAAATAAGACTTGTGTCAAAGTCAAGCAGAATGGACACGATCATTCAGGGTTCGTAAGGGTCCTTAATATCATCAAATTCAGAACTTTTGAAAAATTGTTCTAAACTGTCCTACTATTTGAGATACTCGAGAGAACTTCTTTCCGTATTTTATAAGAAGCAGGACCCTTTTAAAGTATAAGACCGCCATACGGCAATATTTTGAAAGTTCGGATTTTTAGAAAATCTAGGATCTGTACGAACCCTGTCATTGACTCAGCAACAACTTCAACTTTGAATTATAAATGTATTAACCATTTTTTTAACAATAAAACCAAGAATTTCTTTGGAGGCGGGTTTGAAATCGGTGGTAGCTAAGCTGTACGCATAATAGCTGATCTTCAGCGTCTTTATATTAACGTCAGTAATGTACATTAGCTTTTGTTACGTTCGATTTTTAAAAATATATAAAGTACAAATGAATTAACATTTAATGCAACATAAATCATACAGCCAAAAAATTATGTCAAATTACAAACTGCAGGAGTCCTGGTAAAACACATATCGAAAATGATCTTTCAGCTGAAATTCTTCAATAAACAGAACGCCTGCACATATACCTTTAGGGAAACATGAAAATATACGAAATTATTTACGTTCCAAAAGAATAAAAACTGTGTTGAAATGCAAAGAAATCACTGCACACGCACCTCAGATATGTGTCGTCAAAGCGACAATAAATTTATTGTTTGGCATTTGTCGATTTGGAACTATGACCTACCCCGGCACGATAGCATACGTGCTCCTTAACCAGTAATAGTGCTGTTTTAATAATAGTATGCGAAGACTCCGAACATTTTTTTTCTCTCTCTCCAAATACAAGTCACGCCAAAAACTACTTAAGTAATGAAAATAAAAAAAATAATTCTAACAGTGAATGTGTGTGGAATGGCTTTTAAAAAGAGTACTCGAGCATTTTCTGTGATATTCAGAGTGCTTTCAGACTAAGAGTATATCAAAATCGTCACTATGTAATTATTTTGCATATATTGCAGTTGTTTAATTCGACGCCTTTGGTTTCTGCGTTCACAGGCAGATATTGTTACAGCCATAATTGTGGATTAAGGACATTTATGGGGAAATTATGTACCGGATAAGAAATCATTTGGCTAAGAACTTGGTCATTTTGGAGTCAATTAATATTTGAAGGGAGATTATTTAGCATGATTGTGCGTTAGTAATAAAATTCACTTCCTCCTAATTGTACAGAAACATGAAGTCCTTTTTCTGTTTGAAACATTATTCATTACAAGAGTGAGAATATGTAATTTTTTTTTTTTTTACTGAACTTTAGTAGTTAATGTCTTTTTTTAATTTTATGAGAACTTGACTTCCGTTCAGATACCCCGCCCCCTTTTTTTTTCTCTTTTTGACGGACACGTAACGTTCATGCGCACTCACTGACCCAAACTAATGCCTGAAATATTATTGAACACCTTATTATAAAAGCACATTTTAAATGGACCAACGTTGTCCGGTCCTCCACAATATGAAGGAGCGGACAATTTAAACAAAAACCAAGCTCAAGTCGGGAGTCTAACCTGGGCCTCTGCTAACAGAATGTGGTGAGCTAACCACCATACAATCTGGGATTTCCTTTCTGACATGGTAGTTGCACTTACGGAATTTTACAAAATTTACATCCGACCATTCAACTACATCACAAATTAGTCACTTCATTACTATAAATTTTGGAGAATGTTTGTTAAGCCAGGTTAAGAGGAAAGTTTAGCTTCTTACTTGAAAATTAAATTACATAAAAACGGTACTTTTATTAAAACAACTTTCCAACATAATAGAATAAAGGAAGACAAATAGGGGCGACTCATGGATTTCGAAAAGCTTTTAATACATAGTGCTTTAGTGCAGAGTTAAAATATATAAGTTTCTTTTGCTCTTTTATTTCGTATAAAATAAACATTTGCATAGATTAAAAAGAATCATATTAACGTTCCATTTGTAGTTTTATATTGATCACTGCATAAAATATTCGTTTTACCAAGCATGTTACTATGAAAAACTTTAATTCTCAATTAATGTACACTGAGTAATTGTCATCGCTTTTCTTTTGAAGTAAAGGGAAAAAGATGATTTCTATAATAGATGAAAAACATCTTGTAAAATGTATCTTCGAATTAATTTGATGATAACAATGTAAAATAAAAGTTTTAACCAATTATAAATCTAGTAAAGGAAGTTGCACAAAACCGAATATTTTTGACTTACACTTTAAAACAAAAAAGAATAATGAGTCTCTTCTATAAGGAGTGAAACGGAAGTATAGGAGTCTAGCCTGTTGAGGTATGAATCTATTCAATTCCCGAAAATGTAAAAAATGACAGGTTTCGAATGTTTAACTTTTACTAGTCAGTCTACTTTTTGTGCAAAATGCATGGATATATATTATATATTAAGAATATTCGATTAAAATAATAATGTTTTAATATACATTACAGGTAATGTAATTAAATAAAAGTATATTTGTTTTCTAAGTTCTTGGGACTAACAGGGAAATATTTTTAGTGCTATTATTCGTATTTAAAAACTACTTCTGTATTCAAAATATAGTTTATGGAAAATCAAACAACAAATTAAAAAGTCAGGCACCCTATTTCAATTTGGTTGTATTTTTTGTTACACTTTTTTATAATACTCTTATATTTAAATTAAATATTTATTCTGTTAAATTAATGCAATTATGAATACGAAAATACCTTGCCATTTATACAGAAAAAGATATAGGAAATAAGTAAAAATTTTAGATAAATAAATGAATGCTTGCTGTAGATTAGAAAATAAAATAATTTTATAAAGCAAGTGTTCTTACTATGCTACAAAAAAAAAAAAAAAAAAAAAGAATAAATGGATAAATAAAATATAAGTAAATAGTAAATGCCATGTAACTTTGCCACGTAGAATTTTCTCTGCCAGATTCAAAAGTTCAAAGCTTTCGTAAACATACAAATAAATACATTTGTAGCTATAAACACCCATTTAAAATATCGAAATTATGGAAGTATAAGCCTTTTTATTTTCCCAAACCGGAATGCGAAACATCTTCCAGGAAATTGGACATAAATCCCGCGCTTTCATTTCAGCTCCAAAGTTTTATTTTCTCCAGTTTTCAGGAAAATGCTTATGGGAACAAAGTAGGGGAAAAAAAGAAGAAGGATTCTGGGCTCAAACATTTCGCGGCTCTTTCGCAAACTGTGAGGGGGATAAATTTTATCGTTTTTAATAAATAACTTTGGAGGTTAAACCTTCGAGATAAGTTTTGTCTATTTTATATCGTCCGCTGTAGTGATAGCCGAATGCAGTTAAATAAGTGGATGAGTTTTCTTTCGCAGGAACCTGTAATTCCTGTATTTCCTTTTCCGTCCCCCCACCCTCTCCCTACCTCTCCCGTCCTCCTTTTTCACTGTACATCATTTGAAATGAATTTTATTTTAAGGGGCATTTCTTTACATTGCACTTTTATAGAAACGCTAACTTGCAAACTGATTTCTCTTTTAATACTTCCATGCCATTCGGCACCCTCTTTTTATGATCATTTGTAGAAAGCGACAATATTTTTTAACTGCGAAATTCAATTTTCTGTTTTGTCGAATGGGCAGTTTCCCTTAAAGCTAACTTTTTCTATAACGCATATATATATATATATATAGCCTAAAATATGTTGTAGGCCTATGTTAACAGCCACTCTGTAACTGACTAAAAATCAAAATAGGTAATAGTGCTTACGAAGAAAATTTCATCTCATCGGTTGTCTAGCCTCCATTTAGAAAATATTAGATTTGAATACACTAATGTAACTGTGTGGGGACGAGTCCTACAATGCCAACTCAAAAAATCTGAGATTTTTGATTGCGAGAATATTACACACTCCGGCCACATTAATGTGACCTGTCGTTGACATTAATGTAACCTGTCAAAAGCCAAAATAACATCGTTTCACAGAGGGAACAGCTGCGAGACGTGCTGGTAAAGAGTCAGTTAGGTACTTGAGGCTGTAGTGCCGTGATATCTGTTCTAGGTTACGCAGTTGAGGATCCATGGCACGAACCACCCCATCGACGTGGTTCCACAGATTCTTGATTGGTTTTACGTCCACGCATTTTGCTGGCCAGGGGAGTACGGTAAACTTATCTTGGTGCACTTCGAACAATGCACATTGCGAGCTGTATGACACATCGCATTGCCCTGCTGTTAGATGCCCTCATCCAGGAAAAACAATTAGCATGTAGGGATGGACATGGTCCGCAAGGATAGATGCATATAAGTGTTGATCCATCGAGCTTTCCATAATTTTGAGAGCACCGAGAGAATGCCACGAAAACATTCCCTCGACCATAATGCTACCTCCTCCAGCTTGGACACTCAAGGCAATTGTTGCACTCCGTGTACGCCAATGTCCATCAACCACAAAATAAAAATAAATGTTGAAATAAAATAGGATCTCTGTCCGATGGATTATAAAACAGGATTCGACGGAAAAGCCACCTGTCGCCACTCAGTGGACGCCAAATTGCGGTTCTGACGTGCAAATTCCAACCTTCGTCGCCGATGAACAGCAGTCAGCATAGGTACACGCTTAAATCTATTGAGTAAAATAATAATCAAACGGAGTATATTTTTACTCAATTTTTGACTTCAAACAGCCATTCTCCCGATTGAGTAAAATTTGCTCAATTAATCGACAAATATCAATGGAGCGAAAAATTCTCAATTTTTGAGCATTATACAACAGCTCCATTTAGCTAAATAATAATAAAAAATGAGGAGTGTCTGTCCGTTTTTGATTAATATAACTGTACTCAATTATGATTATTATTTAAGCTATAGAATGAGCGTTTTTGCAAAATCAGCCCTTTTTTAATTAACATATCTGTACTCAATTAAGATTATTATTTTAAGCTAGAAAAAGGGTGTTTTATTAAAATTTGCTGTTTTTGATTAATATATTGAATGATTCGTTTTCTTCATTTTTTTATTATCAGAGCTGTAATCTATTATTATAAGCCCGAGAAAATAAATTTTAAATCAAGGCAAATATATTACATATATCTTAATACACTATAAAAAAGTATTTTTTTAATAGATAGAATATAATTTCACTATAGTCTCTCGTTATAAAACGAATTCACAGTACAGTCAGAATACAGAAATGCAATCATGGTTAAACCAGCTGTGAGATTTAATTAAAGAAGCAACCCAATTTATTGACATGAAAAAGGTAAAATACTATTTACTCACTTTGGGTGGAGATATTATAACTTCATTTGTTTTACAACAGCTTTTTATAATCCAATCGTAAGAAACTATGTCATTAAAGCGAAATCTTTACCTAAAGCATCTCCTCCATATCTAGGCTGAATTTATTTCACAACTCTGAATATGAAAAAGATGCATTTGGTATTCGGATATAACATAAAATTATCAACAGCGAATACACGCACAACTATGCCCGACTATGAACCGTTAGCCGTTGAACAGCGTGGATCACGTGATACGATAGTAATAGGATATGGGTCGTGGGGAGAAGAGACAGACAGAATACTCAAATAGACAAGATTTTTGCGGAAAATGAGTTAAATAGAATATAGCGGATGGGGAGTGCTGGGGCGAATTGAGGCATTCACAAATTATTGTCTTGAATGAGTATTTTTTGGCGTAAAAGGGTTTAAATCGGCCGATAAGAAAATTAATCAATAAATGAGTGTTAGTTTTAATCAATAGATTTAAGCGTGTACATTGACAAGGCGTGTGCTGTGGAGGACTATACGCCTCAACGTTTGCTGAACCGTCGCGTCGTTCGGGAGACACTGTTTGCAGCCCCTTGGTTCGTCTGCGTGGTCAGTCGCTCAACGGTTTCACGTCTATTCGACAGAACGCTTCACCGCAGCCGTAGCTCTCATCTATCATCTATGGCCCGTGGTGCATCACATTTGCCAGTCACTGATTTCGGATAGTTCCATTTTGCCATGCACACTATACTTTTACCACAGCTTGCAAAATTTGCATGTTGCGAACAGTTGGCAAAATTAGCCGTTTTGGAAATGTATTGCATCCTTGGTTCGAAAGCCAACTGACGTCGGATAAATCGTTCAGTTTCTGCATTATGCCATTGACTGGAATGTTTTCCGATTCCTTCGGACAATCTTCATATAGGCTCCACTGCAAAGTTATGCAACTTTCTGGTGTTGGTTGTTTCACGTTGACGTCAAACATAGGTGATGGTCAGGTCACATTAATGTGACTGGACTGTGAAGATAACCATCTATCAATGTTTAGTGTCTTATCTACTCGGCTATTGGTCAGCCCAAGTAAAAACGCCCCTCTCAATACTACTGCAAAAAAAAACTTTTTATTGTTTACACTTGTTATGTATAATAGTTGCTTGCGCGATCTCCTTCTTAACTTTGTTTCAAAATGCTATATTTTTATGGCCTTTATTAAAACTTTCAGAACGTTACCTTATTTATAGAAATTCTAGTACAGTAGAATCCCGATCTATCGTTTTTCAAGGGGTGCGTAGTAAAAAATGATGCATGCAGGAAAACGACGAATGCGGGTTAAGTCAAAATACGAAGAAAACAGTATTTATGAATACAGACAATGTGTACAGTATACTAAATTTGTTACCAAACTGTAAAAAGAAACAAATTGAAGTTGTGTAAAAATTAAGTGATACTTATTTTTTTAAAAACAGTAATTTTATACTGGATTTTCCATTAATCTTTTAACTAAGCAAAATTTTCAAGATTTACATTTTTTTTTCTCTTTTTATGTGTATTTATCTTTGTATATAAAAGTCATACAATTTCAAATACCATTATTGCGTAGGATAAACTAGGCACTAGTGTTGGCTCAGTCTCATCGGTATGAATATTATTCTCAGCTTCTTCGCGATTATTTTCATTTTTTGCGTCACATTACTTCCATTCTTAGGATACCGCACGTTGCTACTTCTAAATCAATAGAAATATAATCACTACATTTCACACCATACTCATCCTTGATAGATGTAAGAACTCTTCACCTATACCATCATCTACTCAAGATATCATACCAGGAAGTAATTTGATTTGTAAGCCATATTCATCCACTTCATCTTCAATTTCATTTCGGTCAGAAGAAACATTTTACAACGATGAACGCGGAAAAGCGAATTTTTGACGAACGATACATGCGGGTTTTGTTAACGTTATTTGAATACAGTTTGTGCAGGGACCATAGAAATAAAACGATCAATACGGGAAAACGATGAATGCGGGAACGATAGATCGGGTTTCTACTGTAATATTATAAATGTCAATGTTTATATGTATGTTTGTTACTCTTTCACGCTGAAACGGTTTGTTGTTGTGTGTGATTATGGCCACGCTACACTAGGGCGATCTGCCAAGGGGGGTGCCTTGGTAGGAGGACTTTCTAAGGGGTTCTTACGAGTATTCACGTTACATCTGGAGAAAACTTACCAAAACTCCAGACCGTTAGATCGACAGCCGCGCGATGGACCCAAACCCGTGACCTTCGCACTTCGTCCAGCTACCATTTTCAGTGGCATAACCACTGTGCCATGGTGAGGCTGCGAAACGGTTTGACGGATTTGGATGAAATTTGGAATAAAGACAGTTAAAGTCCTGCATTAACAAATAGGATACTTTTTATCGCGCGAAAAAACACTGTTCCTATAGTAAAAAAAAAAATCTTTTATATAAAAAAAAATACAATTGAGTTTTTATTTTACAAAGCCGTCGACAGGTGGCGCAAACTTATAGAATAAGCAGCTTTTAATAAATAAAAGAATATCAGATTTTCGGGACCTGCATGGAGAAGTTTTTTTCGATTAGGCATTTTACGTTTGAGTTTTCAAGTTAGCGGAAAAGTTTGGGAAAGTGAGGAGTTACAAAGAGATATTTTATGTATAAGTTTACGAGCAATTTTGTTTAAATATGTTTTCATTATCAACGATATTGTGTTTAGAAACACAATGGTTGCCTTTTATTGATGGAAACCCGTAATTTGTTGTGAATTTAAAGTTTTTTGAATACGCCTTTTACGATAGGATATATTTGTGCAATGGCTTTTTTGAGATAATAAGGGATATCAATCGGGAGAATTTTAATTTTAAGCTTTAGGGAGTTTTGCGTTGACTGGAGATTGCTGACATTTCTTGTTTGTATTGCTGTTATAAAACTTTTGTAAGGGGAAAAAGTGATAATTTTAAAATTAACGAAAAATATAAAAATTAGGAAGCTACAGCAAATGAAATGCATTTACTTTTATGTGCTCTTGGATATTATTATGGTTGTCACTGTACATGAAAGTGCAATATGTTTTTTAGTCGATGATTTTTGTATCTGGAAACAAGATGTCTGTCATTCTGAAACTCGGGACTTGCGTCAAGAGTCTGAAAGGTAAACCTTTTACAAAACACGGCACTTGGCGAAGGTTTGGCGAAAAACTAAAGGCGCCAAGAATGACAAGTGTGCGATGCTAAAGCTGTTCCAGCATTTTAGTGCGTATTTAAAATCTGAAAGTGTTTCCGATTTTCTTTCTTTTTTTTTCCTTTAAGTTTTTCGATAACGGCCAATATATCCAGAAGCTCTTCAGAATTAATATAGAACGAAAATAATTTGTACCTTTTAGTAGTTTTTATCACTAAACCATTTTATTTTTGTAACCAGAGGCGGCCCGACATGGTAAGCAAAGTATGTATCGCATCGGGGGACCGGCTTCGAAGGGGCGTCATTTCTAACTCAAAAACTGAGTAGAGCATAAAAGGGGGCGTCTTTTTTACGTTAGCAGGGCGTGCCACTTACCCTACGGCCGCTCCTGTTTGTAACCATCTTAATTTTAAATTCTATTCAGAATCTGAGAGATTTCAATGCCAATGAAGCCGGTGTGAAACAGGATTCTCTCCGAACAAGATTTATTAACATGGCGAACCAACTGGTAGCCGGAGGCGTCTAGTATATATATATATATATATATATATATATACATACACACATGATCAAATATTTACTAAATGTATTGAGTCTACCAAGGTGTGTAAGAATTAAACAGGACTAGTTAACTGCCAAAAGGGCAGAAAAAAACCCCTACTATAAACTATAAGTTGTTCCTACCGCATTTTAAGTTAAACCTTAAACCTTGTCTTTCTCAAAGACAAAGGAATTCCTTTGGTTTCAGGATCATGCATATGAGTACTATAAGCAATCATGCTACAATAATATAATGTTTTCGTGCATGTGCATTATAACTTACTAACAGTGCAAATGGTGAATCTTGATCAAATTGCTTTTTATAATATGAAAAGCAACTTATTTTAAATCAAAATTTTTAAGAAAAAAAAGTAGTAAACAACCAGAAAGAAAAGTGCTTTGGTTTTTAAATACATAGTACAGTTTAAATCTAGAGGAATAAAACAGCACCCAAAATCTAAAGGATTAAGTAGCCCTTCTACTGTGGAGTAAATAATCGGAAAATGTCAATTTGATAAAGAGAAAACAATGAAAGAATTTCAATAAAAGACCAAAGATCAACTTTTTAAATTTGAAATATTTGTTAAAATGAAGCTCTTTATAAGGGGATATTACTGTCTTGACACTTTCCAAAACAAATGCAACTTAAAAAAAAGAATCTCTTTTTATACGATAAGGGATTAATATATTCCTACTCTTTTAACTATGGCATGCCTTGGCTGTCATTTTACTCCCAAGGAATGAACATTCTTTTTTTCTTCTTCTTCTTTCTTTAGTGATTTTATTTTATTATCATTAATTTCAATAATTACAGAGTTTAAAACATGAAAAGGTGCTGTATACTAAACGATATGAAGTAAAATTTTCAATTCCAAAATCACGTTATCAAATATCGTACTAACAACACATATAAAATTCTACAATTGTATAAGGAACTTATTTCTTTTTGAAGTAAAGAAAACCAACAAAATGTGTGAAAAAGTTTCATTGACAAACTGAATAACAGCGAGACTTATTTTTTTCACCACTTACATTCAACTAAAAGAAAATGAGATAACAGGACCAGTTGGAATTCTTTCATTTTGTACTTTGACATAAAAATATATCACAAAATGGGAATAAATCCCGTTTTTCCTTTCCCATCTCCCACATTTCATTTCTTCCCGAATTTACTAGCAGTGTGAGATTTTTTTTTTCTTTTTAGATTTTCACGGGAACATCCCTGCCCCCCTTTAATTTAAGAACACTTCTATGTTTCATTTCAGAGAAAATATAATTATTTTTAGTAAAATTAAATTTTAAATAATCGAAAAAGCGAGATGATAATTTATATATATATATAAAAGAAGAACTTGCTTTTTAGGGATGTTTAAAAAAAATAAAAATTAAAATTAACTATTCAAATTTAAGATAGTTTTGAAAGAAAATTTAATTACGTCGGACACTGTAAAAAAATCCTAAATATTACTTAATAAGAATCTACAGTATGTCTCAAAGAGAGTAACACACATTAATTCTTTATAAATTAGAGGTAAGTGGGCAAAGTAAATTGAAAAATAGGTCCGGTTTTGATTAACGGCTTGGCTTTGAGGGCTAACTAGTCCATCCCTCTATAGGGAGTAATGTTGCTCCCCCACCCATAATAAAATGGTGAAGGGAGGAAAAAAAAATTTGAATTTTATAAGTTGGATTGATAAGATGCAGTAAGCGCGCGTTTTCAACGCAGATAATAGTTGCACTTACTTAAGGTTTTACTTTAATGAATTCTATATTGCGGTGAGTAAATCATCCAAACAAATATCGAGTTCTTTGTTAATGATGAACACTAATGATCACACATGTATGTACCGCACAGGACTTTAGTGTTTACAATCCAAAATTGCAAAGACAATGAAAAAGGAGCAATTTTTTTGTAGAATTTATTAAAATTCCTTTTAAAAACAAGATCTTAACAAAAAATCGAAGCTTTCTGAAATCAATACAAATTGAAACTTACATACTTAGAAGAATTTAAGAGAAATTTTTGACTAAAATAATTTTAATTTCCTTGATGTTGTTTAAAAAATGGAATATATGAACAAAACCTTTGACACGAGGAAAAGTAAATCAAATTCTTTGCACGAAACACTGTATTAGAAAGAAGTAATAAACATTTTATTTCATTTCTTTTGAAAATAAAAAAACGACAAAAGGTCTCTGAATTAATTTTCGCATTCCAATCTTGTATTCGAAATTAAAATAAGCAAATACGTTAAAAAAATAATAAAAGTACAGTTTTGATTTTTTAAATATCTCCAGAGTTGTCTTCTTTTCTTTCGACAAAAGAAAAGAATATATTTCGCATGGGAAAAAGAAATTGAAAGAATTGTAAAAATATTCCGCAACTGAAAGTTTAGGAGGAGAAAAAAGAAAAGAAGTTGAAATTCTGAATAATATATTAGTATTGAAGCGGACGACTTCTGTTGCAAGAAGGGGGAAATATTAAAAAAAAAGAGAAAAAAACCCGAAATAATTCGTACGTCTCCTTTTGTTTGATTTTGTGTCCCAAATTCCATTTCAGTGGCATCAGAAATTGCAGAATAAAAAATAAAAAAGCTGAAAATATAGTATTGCGAAGATCCAAAAAACCAACGTAAAAATTTATCGTCTGAAGCACAGACAAGCATTGGACAGTAGAAGTTTTAGTAAAATAATAGAGGTTAAATTTTGAAATATATTCGGTGCGTGTCGTATTGCTTTGGGTTTTATTCGGTTATACTAAAAGTAACATCTTGAGTTGGTTTTGGGGGAAAACCCCAAATTAGATACATACTTTTTTTTTAACACTCGCCACTAAAGTTTGAAAATTATCATAATTTAAGTTTTATATTTCTGTCTGTCCGTCCGTACTCATTCAAACGCCACAAAATTACACAATTATTGTTTTATTTATACGCATTATACCATGTACCCTTTCAAAAATAGTGTACATAGAAAGTAGTGTTACTTTTAAAGAATCATGTGAAAGAATTTTAAAGCATTACGGTCAAAGTCATTGCTTAACATATATTTTGAGGAAATTTATAGAATTTAATTAAAATATAATTAATGCATATTATTACGGTTTATGATATGGCACTCTTTATTTAGAAAGGTGGAAGTAGAAGTCTTAGCTTTCCTATTAATAATCACAAATTACATCCATAGATGGTACTTTCGTAACATTCTTTAAGCTGCATTAATGATTTGTGTACATTTACATGTACAAGTAAGACAATTTTGTAAGAAAGCATTTTACTATCATTAAGTTTGACTAATTTATTTTCCTATTTAAGCTTTATTTTGAGAAAAAAAAATTCATATCATAAATACAAGGTGTGTCACAATTCACTCTCGGGATTGTAAGGCTTATGAGAAATCTATCTATTACCAATAGAGCAGCAAAGATGAGTTTACTGGCAAAAGAAATGTTACAAGTTTTATTTCAGAAAAGTCCAGTATGTGAACCTTTCGTAACAGCGACGGATTAATGTAATTTTGGGTGGGATGGGCAGTTAGTTTGTCGGTGGGAGCGGTTAGTTAGACAATAGAAGTAAAATAAGATCTTTCATAGTAATTTCTTTTTTCTCGATTGGGGCGGTATTCCCTCTGCCCCGCCCCCTATAATTCTTCCTTGTTTACGAATACATAATCTGTTACGTAACCCCAAAAAATAATCGCCTGGAATGAGGTACGGAGGGAGAGGTGGCCACAGAAGAAGGCGATTATCGTCAGCAGAACCTCGTCCAATCCAACGACGAGGAAGCCCTTTATTTGTGAAACAAAATTTCTATTTTTCTTTCTTGGAGAAGACTTTACTGGAGAAAGAAACATTGCAATCTTTTCCTTTCATGGAGAACAAACTAACTGACCTCCTCCCATCCCTACCCGCCATAAAATTGCATTAATCCAAAGCTGTCACAAAAAGTTTACATATTAGACATTTGTGAAATAAAACTTGTAATATTTTTTTCTCCAATAAAATCAACTTTGATGCTGAATTGGCGATAGGTACTTTTTTTAAACCTTCCAAACTCGGGAGGGAATTGTGACACAACCTGTATATATTTAAAAAAATAGTAGGTAACATCACTGTTGTAAACTGAATAATTCTTGATATAGATGAGAAAAGGAAAAAAGAATAAAAATAAAAATCAATAATAAACATTAATGCATCATTTACTGAAATTTCAGCTGTGATGGATATTTATTGTGTTTTCTGATTTAAAAGTTAAGGTTCGCTTAAAAAATAAAACTACTGGTATTTTTATTAATGGACAAAATTGATAAAAATTAATAGTATAAATAAGCTTAACTGAATTGAGTGAAGGCTTTTTATTTTAGGATTTGAACCCTTATTTCTTATTGAAAAAATGTGAGTTGCACAATTCTTAGGAATTTACAGTCTAAAATATTTTACATTTAGAATCTTAATAAAACAATAACTTATAAATTTAAAATTTACACAACAAATTAAATGATAAGTATGTAGGGTTATTTAATTTTTTAAAATCATTTTATACTCATAATAAAAATATTATAATTTACTTAAGTAAGATGGGTTCTACTGTAGATTATGTATACTGAAAAAAGTTATTAACCTCCCAAATAAAAGAGGTGTTTCTTTTTGTCAGAAACAGCGCAGTAAAAGCATCACATACCAGATGACATGTGCAATCCCTCATCATATCACAACTCAGAAAAATCGTAGTCTCTCACATTCTGCAAGTCAAATTTTAAATTCCTCCAGCCATATTCATTTTTTTGGCTATCATGGAGTTTTATTTGTAATTTAACCGTTTACATATATGCAACAGACGTGCATTTTAAAGTCGTACGATTTGATTATTTTCCTTCATAAATCATGAATTTGTGGTTCGTTTCCAAGGATCTCACAAAATAGACAAACAAATAGAAAAATAAAAATAAGAATCAGTTAAAGTCCCGATAAGGAGGGGCGGAAAGTAAAAATTTATGGAGAGTAAATAACACTAGGTGCGGAAAAAAAAAGAGAAAAACTACCGAATTTTATATAGCTTGCTCACAGACTGAAACCTCAATATTTGTATATACAGTGCTTGCCGCTTAATAAACTCATTTGTTCTAAGCCAAATGGATTTCACTAAGTAGTTGATTGTAATATCTCCTTAAATATACTGCACACACACACACACTTGTGTGTACTTTTTAAACACACTTTTATTACTTTCATCTGTATGTATGCTGTATGTATCAATGAAATGGAATCTTGTAATTCAATTATACCCCACTTTAAGACATCCAATTAACTTTAAATTTTGCAGGCCTAAAAATAGTCGATTACAATACAATAATATTGAAAAGGGTGTACTTAGCTGATATAGGTTTTTCTTATTACAAGAGCACGTTTTTGTTAATATCGGAATAGTGATTTCTATTTTTAAAATATGAGCACATACTGTAATGTTTCCATTAGAAAAAAAAACTGAAAAGACTTTTGGAAAATATAAAAGCTTAAACTTAAGATTATAGATTTTAAATATTTTAATGACTATGTCATTTTATCTCTCACCCCCTTTATTGAAAATTGTCCAAAAAATGTGTCCCAAAAAAGCGACATAAAAATGCGACATAATTTTACATATATTTAAATACTATTAGTTCACAACAGCTTTAATCTATTGTTACAATATTTCGTAAGCTGTAGAATAGGCATCACATGTATTTTTCTATAACTAGGTTACAATCATAAAAATTTCAACATAGGATTACCAGGTGAAATACACGAAAGATGAGAGATAAAATGACATAGTCAATAAATATCGTTTTAATATGGCAATAATGAAACTAAAAAATTAGAGGGGTTCGGGGGGGGGTGTCTCCCCTGACGAGGCTCGAACAGCCGAGTTTATATATATAAACACATACATATTATTTCCATTAAAGTATACATATATTATAAATAATTATAGTTTTGAAACAAAGTACCACTTTTAGTTTCGTTAGTGGAAATGTCGGGAAAACTGGCAGAGACCCGAATCGTTTCCTGCTTGAATTCCGAGGGGTTTAGCTCATTTTCCAGTGTCTCACAAACCAGAAAGACAAGGCGAAAAAATAATGAAATAAATAAAAACGGCGAAAGAAACAGTGCATTTTGCAGGTTCGATAGGGAAAAAAGAACGTAAAAATTTATGATCTGGAATAAACAACAACACTAAGCAGGGGAAAAAAACAGAACAGTGACTTCTATGTTCCTTGCTCACAGAGTGATATAAGTTCCAAGCTTGTATGCGTGTATATATCCAGTCTGCATCGTATTCTTCCACAGCTCCATCTTTTTTTCTTCGACCGGGCGTTTATTTCTTCGCTTAGATTCCAGAAGTTGGTTTTTATGTCTTTGACTTTGTTTCGGCGAGATGCATCAGATCTTTCTGTTTTTATGTACAGTTTCCCCCTCTCACCCCATCTTCAGTGGCAGTGCTTTAAAAGGATTTCCCGTGAATTTTAACGAAGTTTCCCCCGCCATGTTTTCGGGGTGAAATATTTACATGCGTGATAAGGTGGAATCAGGGAAAATGAATGCGAGGTTTATTTCTCGCCTGTTTGGAAACAGATGTCAAAAGAGAGATATTTAAGCGATATTTTCTTACAGTCCTTTTTTATTTTCTTGAGAAGCGTATGTTAGATGGGATTCAAGTGACGCACAATGATAAAAAAGAACTGAAAGCTTTATTATAGTGATACAAAATTGTAATGCTGTTTTCCCACATTAATGTGTGCTGCCGGAAAGTAAGTTGTACAGGCATTGTTGCAAGGGAAATCGGTATGTGACCTTTGACATTGCCGACCATTTTAGCGACTTGACGATAAAAATAATGTTTTCGACATTAGTGTAATTTCGGCTCTATCTTAATTAGCAAAGAAGATAGTGGAAAAACCTAGAAAAATGATGCTTCACTTCCGCTTGGATATCCTGACAGACATACAATGGCGTTACGCTAATGTAAATAAATTCTAAACATTGCCTTACATTAAAATTCGTAAAAAATCCCCAAACTAACTTTTTCGTTTTTATTTTAAAAGGGGGCGAAATGAATGTTTTATCGTTTATCGAAATATCAAAAAGTTATGACGGATAGAATTCAAGATGCGACAGTTTTATAATTATTTTACGAACATTTTCGCCAAAAGTGATGTTTAATTAAAAATAGTAGATAAAGGAGTCACTCGCACTGTGATGTTAGTGTGATGGACTGCGATTATTAAAAGAAGAGCTATGCGATTAATAGCGAGAACTGAATACTGTTATTATTGTGTTATTTAATGATTTGTCTCTTGTGCATGTGTTATTAAATTCTGTAGTTTTCTGAGATACTAGTTCTTCCATTCGTCGAACAAAGTTATTATTTTTTTTAGTTTTATTTCAGGGTCGTTGGAATATTTTATCGTACACCCGCAACCAGATTTTGAAAATATACGATCTTTTAAAATTTACGCTCACAAGCTGTTCTATTTAAAAAACTATAGGTGTCACAAGACCTTTAAATGTCTTTGAAAACAAACCACTGATATTAAATTCCCCCAAAAAGTCAATAATGCCTTTTCACGAAATTCTCTATGTAATATAAACAGTCAACTTATATGTTCCATTCAGTTTAAGGGACCCCATCACGGAAAGTGGATAAGGCACTGAAAATGATAAATGGCCGAAGTGTGAAGGACCCGTTTTGGGACCTACTCGCGGCTGTCCTTTTAACGGTCTGTAGTTTGGGGCGGTTTCCCCCTGATGTAACGTGAATACGGGTTAGAAAACCTTAAAAAATCCTCTGATCAAGGCACTTTCGCTGTTGGCAGATCAGTGGCTCTCGTGTAGCCTTGCTTATAATACAAAACACATTCATTCAATTTTTAAAAAAAGTTCTTTTTCAAAAATCGGCTAAAGAGCTATCTGTTCAGAAAAATTTTGCAAAATACACAATATTTAAGATTTTTCAAAGAATTTTTCATAACTGTTACAGATTCAGCGTTTGTAATCGTGCATTTACTGCTTGTGCAGAATTTTTTTTTTCAAATATTTTATCGCAGTTGGATATTTTAGATATACATATATACATGTAATAGAGCAGCCGGTAGTACCGGACATTCGCTTTGAGCCCTGAGCTCGGTTAGCTCTTAATTTCGCTAAGTTGTGTCATGCTGAAAAGGATTGGCCGCCGCTCATTGCAGTTGTAGTCTGGTCGGGGCTTCACGATACTCCGCGGGCCGCCCGGGGAATCCCTAATCCTCGTGCTTGTAACTATCGATGCATTAAAAAATACTCCTGGTTTAGAACATATTTTTATTTGAGCAATTTTTCACACAGATTAATGTGGCAACATAGGTCATAAAAAACCCGCTCTCTTGACAAGTTTATTGTTTAGAATCACATGATTTATAAACTAATCACATGTTTAAAAAGAAAAACAGTGCATTTATTGGCTATCAAAATGCCCAGGTCTCATACTCCCGGGAAATTCTTGAGAGCTGTGTCAACTATGAGACAGGAGAACGAGGAGAAATATACAAATGCCTTTTTATTAAATTTATTTCACGCAAATTCACACAGATCCTTTGTTGGAGATCAAAAGGTGTTACGGTCCCTTTTTTTTTAGTTTTGGAATGTAGAATTTGGAACGTAGAAGTTTAACGTAGAGTTTGGAATGTAGAATGTTTGTAGAATTTGGATAGGAGCTAATCGAAAATTTGAATTTTGAGAGAATATTTAGTTTTTTATGTCACATATATATATAATGTTTTTTTACTCCTTTATTTTTACTATTATTCTTGATTACTCTAGATATTATATAAAAGCTTATTACATAACTATTTGTTAGTGCTCTATCAATAATTTATTTCTCAATATGTTTGTGTATTTTTGTTTTGTATCTATGTATATATACATTTTTATTATTATTCATGAATATACCATATTCCAGTCTTTTTATTTTTGTTTTTCAATTATTGTAATAGAGCATAAATATTTTTACACTTCTTTTTAATATACTACTATTTACAAATCTTTATGGATAATACAAATTTGGCTTACGTGCCTGGAAAAAATGGGCTTAATTTAAATAATAATATAAGTTCATGTGCCCGGTCTTTAATTTTTAATGGGGAAAATCATAGACCGTCAACCAGTTACCCAGTCTTCAAAAATTATAGTCGAGAGTGGCCTGATTTTAAATTTAATACTTGTGACTCCAACAAATGCAAAACTTGTCCCTACGCTTCTTCTGATTTAATAGATAATAGTAGATCTTACTATAAATTCTGTAAAATATATAATTGCATTTATAAAATTAATTGTACCTCTTGGAATATAGCCTATATAGGTCAAACACGTAATCCGCTACACCTGCGAATTAATTTACATCGCAGTAATGTAAAAAATTTTTCATCTGATCATTCGGCAAATGTTGAATATGCTCATTTCCATACCCATGGGGTTGAAAACATTAAAATAGAAATACTTGCCATCCAACAACAACATAACGAACGACTTTTTCTGGAAGATCATTTAATAAATGATCACAACACCTGTTATCCTTACGGACTCAACCAAATATTACATAATAAACATCTTCATTACTACTCCGAAAACACTAACCCTATAAAATATATGCCTATTTATTACAAACTTAATCTGAATAGATACAAGAAAACTTCTCGTTCCAAGAGAGGCAAGTCCTCAAAACATATTCATTTTATTTTATCAAACAGTGCCATAAAGTCTGAACTTCAACTTCTGAATGATACCTACATAAATAATTTTAACTGGATACCTGTAAGAACCTTTGTCTTCTCTATTAAAAAGAAGTTGATTCACAAATATCTCAAAATTTTCTACACTTTGACTCTGTCTGATCACTTTAGTCATTTGTTTTATGATCTTATGATTGTCCGAGCAAATGCACTTAAACATGACATAGTAAAAAACAACTACAAACAGTCTACATTAAATACTAACTTTGTTATACATTATACACATCCTTCTTTTCGATCAATAAATTTTAATCAACTTCTTTCTAAACACAGTGACTTATTTCCAATTAATGACCTGCACATAAAAAAATCCTTTAAATATACTATACCCATGGGTAGAAAAATATTCAACTACAATTCTTTTTGTAAGAGTTTTTCACCGGATGATTCCTTTGCTTGTTTATGTACCAGTGATCATTATCGTTCATTTGTTAATTCCCATTATGGACACATAGTTACAGGTGACCTTAATATAATAAAAGATTTAAAACTAAGACAACTTATGAACAAAGGCACTAAGTATAGACTACCATCTAAATATAATATAAATGATATTATTGCACAGTTTACCTATGATATTGACTATTATATATATAACACTTCTCTAAAATTCAATATTCCTACTGCCTTTTTTGATATGTGGAAAATTAAAGTATTGTCTTCATTAAATAATATATTAGCCAAATCTTTTGCAACTGCAAAAAAACTATATCTATCTGATCAGATTAACTATTTGCAGCAACACTTTGTTATTACTTATGTTGATAAATCGTTTAATAACTATGCAATTATTTGTAAAAAATTATATCATAGTCTATTATCTTATTCAATTAACAACAGTTCTAACTTTAAACTCACTAATACCACTGAGTTCATATTTAATAAAAAGATACTAGCCTACCATAAGCTACTTAACCTAAAACATGATAATCTTAATTACCCTTACTTAGTATTAATCCCCAAATTTCACAAAACTCCAATTAAGTTTAGAACTGTAACTATTGGATGTAATACTTACATAGCTAGTAAATCATTACTAAAAATACTAACTTCCCTACATAATTTATATATTAAGGCTAATTGCAATTCCATATCAATTAGTAATAGTTATGAGCTAAAAAACAAAATTAAAGATTTACATTCTATATCTTCCATATCTACTTATGACTTTAAAGATCTATTTAATAACACACTTTTAGATGATCTCTACAATACTATACTAGATCTTTTTAACAATAGCATAAATAGTCTAAATCTACCATCGCAATATTCTATTACTTATATCAAAAATCTACTTTTTATATTATACAATAACTATATTCTACACAATAATAAACTGTACAAACAGGTCTTAGGTTTACCACAAGGTGGATCTACTTCAAGTTATTTTGCTGATCTCTATCTATTTAATTTTGAGAAACACTATGATAACTCCTCACTTATAATATATAGGTACATAGACGATATTATTGTTATAGCTACAGATAACTATGTACACACAGATAAATTGCCTATTTCCTATCCTGATAATTTAGAATTAATTAAAAATCCTCTATCTAATAACTGTACTAATTTTCTAGATTTACAACTAATAATAAATAAGGACAAGAAACTCAATTTTAACATATATAATAAAAGAGATGAATTTCCTTTCAATGTACACTCATGTCCATAAATTAAGGATAATGAAGTTCAGGCAAAGAAAGAGAAAGAAGCAAAACAAATTTGACTTATTTGTAAAGTCTATTTATTAAACAAAAAGTAAAGAGCAAAAAAGATGCTATATGTTTGACATAATTAATAAAAATTGCAAGTTTTACTCCCTTGACCAAATTTAAAAAAAGAACCTATTTACAAAAAACAGTATAACATGGTTAGTAGGATGGTTAATACGGAGTATGTCTCCCGGACGATGCAATACAGGCCTGACAACGCCTAGGCATGCTGTGTATCAAATGATCAATCTGATCTTGGGGAATATTACACCACTCATCAAGCAATGCACTCCGAAGTTCCGGTAGACAAGTGGGATGGGGTTTGACGGGCTGCAATTCGTCGGCCAAGCATATCCCACACATGCTCTATTGGATTCAAGTCCGGTGAGTATGCTGGCCAATGCATACGGGTGATATCCTTCGATTGAAGGCATTCGCCTACAATGTTTGCACGGTGAGGACGGGCGTTGTCATCCATAAACACAAATTCAGCACCCATGGCGCCCCGAAACAAACGTACATGTTGTTCCAGAATGACATCCCGATAGATGTGGCCTGTCATCGTTACACTCTGAACATGCAGGTCAGTTCTGGAACCAAGAATAATTCCTCCCCAAACGAGTCATCCTGCACCACCGTAACGGTGTCTTTCAATGGTGTTCTCTTGGTGGTAACGGGTACCTGGCGCTCTCCAGATGAATATCCGGCGAGAATCAGACTCCAAACTAAACCTGGACTCGTCGGAAAACATCACACAAGACCACTGTTGCGGTGTCCACAATGCATGCTCTCTACTCCAGGTTAATCGCAGGCGACAGTGAGTTGCGGTAAGTGGAACACATCTGACAGGCCTACGAGCATATAGACCAATGTGCCCTAAGCGTCTGTACACGGTCTGCCTTGAAACTGTCGTACCGGTAGCTGAAGAGAGCTGACGAGACAGGTCTGATGCTGTACTCCGTCTGTTTCTTTTGGCAGTAACTGCCAAATAGCGGTCCTCATTCGGCGTTGTAACTCGGGGGCGACCTGTGCTGTAACGTCTACTCACATTACCATCATCTTGGAATCGTTGCCAAAGCCTGGAGATGACACTCTGGGCGATTCCAAGTTCCTCGGATACTTCCAGCTGGGTACGTCCACATTCCAGTCGTCCGATATTTCTGCCACGTAAAACATCATCCAAATTCCTCCTTTGTGCAATAACTATGCGGTTTTTGCACTGAAAGGCTTTCACAGCGCTTGTGAACAATTTTACTTCTTTGCCACCATTCCTTATATACCCCTCTCTTACACTCTCGTCATTGTGACGTACCATCCACGCCATCTGGTGGTTTCCTGTAATTTGCATATTCTTCTTCAAGATGTGTGTGATCATTCCACAGGTGAAATTTTTATTTTAGAGATCAATTTCTGTGTGATTCTGAATTATCCTTAATTTATGGACATGAGTGTAATTAGTTTCACCGATTTTACCTCATGTATGCATATATCTGTATTTAGAAATATCATAGCTAATCATCTATATAAAGTACTGTCTCTTTGTACAAGTAATTATATGTCTGAAAATATATCTTCACTGTATCATATTGCTTTAAGATACAATTACCCTAAAAATTTTTTTAATTCGCTCCTATTTCCTAGTTTCAATTAGAATTAATATAAACATGTGTCCTTTCTGGGAATTCTTGGTTGGAGAGGTTGGGGTTTGGTAGCTGGCTTGCTTATAAAATTTATTTTAAAAAAAATGAACAAATGAACTAATGATCACAGGACTCATCTAAATATAAAAGCTCTTCTTTTAATTAGTATAATCTCAGAAATATCTCTAGGCATATAATAGACAGCTATTTAAGCAGTTAGATGTAATCCTTTAAAAATATCAATAATTATCATAATCTTAATAATAATTTTTAATTAACTATTTTATTTATTTATTTATTTTTTATTTTTTTAAACTTAATTTACTGTTTTTTCTTATTATTTTAATTTTATTTTTTTAAACTAACTCTTACTTTTTACTTATTGTTCAACTTTTCTCCAATTTTTTCTGGCAACGTATAATTTTCCAGCTTCAATTGGCAACAGCTCCATGGTTGCGCCATGTTTTCAGGCTTAATGCTTCGGTTGCTACTTCTCCATTTTCTTTCATAATTACATTTTTTCTGGGTATGTCTTTACTATTACTTTTTACTTCATAACAGGATAGCCCCCTGCTAGTTACACATTTAGCTTTCTTTGTGCTAAGTAACTGCATTGAAATCCTGTTATTTCGTTTTTTATCTTGATAGCAAGTATTCGGTTCGTGGGGCCTGAAGATTTTAGCCGATGCTTGCTACCTATTGTTTTACTCCATCCAATTCCGTCTTCTTTTTCTGATTTACCAATGTCTGGACTTCAATCTGCTGCTTTTGTCTGCTTATTCCTATCGTTACTTAAGATTTTGAGTACATTATTTTGCTCAACAATCATTCCATGGATATTTAGAATTTTGTATTTACCAAGTGGATGCTACGTTGATTCGTAAGTTATGCTTTTTACTATATATAATATATACACATAGATGTAACTTACTATGGGCAAAAGGGGGCAATTGCCCGCTAAAATTCAAGAAAATTCAGATATGACCTATTTGAAAAGTATATTTTGTACAATAGGAAACATTTTCCCCCCTCAATGTTGCATGTTGCCAAATGTTACATACCAATTTACGCCAATATATATACATATTTATTTATTTATTTAAAATATGCATGAAAGATGGATATATAAGAATGTTTGTGTGCACTGCTTATCTTTTTATAAATTTAGATTGTTTCAACTCGGATATATTTTACCGGGAATCCATAAGTTTTAAAGTCACCTAATTTACCGAGACCAGTAAAACTTTGAACATTTTTCCTACTTTACATAGCAGAGGTGACCAAACATACTTGGTATAAGAGCCACAAATTATGGATTTTAGATATTCTATAGCCTTAGTAACTGATTTTACTTTCCGAACATGTACCATTTAAGGGAAGTGTTGCAATCATGAAAAAATTCGACTTTGACATTTTGTTGCATTTACATGTTTGGAGGTCTTCTGAGTGATGCTATTTTTACGGTGATGTATGTATGTATACGCATGTGGACAGGGTGTTTCAGGGAGAATCCCTAACTTTGAATCTGAATAGCTCAAAAACGATGATAGACAGATGCATGAAACATGTGTTATGTTCATTAAAAAATCCCGAGAGAATTTGATACTCAAACTACAAAATTTAGTCACAAATTGCAACAATATGTGACACTATAAGAGGCAATACTGATGCCAGAAGGAAAGCTCAGACACCGAGAACAATCACATGAAAATAAATATAGTATTATGTGCATCTTCCACACTACAAGTCAAAGCCGTATCCAGAAAAAAAATATCGGGTTTTGGGGAGTGGGGGTGGGGTGAGGTCGAGAGAATACAGAAATCAATTCACGCTTTTTCCCGTAACTGTTCCCATAGCAGTTCAACGCAATAACTCCAGAGAGGTTCGGCGTCCTCCTTGATACATCCATGTGAGAAAACATAATGGCTCCTAAATAGCGCATTTGGTTGAGTTTAAATTTGGTATATATATAGACCACCATCACGCGACAGGTATTGATTTTGGTGTGTTCAGGGCTTATAGTTTTATACAGGGCTACAAAAAAGAATTTTAATACATTATGTCTACAGGCGTACGTTCTTAAAAGTGCGCTAACGTCTATATGGTGCATTCGACTGAGCTCAAATTAGGTAAATATATTATAGGTCACTGACTCATCTACTGTATACATTTTGGTGTGTGTAGGGTTTACAGTTTTCTACAGGGTTACAAAAAATATCCTTACACATTGCTGCCCATACACTCAAATTATTTGAAGTGCATTAGTGTCTGAACACTGCATCCAATTAAGTTGAATCAAATTTATTTAAACACTTGGTAAATATCAAGTGTTTGGGAAGTCAAATGGAGTCACTCCACTTTTTGTTTAATGAAAGATAAACCATAACTGGTTTTTGGAAGGAACTCGATATGCTTTAATTTTAATTTATTTTTATAAAAGTTAGCATGCAAAAATAAAGCGTCAAATTACAGTGTTACTTAAAAATACTTTGAGATTGAAACGGTAAAATAAAATGTTTTCTTATTTTTATTTTTTTGAGTTTAAAAACTTGTTCCGGAATAAAATATCCTAAAATTACACAGTGGGTACATGTAATTGATTTCTGTTTTCTGTACTTCGAATCGACGCGAGTCTCTCTACTCGGTATTTAAGTTTATGAAAAATAATCATCGGACATCGGTTTATTTTAACTGATCAGCGTGTGAAAACTGCTCTATGAATTCATAACCAAACTTTCGACAACTAACCGCTAAGATGGAGAACATTCATAATGCGTCCATTTAAATTGCGACTTCTAAAGATTTCTTGAAAAGTTGATGAAAAAAGGTTTAAAGATTCTTAGAATCAGTACCATTTTTTAAAATGTTTTTCTAATTATATTGTTAAGTTTCTTACATGAATTTAAGCAAACAACACGTTTGGAAAAATGAAAGGATTTAGTCTACCATATTTTACACACATGTTTTATTTAAAAAAGAGCCTCATGCGGTTCGCGATCCGCGCTACAGATACTCCAGAAATACAGATTTAGCTGAAATTGCTCAACCTTCGGCGTAATGTCCTGCGGAGTTTCCTAATTATCTGAAGCGGGGAAAATGGACCCTGAATTCACAAATTTCCGAATCACTGCAGGTGACTACTACTATTAATGGTTGTTCTGTTTTTAAAAAATCACATAAAAATATAATACGTTGTGTTGTTTCCAGATTTTCCTGATTTAAAAGGGTGAAAAAGATCAGATTTATGTTCGCCGAACGTTTTCATGACATTCTCTATTCATAAACTTCCATTAAGTGACCCACAACCGACTCCCTATGATTCACTATTAGAGCAGCCATTTCAGTTTAGAACGCCGCAGATCACGTGTAGAGCATATCGAACAGGTAAACGTGATCGTGCGTAGGTCCGTCAGACGATTTGCCGCCTTCAGGGGGTGGTGGTGGGCAAAACCCCTAATTGTCATCGACCCTGCTCGAAACGCGTGAATCAGCGGGGCCCACACCCAGTTCAAGCCTTTCGTTCCCGGCGGATTTCCGAAACAAGGGTTTGACCGAAACCCCTCGATTTCGTTCATTTTTTCGAACCATATTGTTCTGTGTTCCCTCCCTTGCTGTTGGTAATTAGCGTTACTATGGTACTGGTCCCGTCGTGGGAATCCGAATGGTTTTTTGCGCCTGGTAAATCGCTGCAAAAGCGAAGAGTTAACAAAGGAAAAGCCCCCTTATACTACATATCGAGATTATAGATGAAGGAGTGATTAAATCATGAAATTGGGAGGGTGGGGGAACGGACTGGGAAAAAATCTTGCCAAACGCATTAAAACACTTTACAGCAGTACTAAGTGTATGTAGAAATACATTTAGTGAAGATGTATAGAGATTTTGAGCTCAAATCTCGAAGATCTCCCTTTCTCAAAATAATCTTGGAAAACGATTTGAGTCTCACTAAAACCCTAACATACGTTCCCCTCAAGATTGGCTCTTTTACTTAATAATAATTTCAAAACTGTTTGGTACAAATGTAGCCAAAATTTATTTTCTATAATGAACTATTTGTAATTAAAACACAATTTATGTAATTTTCTGCAAATAATTTTCTGATATATGATTTAATAACAATTTTTATAATTTATATAAAAAATTGTAATAGAAAAATTGTCCTTACGTTCAGACTTTTATACATTTTTTTTTTTAAGTATTATGAAATACATTCAAGAATTCAAGAGTTCTTACAGTCTTTGCTGAAATAAAAGTCTGAAATTTCTTTTCAACATTAGTGTTTACTGATTTGTAACTCATACTATTTTTAGAAAATTCATGAAAATTTGTGGACTTGATTTAATCTGCTGTTCTTCAGAATGATGTGGAATGATAAGGTCGTCATTGATTTTTCAAAACTCGGGTTCTGTTTTAATATGTCGTCACCTAAGATAAAATTAACTAAATATACACAATAGTATAACATTTAGCAAAGTAAAACGGTGCTTCTTTATTGTCTGTGTGGTAATTAGAAATCAAAACCTCTTTTGATTCAGAATTCTATTTATTTATTGCGTACTATAAGTTAAATAAAAGTGAATTAGTGTTAATTCTAAGTTCTTTGAAATAAAATTATTCTTTAAAAGTATTTTCTAAATAACACACATTTAAAATAAACAGTTCGATTGTTTCGGGTCGTACAAATGGTTCTTCTCCTTCAACAAAGGCAGATCGTCATGAAAGAAGCAAAGTAAAAGATGCACAAAGTTGCCACTCAAAAGAAAGAAAATTATAATAAAAAAACGAAGAAAATAAAAGGTGGAAGGATTATTTTAAAGAGTGGTGGGGGGTGTTAGGAAATGAGGAGAGTAGGTAAAACACAGAACATCAGAATAATAAAAACAGAAAATACCCCCATACGCACACGAAAGAAGGAGAAATGTTTTTTCCTTGTTATATTTTTATTTGTTGCTAACTTATTCAATTTTAATTTTCTGTATTTTAATTTAATTTATTTGTTATTTGCTATCCTCTTTTTGCCACTTTTTTTTCAAGACACCCCCCACCTCTCTTTTAACATTCATTCTCTTTTTGTTTTTCTTTTTTTACTTTTTCTTTCTTCCGGATGGCAACTTCTTGCTTTGCTTTGTTAAGCTCTCTCACTTTTTGCATGTCTGCGAACTTTTCACAACTGATGACTTTTATTATCATTTTTACTTCCCGAGACAGCATTTTGTATTTATGTGTGTCTCTCTATTCTAAAAAAAAGTAAAGGCCGCTGGCGCTGTCAAGCTTGTGGACCTATCTCCTCCTAAACCGTAGGGATTTGAGTTTCGACTAAGGTGCCCACAGATTCGAAAAATTCCGAGGAACCTTCTAAGCTGATTTAAATTTCGAAAATCGATTTATTTTAGAAGATATTAATAAAAAACTGAAAAAATAAACCGAATGGTTGCCAGATTTGGCATAAAATCATTCATTCCTTTGCAACAAAGCGTTTCCAAGTATCTAGAATCGCGTGAAATTTACAAACATGAGTTAGAATTACGCCCATTTTACGCCAAAATAAAAACTGTATGAAATAAGTAACTCAAAATGTGTTACACAAAGTTGACAATTTTCAAATAGTAAGTTCGCTTAGACACCAGGAGTTTAGAATGAGCGATTATTCGTTTTTCCAAACAGAATAACTAATATCTTGAAAATGAAAAATAATTAAAATGCAGATTATTTTAAAGCCGGTTCGGTCCAGCTGGATTATTTGCTACCAGTAGAAATATTTGGCGTTAACTATGCTATTATAGCAGTTATAGTACACTTTGGATATTTGCTAGGGCGACGAAATGGTATAATTCGTTGTGTACGCCAATCTGCAAACGATCATGTAAATGAAAATATGGATAATGGTTTTCCGGTAACCTTAAATGAATAGTAAATATAAGTTGTGAGCATGTGTAAATCGCCAAATAATGAAAAGTCGCCATTGGTGGCAGGCTATTCTTTCTGTTCCGTAGCTTTTATTAACTTTACATGTACGCAAGTCGCCAAATAATGAAAAATCGCCATGGGTAGCAAATTCGCAAGGTGTTCAATAGGTTTTAGATTATTAAAAATACAGCTGAAACATATGTTCTGTTTTATTACCCTTTAACTCCTAATTAATATAACTTTTGAAAGGCAACATTAAATATCATTGTGTTTCTGAGGAGTGCAAATAATTTTTCCAGCGATTATAAGCGGAGTCCGCAATCCAGGTGGAGTATAGCTCAGGACCCGTACAACACGGATTCCCATAACAAAATATCTTCCGTGTTATGAGGGGTAGGGGGTCTACTGTAGTGTGAAGTTTAAATTTTTATGTACCAATGAAGTTGCAAGAACCAAGCAATGTGTAGCTTAGCTCAGTAACATTCTATCTGATCCAATCTTCGGGTTTTGTCTGTTGAAATTATGTCTTTTTTACGAATAAGCCCGATTAGGGGCCGAATGCCTCATACGAAAAGCGAGCGTAGCGAGTCTGGGGGCCTTGGCCCCTAGTTCTTTACAAATTTCATCATTACTTTTAACAATTTAACACCGGATTTTGAGTGCTCGGCTCATTAAAACAATGCGAGCTACATTTCTTCTTTCTTCTCTCTCTCTTTCTTTCTGTACGTCAGTTAGAACCTCAAACCCCCTTTTATAGATCCAATAAAAAAAAAATATTTATGTATTTTATTTTTATTTATTTGCTTTTATTCTGTACAATAATTCCAAACAATTTCAACTCAGCGATATATTCAGCTTGGTTCTACCTGAAAAAGTACAGGAGTAATATATGTTGTTTAACTTGTATAAAAATTTTATACAATTCTGTTGTTTAATACTTAGAATTCATCATTCGGAAACGGCATTACTGAAGTGCGAATTTTGCTATAGAAATATTCTCATACTTTTTTTTTTAAATAAACATTAAATTTCTCGAATCAATGATTGATCCTGTTTATTTTACCTTTGAATGTAATTAATAATTCAATGTAAAATACCTGTCGTAAAATATATTGTTTGCAAGCATCATTTATAGTTATAAAACGACACATATGTTTAATGCATGAATGAAAAAAAAAAAAAAAAAAAAAAAAAAAAGGTTTGTATTACGTATCACTTTTATGCTCATTACACATTTCATACAAGTACTTATTTCTTTTAGCAATATCTGCCGTGCAAAATAAAAACACTTTTGAAACTCTAAACCACATAAAATAAATTTTTATAAATATGTTAAAACTATATAAAAATTACATTTTACATTTGTTTATAAATATGACGTACTTTTAACCTTTTTTTTCTAACATTAAATAGTTCTGAGAAACATATCGATTTTAAAGATTTATTGTACTTGGAGTTTTCTTATATGAAAAAAAAAAAAACTTTTTTACTAAGACGTCCATAAAAGCGCTATCGATAGAAAACATCCATAACTATAATCGAACTTCGCAAATCTGTATAAGGATCATCGCCACGGTAAAGATAGACACAGTTTCGTCGGGAGGGGAGCATTAGCACACAAATCCATACAAACATCGTTCTTGTTTTATTCTCTATCGATCATGTTTTCCCGATCCATACGATTATCGTATGCTTTGCTGGGCAGCCCCATAGATTCCCTGGTCATGGGTAGTAAGTAGAAAAGGGGGGACGATTACCGTCTCTTCTCTAAATCCCCCTATCACATGGGGCCGGCATGTTTCGAAAACCACCCCCCAAGGGGTCGCAGAATTTAGAGATCGACTAGGAGGGGGACGGAATGGAATGAAAATTTTAAAATCGATTTGTCGGCTGCAAACGAGCACCGGTATATTTGGAAAAGGGAGGAGGGGGGGGGGTCATAGTGCAGACTTCTGCTTTTGTTTGCTGAGCCTACTTAAACGATGGTTGAGGCCTTTCTGTAAGTCAGGAGCGGATGGAACTAGCCAGGTATCGCTTCGCTCTCCTGTTATCGTTATCTTAATTTTATTCGTGGCGATTTGTTATTGGTACAATAATGAGCCGCAAAAATTGCAAATCGTGCTCGGATTTGGGAGCACTCTCTAACACAATTAATTGTGTTGCTTGCAGTAGCGTATCAGATCCCTATGTCCGCCCATAATGACTTCTTCACAGTGTGACACTGTAGTGCAATCATAACTGTGACGACGATTGCCACTGTGACCTTTTGCATGTAACAGAGCAGTCGCAGTCATCGATATGGCTACAATGCTCCGTCACATTGTAGACCGGATAACATTGCAATTGTAATATGAACATGCACTAAAATTACAATATTACCATAATAGAAGTCACTGTGCAACTCTAGAAAAAAAAATGTTAGTGCTGCGATGTTAGTCAATTTTTGTATGAATGATCTTTTTTACCCATCCAGCTTTTTATATGTTGTGCATTGAAAAAGAATATACACGGAAAATGTTCTGACTGAAGATTCATTGCTTAGCTTCGTCATTATGAATTTATTGTACTCCATTATACATTGCTTTTTTATGTCACCTACCTCCAAGTTGAAAAACAGTCAGAAACGTAAAGTTGCCTAACTGTGGCACTTTGGGAGAAGGAATAAAAATTCCATCATAAATAATTATTCGTTTACTCTTGTATTAAAATTTTAAGGCCTTGCTGACACATTTTATAAAATTTCTACTGCGAAAAAAAAACATAATTTATTATTCAATGCTCATTTAAAAAATAATACAATAATAATCTTTCTCAAGATTTAATCAGTCTGGACTAAAAATGGTAAAATTTCACAATTTGTGATGTCGAAAACCTTTAAAAGCTGTGAAAGGCGTTTATTCTAATCTTCATTTTGAAGCTTTTTATGCTAGATATTTTTAACGTAACCCGAGCAGATAGAATGTTGAAAAAGAAAATTACTTGGGTTTCTCTCTTTCTCTCTCTTTTTTTTTCTTTTTTCGACCTTGGGGGAAAATTCTGCTAAATTGTTACATTATTTCTTCTACATTAAAGGATCAGTTTTCAGGTTAAAAAAAGGAGTACATTTAATAAAGGAAACATTTTAACGAACTTGTTAGGAGCTAATAGAAGCATAATTTGTAAAAGATTTCGTAATTAGGAAAGAAGCATTTTGTTCCAATTATATTTTCCTTATTTTCCCCTCCTCTAAAATATTTTTAAAAGGGAGAAAAAAAGAAAATTTAAATCCAAGGAGAACAATTCTTTAAATTATTTTCCTCCGATTTCTGGTCTTCAGAATTATGCATTTTAGTTTTAATATCTATTGCAGTTATTTGTAAAGTCTTAATAAATTTATTTATTTATTTATTTTTGACGAAATAAAATTTAAAAAGGGTAGTTTAAAAGTTTTAAGCGAACTTTTTGTGTATACAATAAAACTGACCTGAAGTGGAAACGTTGGATTAAGATAAATTTTCCGGCTCAACGCCGATTCCCGTTTTATAGAGATCCTGAAAACTATCACAATCATATAGGAAATACAGAATACAGATGTATACAGCGTTTATTATTTTCAGAAAGCATAATGTTGCTGGAAAATAGGAATTAATTTTAAGCGAACTCATTTCTCGAGAATTTGCCAGACACTTTTTTTCTAATGTTAACAATGATTAGGAATATAAATGACTATGAACTGGTATTTCATGATAATTTGAGACGAAAAAAAGTGACTATGATTTAGGCAGACATTTTATCTTATGAATTATTTTTCTTCCCTTGAAAATAGTTTCCCTGTAAGCATGGAAAAGAAAGGCATTTTTTTTTTATAAGTCGTTGCATGAGTTTTTAATTTAAAACATTTTGAAAGTGAAATTTCAGTTTGAATAAGAGAAATCTCCATGATTCCAAGGAATGATTAAGTTTCTATTATATTGACAAAAATCACATATCTGGTGGCATCAGCTTGCTTACTTTCTTTCTTTCTTCTTTGTTGACGTGGATACGTTTTTAAACTTGCTTCTATAGTGGCAGGCAATTCAGAAAACTGATGATAACAAAATCAGAGAATAGAGTTTGAAGTCGCAGCTACATACCTATCATCTATCATTTAGTTGCACTGTTCGATTGCTGAAGGATCAAAGAATTCTCTACGTTGAGCGAGAACTGATGCGCATCGCTTGTGGCGCAGGGGGATGCGCTGCCATTTTGAGGTAATTTCTCTCTGTCACAAAATGTATAAATTTAATATATTAAATATAATAGGTTTTGTATAAATTTTGACTCGGAGAAGCTAGAACGTTCGTTTGCATTTCAATCGTCAGCTCTCGCCAAGATCTAGCAATTGCGTACATAAAACATTAGTGATAAATAGTTATAAGGAATATTTATAGTGTTAAAGTCAAAAATTCAAACAAATAATGCAATGTCAGCCTATACTCGGCGAAAAACCAAATAAAAAATCAAGAACGTTTAAGGTTAAAAAGGGCTTCTCAAGAGCAATCTAGTGATACCCGTAATACAGCATATTAGAGAGTGAAGCGGTGCCGGGAACGTAAAAGAATTAAGGTGTCCGAGTGGATTTAATTTGTTTTACATCGAAATTTCTCCAACAACGCAAGGTAATACCTGCATTGATTAAACGTTTACCCGAAATCTCGATGTATCCTGTGTGCCACTTGTTTCGGGTTTTTTTTTTTTTTTTTTTTTCTTCGGATCTCAGACCTATCAGTAATAAAGTTATAACACAGCAATTATTTGTTTACTCTTGATTTCTTTCCTGAACCCGATGAAACTCAAAGAAAATATTATGCGTTACGTACACGTATTCACATAAAACACATGGCCGTGTCTACGATACAGCCACACAACCCGTTTTTTTACATTATTTTATTTTATCATTTTTTTTTTGTTGTAATAAGTAACACAAACGTTTACTGTACTTAGAGATCAGTAGTCAATTATTATTCAGTTACACAGACTACTTTCATCTACATTTGCTCCCATCGGTTGCAGTACGAAGATAAAAGAAATATATGTCCTGATCTTCATAGGGAATTGACAATAAATAAAATCAGTTGACAGAACACAAATTCAAATCACAAGTCAGTTGGTATGTGTGTGTGTCTATAATGCCAAATCATGTTGACACTAAGCATTTCTTTCATAAAATTTGCATTATTTCAGAATTACCGTTTTATTTATTAACACATACTGAAGCCAAATACACGCACGATAAGATTCACAAAAAATAATCAATTTTAAACGCTATCATTTCTAATTAAAAGAATATCATGGAAACGGTATTAGATATACTTTGAATGTACAAGAACTATATAATACACGGAATAAACAAATTGTCAATGCATGTTATTCGAGAAAACTCAATATAATTTCGACACGGTTTACTTTTCTTTTATATCATCAACCTTTATTGTTATAGCCTTACACCCTAAACAAAATATTTGTACGTGTAACCTTACCAGATAACACGCGGATGTCAATTTTGCAAGCCTGTATAAATTTCGAATGCTTAAATCTCTTCGTTAAGCCGATGACGTACCGCGCGGATGAAAAATCAATTTTGTGTTAAAGTATCGGCTTGAATAATGTGAAAAGAGGAACACTATTCATTTTGAGTGCTTTCGTTTTGTATAATCATGAGACATTGATTTTGCAGACTTCGAATTCAGCTGGGGGATAATACGATGAAAAATGGCAACGCATTTTTCATTCGATGTTCTTATATGAGGAGACTAATGAATAGATTAAACAAGAAAGATGAACTATGTCAAACGAGTCGATTATGAAATATCTTCCAACAAATTTATATTTTTGGCGTATATATATATATAAGACTACATGTGAAATGAAAAAGCAAATAAAATAACATCCCTAAAGTAGTATTTTGTCTTTTGAGACCCTATAAAAGGGTTATTTTCGCTCTTTTCAGTTAAGTAAACTAATTTTGCATTCGTTAAAATAGACTGTCTCCCGAAGCTCTTTTAAAAATTATTAATGATCAACCACAATGTATTGGATTTATTTAGCATGCTTTGTATTATTTTGTATTTACTTTTTCAAAACTCATATTTCGGTAGTCTTGTGTTCCATTGGATACCAATGCTGGTATGTATGTATAGAGTTTTGTTTCTGTATAGTATTTTTCTCTGCTGCATTGTAATCATTGTGAGGGATAGAGCTCATGTTATTTTAACCTGAAAGTGACTAATAGCAATAAATTGCAATTTGGAGTTCGTCCGTAGCATTTATACCGACTGTAGGCCTAACTTTTCTTACCATTCCCCTGTGTTGAACATTTTCGGATTTTGATTATTAAATGTATTTCGTACCTTAGGGTGTGTTACACACCCTGCACTTCGAGCAAGACGTTTCACGTTTACTACTTCGGCTGTGTCCTCGATGTAACATACCTAATTTTTAATCCCATGTACGAAGTAAAATAAAGTGTAGTGATGGCGAAAAATTTCGGTATACAGATTTTGATGGAACAAAAAAAGATTTTGACTGTCTCTAAATTTACTTTGAAGAATTTTTGAGAGACATCTCAACGTACGCATGCATGTATAGTCGTATAAATGCATGGGCTATCCATTTTGACCACCCACAAGTCCATTTTGATTAGTGTTTCCTAACGTCTGTACGTACGTACGTACGTAACTCGCATATCTTAAAAATTGTTGGTCGTAGAATGTTGAAATTTTATATTTTGGATTGCTGTAACACCTAGTTGTACACCTCATTTTTTAATTCTAATCTATCGGATAGTATACAGAGCCACCCAAAAGAATTTCAATACATCGAGGCTGTCGGACATCTTTCATATATTATGTCCATAGTCAAACATTGTTTGCACAACGCTCAAAATCTCGCCGACTGCCATCAACTTTGGTGAGATTTTCTGAAATATCACCAAATTTGGTGCCAAATTCAGTACGTATTAGCTCTGAAACTTCTAAGAGGGGAATGCTGATATTTTATATTTAGAAATATTGTAACATGTAATTGTACCTCCCTCTTTTTTTTATTGCAATCTTGTGGGTAATTTATTTACATTATCACTCAAAATGTTTTCAATACATTAAGGAATATGGATACCTTCCATTCATTAGAAGTATGTGGTCAATCTCTACTTTGACTATGGCCAAAATGTCACAAAATATCTCAAGCTTGGCGCATTTTGGCGATACATCGAGAAATTAAATGCCAAAAGTAAATCTTTCCAACTGAACCCAGCTAGATGATATCTTAAATATTTGGCTAGAAATCGCTAAACCTGAAGTATTATATCGCTTTCAATTGAAATAAGTTTAGATGAAGGGCATAAAAATATTTATCATTCAATAGACGTACTACGAAGTAATGTGGTGTCCACATCAGATTTTTTAAATCCAGCCGCCAGCCGTAACTAAAAAAGAAATTGTTAGTTTAGATTGCTCGGGAACGAACTACAGACGAGGCGTGTTTCCTGAAATGGAAATGTATGTAAATTATAAGAAATTCTCATTACAGACAAAACGCAAAAACATGATTCAGCTGTATATTAATCAGTATATTTATCTTACATGCAGCCCCTGCTGTTCATCTCTGCTAAAGTCCTAATTAAGTATAAATGTTTATACGGAATTCCACACGTGGAATTATGGACTGATGATGACAGAGATAACATGATGTTATAACGCAGGAAAAGAGAATGAACCAGGACCTGTTGATATGCCGTATGAAACCCGTTTCCGATGACGTTTAAGTGGCTATTATCACCTGATATTAAACGATAATCACCATTAATCACCGATTATGTCAGGTGAAAGCAATCGATTTTGTTGCAGTATTAATGAAGGGTTCTGGAAAAAGAATGGCCGACAGGAAATAAGACCAAGGATTTCTGATTTCTATTTGATATAAAAAGATTGCTTAGAGGCGGAATGGAAGACAGTAGATGGATGAGAGATAATGAGTCACATTGCTATGATAAAACGCATCTGTATTAGTAATGAATGGAAGTTGGATTTAGTTTTGCTGAGTAAATTCATTAACATGTATATATATATATATCTATTCTAAAAAAAAGTAACGGCCACTGTCGCCGCCGCGGCTGTCAAAAGCTTGTTCTGCTATCTCCTCAAAAACCGTGTGGATTCGAGTTTCGACGAAGGTGTCCACGAATTCGGAAAATTCTGAGGAAGCCGATAAGCTGACTTAAATTTCGAAATCCGAATTATTTTAGAAGATATTAATAAAAAACTGAAAAAAATAAGCATAATGGCTGCCAGGTTTGGCAATTTTCGCCAGCATAAAATCATTCATGCCTTTGTGACAAGGCAATTCCAAGTATGTAGAATCGAGTGAAATTGACAAAAATGAAGTAGAATTACACTAATTTTTTACGCCAAATTAAAAAAATGATGTGAAATAAATAAGTGCCTTACATACAAGTTGGCTATTTTCAAATAGTAAGTTTTCATAGATAACAGGACTTTAGAATTGCCGTTTGTTCGTTTTTCCAAATCAGAATAACTAATTGTTTAACTCAGCGCGTTGTTTAACTCAATTGTTTAAAAAGCGCCATTTTGGCATCTGGTACGATCTGGCAAAAGGGCAAATCTCCAAGTATGGTGAATCTAAAGCGCGTGTTCGAAAAAGCTCCCAGTATCTTGAAACTGAAAAATAATTAAAATGCAGATTATAGTAATGCCAGTTAGGTTTAGCTTCGGTATTTGCAACCAGTAGAAATATTTGGCGGCGTTAACTATGCCATTATAGCCGTTATAGTACAACTTGGATATTAGGGCGGGGAGATGATACATTTCGTGGTGCTAAATACGCCAATCTGCAAAGGATTAAGTATATGAAAGTATGGATAACGGTTCTCCCGGTAACCTTACATGAGCAGTAATTATAGGTTATGAGCATGTGCAAATCGCCCAATAAGGAAAAGTCGCCATTGATGGGAGGATATTCTAGCTGCTCCGTATTTTTTATTAAAGAAAACATATGAAGTACTGTTTTCTTCGAATTAATTATTAACTATACATATACGTAAGTCGCCAAATTATGAAAAATCACCATGGATGTCAAATACGCAAGGTCTTCCACAGGTTTTGCATAATTAAAAATAGTGTGAAGTTTAAATTTTTATGTTCCAAGCAACATGCAAGAGCCTAGCAATGTGTAGCTCGCTAGCATTCTATCTGGTCCAGTCTTTGGGTTCTGTTTGTTGAAATTATGCTTTTTTTACGAATAAGCCTTATTAGGGGTCGAATGCCTCGTACGAAAAGCGAGCGAAGCGAGTCTAGTGGCCTTGGTCCTTAGTATATTAAAAGAAAACCGACATCAAATTACTTCAATGTAGCGAAAAATTATTCCCATTTTAAATTAATAGGATTTAGCAAATTCGAAAAGCAAATTAGATTTACAATATCTTGGGGGTCTTGGTTTAGAGCGAATGGAATGGCCAGCTCAATCTCCAGACCTGAGTCTGATAAAGCATCTTTGGGACTATCTTGGTAGACAGGTTGCTGCTTTAAGTCCACCTCTAAGGTCGTTAGGAGAGCTGGAACAAAGCTAAGTGTCTGGTCTTCGCTTCCCCTTTCGGTAACCGACAACCTACTTGACAGCATGAAAAGTCGATGCCGTAAATGCATTCAAGCTAGGGTTCGTCATATCCCTTATTAAAACTCATTTTTGCTATGTTTCTATGACCAAATAAAACTAGGATATATTATTTTTTCCAAGAATGGACTTTTCTATCAAGATTGCTTTTTTGGATTGTACATCCTTTTTGCATTTTTCTTATGTAAACTTCTGTGTTGCAGTTAATATATAACTGTTTTGTGCACATGCCATCCAAATTTGGTGCTTCTACATTCATTCATTTGCAAATAAGGTTTAAAAAACAGGTTGTTCCTTAACTTTTGGAGGCCAGTGTATTTAAAACCGTCAATTCCCGTTAATTTTCCAAAAATTAACTTGAGAGAATAAATAACTTGTTAATCAGAAAACAATTTAAATGAAATCTCCGAAAAGTATAGTCGCTTAGCACAATTTTGAATGAAAAGCGACCGTAGGCGTGGAGAAAAAGATAGTTTTAATCCATCGGCTAAACATCGGCGCTTGAGCTTCATTAATGGAACGGATTAGCAGAAGCCGTGCAATCACTGTTCTCGTGTTACTGTTTTAAAATTACAAACAAGCCGCCCGTCTTCCATTAGCCCTTTTAATGCATCGCAGTTTGTTGACCCTTCGTGCTGGCTTATGCATTTCGTTGGCCTCCTTGAGTCAGGAGCATATTCCTGTTGAGAAAGACATTTAAAAAAATTGCAAACAATGGGAAGACAGCCAGAAGATTATGTTTGGTTCTGAGTCAACAGAACGAAAGGAAAAAAAAAGAAAAAGATTTTCAAGGGTGTTAATGAGTTGACATATGACCTAAGCCTGAGATATAATGCATATTATACGAATCGAGCGGTAAAAGAAACACTGGGTTTATAAATTGAGGACACAGAATGAGTAACGTTTTTGACTTTTCGCCTTGACACCACATCCTTAGAAAAACAGATTATAACGCTCGGGAAAGGATAATTGTTTCTCACTATGATTTAATGGGGTCTTTTATAGCTGTTACGGAATTTTATTTGCATATTATATTCATTAGAGATGTAATGATGACTGGTAATGTTAATTTTGAACAATTAAAGAACTGAGAAACTACAATACTGGTGTAGGTCTGAATGCAAATGTGATTGATTATTCGATCTGTGTCATATTTTCTGCTTCTTTATTTATCAGTTTCTCTAACAAGGGCTTCAAAACATTTAAAAGAGCCCCGAGGTTCAGCTCCACTTATGAAATGTTACATTCCATTTCCAAGAGTTCATCTTATAATTTATGTTTCCCTACAAGTAATGTTTATTTCGCTTAAAACAACGGAGCATTTTTAAAACCATGTTCACCAAGTTTTTGAATAAATGACAGATTTTGCATGCATAAGCGTAGCGTGACCGAAACTTTTGGAGAAGCACATAACATATTTAAAAGTGAAAATAGCAGGATTACTTCAAAATGGGCTTGGAAGTTTTAAAACTTTCAAGCGCAACCCTTTCCTAATGCTGAAAAAGTGCAGCCGTTGCCATCGCTCGTTTTAACTACTGGCAACGGTAGTTAAATTGGCGGTAGATCATCGCGTGCCACAGAGCTAAAGAACATTTTTGACACAGCTGGCTGTGCAGCCGGCATTGGACAGTCTATCTAGTTTTTCTTCTACATCGATGCTTATTTTTATCACATTCTCCAGTTCTCAGCAGATGCCGGAGCCAATACCGATAAAAATATTGCCATCCATTTTACAAATAATCGATCATTTTTATCGGAAATTATGTGCTCAGTAGGAAAGGATTCTCGTGAGGTGTGTCCTCCTTAAGTATTTTATTACGGAATTCAAATGTATATTTTATGCATCAAAACAGTCAATATGCAAGAGTTGTGTCCTCACGGCAAGAACACTGAGCGTTAAGGACTTATTACAAAAATTAGAGCAATTTTGGACAAAATTTAGATTAATTTGGTCGCAGCAACCAGTTGCTGCAATTTATTCCCGCAAGTGAGTGAGCCCGAATGAGAATGCAGGGTTGCCATACTAAACAAACTCTGCTGTGTTCACAAACGTTTGAGTTTCGCGGAATTGGCGGTAGCTAAAGCATTTAATTATAACTAGCATGTCGTTGGTCGTTTATACCTCGTGTCTATCTTCGGATCGGATTGTTTTTTATTTTGTATTTTCGTCAATCAAATCAATTTCCATGTCGATATTCCATTTCACGGACATTTGTTTTTGCACACGCTGATCCCTTTCACTACGAGCGGTAAGGCTGATGCTGACTGTTCCCTAGGTAACCGAGGGAAATTTCCAGGAAAGAGGTTTCTGCAACTGGTTGCAGCAACCAAATCGCACTAAAATTCCTTCGTGTAATAAGGCCTTTAAAGGGTTTTATTACAAATGGTTCTCCAAACAAAATTGGGGAGGGGAAGGCAGCTTCCCCCTTGTGCCCTTCCGCATGCTCGCATGCATCCTAATCCGAAGACCAATTTAAGCTATTCAGGCCGTGTCCGTCCCATCTCTATTACACTACCATGCGAACATGCATGTTGCATTCTCAACACCACCACTCCCCCGTCTGTGCAGGCATTTCTGAATCTTCCAATAGAGTTGTTTATCGTCATTTTCGATGGCGATCCCGTTGAATAATTACCAATTAAGACCTGTAACTGAATCATCCCTTGCAGCATGACGATCTCCAGGCGCCCTCAATCCATCACCGAGAAAGGGCCCTGCCTAATTTAACCCTTGCCGGGCATCGACCAGCATTGCGTGGTGTAAAAGCCCAGCCGCTATGACGGAAACAACGGGTATCTTCTCCCTTTTGCCTTATGAATATGAATATCTTGGTGCGATGTGATGGCATGCGAAAAGGGCTTTCCTCGCACTTTTTTTTTTCTCTCCTTCAATTCCAAAAGTGAGACGCCGCCAGGATGAGTAGGTAATGTAGTGGAGAATACGTAATTAATTTTTCTAAATATTTTTTTTTTCGTTTTGGAGGAAACGAGTCACTGTCTTTTCGAAAGCTTCATTTTTCTGTTAAAAAGTTTTCATAACATCTAGATATGGAAGATTGTTTTATTAAAATTACTTAAAATTGTAGCATTTTTCAAATGCCTTTTTTTTTAAATACCAAAATAAATAAGTAAAAGAAAGAACGTAAACAATCTATAAAAATAAAACAAAGTGCAAAATGTTAGTTAGTTAGTTTGTGTGCACCTCACGTAGCTCCGAAACGGGTGATCGTAGACCTACCAAATTTTGTATGGAAATTCCCCAGGACGGGTCCCTACATACCTCGAAGCGATTTTTTCAAAATTCGAATTATTTTAGGAGATATCGATAAAAAAACATGTCGCAAAAGGCTAATTTTTGCTACGCCATTTCGCAATTGTATCCCCGCAGTGGAAAAAGAGAGAATATAGCATATCTAGGTTTCCATGTTTGGCAAGTTTATTAGATGATTCAGACTCTTGAAGTAAAAATAAAAGAATAACGATTTTTTGTTTAGATTATTTGTCAGTTTATTTTTTAATTAAAATATCGTGTGCATGGGAAATCAGGCTGGAATAAAATGTTTTATACTCAAAAGATAGATAGTATTAAGAAATTTTCCGAGACTAAAATGTGCAACTTTTTAATTGGGCAAAAAATAAAATGGTTGATGTGCGATTTTGAGATGATTCTATCGCTTGGCGCAATTTATCGTAATTTTATCGTCTGCTATTTGGATTATGAATTCACCTGAATAAGTTTTTGAAACTTACACTTCAGTTCGAAATGTGCATTTTTCAGCGCAGTTTTTTTGCCATCTATTTCTAATGTATTACATCCAGAAAAGGGATGTTAGAAAAATCAATTTTAATTGTTTTTAATCACACTCATGAATAATGATATACTTTCCAACTTAATGGAATAAGGAAAGAAAATAGGGAAGACCCATGGATTATAATACACTTTTAATATATAGCACTTTAGTGCGTATTTAAAATCTGAAAGTGTTTCAGATTTTTTTACAATTTTTTTTCCTTTCCGTTTTTTGATAAAGGCCAGTATATCCAGAAGCTCTTCTGAATTAATATAGGACGAAAATAATTTGTACCATTTTGTAGGTTTTTGTCATTTAACCATTTAATTTTGTAAACCAGGGCAGCCCGACACGGTAAGCATCGCATCTGGGCGCCAGCTTCGAAGGGGCGTCATATCGAACTCAAACATTAAGTAGAGCATTAAAGGGGGCGTCTTTTTTACATTAACAAGGGGCGCCACTTACCCTAGGGCCGTTTCTGTTTGTATTAATCTAAATTTTAAATTCCATTCATAATCTGAGAGATTTCAGTGCCAAGGAAACTGGTGAGGAACAGGATTCTCTCCGAACGAGATTTATTAAAATGGCGAACCAACTGGTCGCCAGAGGCTGCTAGTACACTAATAATCAAAACGAAATATAAACAGAAGATAAATTGCCATTAAGGAAATTTTCAATAAACGCCCATGGTACGTTTACAGATATATAAATATGATTCGAAGCAAATGAAACAAAATCATTGCAGTAATTCATTACCAACTAAAAATTGTTTGAATGGTCATCTGCAAATCAAGTTAAAAGGCTACATTCTCCTTTACGATGGGTAGCATGCTGTCGTAATACTCAATAATGCATGGAATTCAACGTGCTTAAAAGGGATTAGCGTACTCGAAATGCAATTTAAAGAGTGGCTGTCCAAGTAACATAATGCGTTGGAATTATTTTGTGTGTGCTCCCGTAAAAGAAGTAAAAATTCTGTACCATCCTTTTCACGCGCGCACAAAACGGACAACCAGATAATAACCAAAATCGATGTCCGGAATTATCGTCTTATTAATAATTTCTTTTTGAGTTTGAAAAGTATCAACAAATAACGCCCTTTTCTAGGTTCAGATAATTTTCGCTGGATTTGGAAATCACCGACGTATTAAAATCGATTAAGTTCGAAAGAAATGGGATTTTACTAAGCGGCGGGAACAGTAATAAAACGTTATGTATTCAGTATTTCTTCTATTAATGTCTCAAATACTGCAATTGAAACTATTCTTAACTCCTCAATTACTTGTTGTAGTACATTTTAACCCTTTGAAGCGCAACCATTTCCCAATGCCGAAAAAGTGCAGCCGTTGCCATCGTTAGATTTAACTACCAGCGACATGGCGGTCGACCGAATCGCCCATCACGTGTCATAGAGCTCAAGAACGTTTTTCACACAGCTGGCTCTGCAGAAGACAGCACTTTCAAAAAAGGAACACTGCACTTTTTCGACTCTGGGCAGTCTAGCTTTTCTTCCATATCGATTTATATTATCCTCACATTCTTTAGTTCTCAACAGATGCCGGTACTAATAAAAATAATTCTGACATGCCTTTTACAAATTCTATCATCTTTAGGAGAAAGGATGTGCTCAATAAAAAAGTATTCTCGCGTAGCTATGTCCTCCTTAAGTATTTTATTATTGAAACGAAATGTATACTTCGTGCGTCAAAACAGTCAAAATGTCAAAGTTGTGTCCTCACGGCGAGGACGCCGCGCGTTAACCCTTTGAGGCGCAACCCTTTCCCAATGCTGAAAAAAGGGCAGCCGTTGCCATCGTTCGACTTAACTACCAGCAAGATGGCGGACGATCGAAATGTTCATCGCGTGCCACAGATCTAGAGACCCTTTTTTGACGCAAAAAAGGGTCTCTAGATCTCTGGCCCGCGATGAACGTTTCGATCGTCCACCATCTTGCTGGTAGTTAAGTCGAACGATGGCAACGGCTGTCCTTTTTTCAGCATTGGGCAATCTATCCAGCTGTTCTCTCATCCTTCCATTTTTCAGCAGATCTCAGTGCTGTTAAAAAGAATCGTGACAAATTTTTTTACGGGAAATGACGAGCTAAAAAGGAAAGGATTCTCGTGGAGCGATGTCACCCGCAACTATTTTCATAGAATCTATTCTTCGTGACTGGCAACAGTCAAAACGTCAGAGCTGGGTGTTCCCAGAGCGGGAACACTGCGCGTTAAAGGGTTAAAGTGTTAACTGAATGTGTCGTACCTATTCTGAGATCAAATAGGCTAATTTGTGCAGTATTTCTGCTCTCACCGATGCGCTTTCGAATCATTTGGCTAATTCAGAGCAAATCACACGAGCTGTGTGTGCCCTGAGAAATCACACAAGGTAAGTCGACGAAAGACCAGAATGAATGGATTGTAGAGAGGAATACATTTAATGGCAGTCAACACAAGGATTCCAGGTATAATGATGAGTTTCCCAGTGATAATGCACATCCTATTAGAGAACCTGTTGACGGTTGACAGGATCTCAAGCAGCAGTCGGAATGATGCTGAGATTTGGAAGTACTGAGTCGCTTTAATGCCTTGAAATTGAGTAATGTAATTGATAATGGTACGGTAATTGTCGTTCCAAATGTGCATTTGCATTTTCATAAAAGCATTTTCATACTGCTTTATGAAAATTATTATAAGAGCGCGTCGATTAAAAGTGGTGCGATGCTTGAGGTTTTTTTAAGGTATTTTGTAATGAACGTGTTTTAATTGTATTAGATATTCTGACAAGCAGATATGACTTTAAGCTGTATTTGTCCCATTTGATTAAAGAATGAGAGCTACTGAGAATGAATAATAGTTTATGCTGGATGTGCAAGACCACACGAATGCTGTACTTGGCGTTTCACATAAAAGTTTTGGGTTGAATCACACAAATAAAAGCCAGCTACAGCTTCCATTGGAAAGGGTACAGAAATATATTTAATTATTACTCTTATATTTTATACATTTTTAGCTGAATTATCCCTTAAATAATAGAAAAGCTGACATTATATGTATAGGTGCTCAACCAAAATGTTGAACCTGGTGATCATACTCCGTGAACCTGGAGATCATACGCAAAACACTGCTTGTATGAATTCCTGGTGATGTTGTAGTACTGTGCAAATTAATGTTAACAGGTTTAAATTTCAAGACTAGTAAATATCAGAAAATTGTTTAAAAAAAGACTCAAGGGTAAAATGTGTTGGAAAATATTATAAAATCAAGGGAATGCATATTACCTGTCAAAAAACACGTGCACGCAACTCTTTTCTCCTTTTTAGCACTTTTCAACAAAGTTGAAATACGTTTATGACTTCGGTTTCTCTGTCAGTCCGTCTCTGTTCTAACTGCCGCAAAAATGAGTCGATAACTACGAAATTTTTATACCTCCTTCCTACATACTGTACCATGTACACTATTGAAAATGGTGTACGTTTCACATTGTTTTTTTTTTTACTGGAGCAGAGAAACGAATTCCAATACATTGCATTCTGTGGGCAGTCATTTTTAAAACGCATTTTAGAGATATTCTACTATTTCAAACTAAACCAAATTTATATATGTTATTAAGGATTATAAAATAATGCTCTCCATTGAAAATTGTAAAATCGTGTCTGTAGTACTTTTACTTCTTGCAAAGGAGCAAGATTCAAAAGATCCAATACATTACGGTCTGTAGCAGTTTAGCGATATTAATCGATTTCAAGTACAATACGATATCTACAGTATTATAGACATTTATAACAGTATAATGTGTTCATTTGTTAACACAAGTTCTTTTACTGGGTCTCACAAAATTACATTAATAGCAATATAAAGATTTTTTGAGGTTTTCACCCAAATCTCTCCTAGTTTAGCAACGACACATCGCAATATTTAGCTGATAATGGACTGTTCTGTTGGAATGCGTTTTATAATCGATGTGTTTGACACAGTTTATCTTTTTTTTTACCAATAAATGATTGCTTGAAGATTTCGTTCGTGTTCACATTAATCTGCACAGTATTGTAGGTATGATTCTTTTTACAAAATTATATAAAATTTTGAGTACATAAAGTATTTTGAACTTCTTTCATTCTGTCAAGTTTAAACATATACAGTTAAATGATAAAGTTGAATACCAAGTTACATATAAAGATAAATAATAATAAAATTTATTAAGTTGAATATAAATTTATCTAGGTATTTTTATGATGTTTTAAAATGTTTTTATCTTACTAAAACTATGCATAATGTGTCTTTTGAAAAAGAACAAAATATGTATTAAATATTCTAAACATTGAAAATAGTTTATTTACAAGCCGTATTTTAGTTGTACTTTACCGTGAAACTTACACAATGTCCAGGAAATAAACAAGAATAATTATAGATTTACATATAAAAATTCGTTGAAACCTGACCCATCTAGAAATGTACTATTGTATCTTTAAAAATTGCTGTGCACGAAATTAGCCTAATGATTTTCCTCTCCTTAAAAAAATTCACACGACTTTGTGAAAAATCTAGAAAAAAATATTCTCAGGAATCCGCAAACCATCTTGAATATTTCTTAAAATACTCTCTTCCGAACAGTAAACATATTAATATATGAAACATTAATTGAAAAAAAATTTGAATATTAAACTTACAAAATGTTCAAAAAATGAACAAATAAAGATAAACATAGATTTGCATATTAAGATTCTTTGAATCCTGACTCATCAAGCAATATATTATACATAGTTTATTTTTTTTAAATTAATGTTTTATGCATCAGAGGTTTAATGTTTGGAAAAGTGTGCTATCTGAAGAAAATATTCTGAATTTTATTCTTCTTATTCTATTTCCTTCTGAGATATTTTTTTTATTTTTAACTTCTATTCAGCCTTACGAATTTTGAAAATTGGGAAAACACTAGTTAACGTATATCACCTCGTTTTTCATTTGGATCAGTTCTTGAAATAAGCTTTGTTCCCGTGAGAAGAGTATTTCAGCTAGTTCATTAAACGGATCTTTCACATCATATGTCTCATACTAAGAACAAACCAGCTAATTTCTCGAGAAGCGCCAATACTTGTTGAAGTGATCATTAGACTAGTTCAGTGTAAATCACGCGAAATGTGCCTACTGTGAAATCACACAGACCATGTTCGTTGTTAGGATCAGAATGAATGGATTGCAGAGAATTGCATTTAATAGTAGCAAACACACAAGGACTTAAGGAAGTGAACAGTCGCCAGGTGATAATGCCTGCAACTGTTAGAAGATCTAAGAGGCTGCAGGCAGGATCGCAGAGTAATGTCAGGATTTGGAAGTGTTAGTTACTTTAATATCCTGAATTGGAGTACTCACATTAATAATGGTTCTCGAATGGTCGTTTACTTAAATCAAATGCTATGGTATTTCAGGTCATGTAGGATGTAATTCATGTTTGAATCCGTACATTAAAGGTGCTGAGATATGTAACATAATTTTTTGAAATTACCAACTGTACTTTTCAAAGGTGCACAACGTACTATTTATTCAACACAATACATCAAAATACGCAGTGCGATTTATCGCATCAGTATTTCCTTGATATACAGAGTGTCCCTACAAGGGGTAACACGCTTAATGCTTCACTTACGAGAGGTGAGTGAGCAGTGTAAATTGAAAAAAATGTTCATTATACGTTTGAAAAAAAGACTACATTAAGAAAATATTCCTCTCGTTCATTTTCAAAAAGTTACATTTTTAAAATTTGTATACAATCCCCGTGCAAAGTAATTTCGAATTAGTAAATTGTGCCTCATACACCAATGGGGTGATCTACGAAATTTCAGCCTTTCATCATGAAACTTCTTCATGAAACATGTCAACGTTCATTGATAGAGCGAAAAAAAAATTTTCTTTTGTAATTTCTCCACGACCTCCGAAACACAATCATCCGTCGTGATTTTGTCCCTTTGAGAGCCATTGAAAATCACATTGAAATCACATTGATGCTGACATAAATCACATTGAAAAGTGATTTATGTCAGCATCTATTCATCTTCATATATCTGACACTTTTAAAGATGTAATTCTCAAATTTTGTCCATCACCTCATTAGTGTATGGAGCACATGTTACTAATTGGGAATTTTTTGCAAGGGGGTCGTATACAGATTTTAAAAGCGTAACTTCTTGAAAATTAACCAGATGAAATTTTTTCTTACGTCTTTTTTCCTGCCTCATTTTAAACATTTTTTCAGTTGACATTGCTCTCTTATCGCTGATAAATAAAGAATTAAAGCGTGTTACCACCTTTTTGGGAAACCCCGTATATAAATGAACGTAACTCTCGAAATCACAATTTCAGGAGTACTAGATGAATAATTTTCCTTTAAGAAAATTTTTTATACTATATACCAATAAAAATAATTAAATAGAAAATTTCGAAGAGGGCATATCGCGAGGTTTTTACAATTGACTTTTCGCTTCTGTTTTTCGTGTACAAATGTAGATCTATGTTTTTTGATCGAGAAAGACTGATATCTAGTTTCCATCTTGGTGAAAAACAGTCAAGTAGCACAACTAGTTCAAAAGACGTGTTTTGAACATTATGGAAAATATTTTGGTATTTCTGTATGATAATGTAATCACAAGGCATAACAATACAGTGAAATGTAAAATAACATTTTTGTTCTTTTAAAAAACATGTGTTTAAGATAATGCTGTTTTAGTATTCAAACCATTCAAATTCTCGGATGAATTTGGAGAAGGGCTCATCTCAGAAAACGTAACCGATCATTTTCTCCCCCCAAATTTTCCTCCAAGTAGATTATTTTGCATTGTTATAATGTACACAGTTTTCGATAACGTTACAAAGAAAAACGCTTTTAATGAATTAAATGGTTCAACAGGAAATTAGTTTTTTTGCGTCTCATGTAAAATTTTAATATTTTCAGACATGAACCCTCTTCAACGTTTGCAATTCAATTATAATATAGAACGCTTAACAAACAAATTATGAAATTTCTGCTTTCTCAGCAGCTAATTGTTCTCCAACTCACACACATTGGTAAGAAGACAAGCAAATAAAGTTAATTAGTACATAAATGGTTTCTTTTCTATCATTTTAAAATTTTATTTGCATATGATTTTCAATAATCTATATTTGTTTATAATACCACAGAGTTTCATAACTCGATGATTCTGTTTCTTACAAAATTCAAGCACGGGTGCAACTCAACCGTACTAGGTGAAAATCTAACAAAATTATTATCACATCACTGGAAAGAACAATTTGTTCGGAGGTAATTAATTCTCTCCCCCGTGGCAAACACAATAAGTTGTTCCCTCGATGCTACTTGACTTTAGACAAATATGAAATCTCTCCCAATTAGCCGGGTGTCAATAGCAGGAACTGCGTGGATATAAACGAGTGGAGATGATGATGTTATCTGCAGATGGATGATAGATAGATCGGACGAAGGGCAAGTCAGCTCGAACTACAAGGAAGGAGCCGAGGCGGTGTGATGATTAGTAGATGTGCTGCCGATAATGCTCTGTCATGCTTTCCCGAACATGGAATCTCTCTTAATGCGTAGAACGATGTTGATTCGCCAGCGTCTGTGCAGGCTGAATATCTGGTAGTAATGTATAGAAATGATTTGTTATAGTCTTCTCCCGCTTTCCGAACCCCGTTCTAATAGCATGATTTGTTGGTCTGAATGAACGATTTTTCTGTTTACAACCACATTTCGGTTGACTGCGATTAAACCTTTGAGGCGCAACCCTTTCCCAATGCTAAAAAAAGGGCAACCGTTGCCATCGCTCGACTTAACTACCAGAAAGATGGCGGACGATCTAAACGCTCATCGCGTGCCACAGATCTATAGAGACCCTTTTCTGACGCGACAGCTGGCTGTGCGGCCAGCTCTCTCGGTTCTCTAGAATTCAAAGGTTCTCTAGATCTGTGGCACGCGCTGAATGTTTCGATCATCAGCCATCTTGCTGGTAGTTAAGTCGAGCGATGGCAACGGCTGCCCTTTTTTCAGCATTGGGAAAGGATTGCGCCTCAAAGGGTTAAACATTTCTCTAGGCCTTTTCATGATAATGGCTGGAATTTGATATATCACCTAATTAATATTTGGGGGCACATTTAACTCATTTATTTATTTATTTATTTGCACGGACCGTATAAAAATTTAAATTTTGTATTAACCAGCAAGATGGCGGACGATAGAAACATTCATCGCGTGACACAGATCTAGAGACCCTTTTCTGATGCGGCATCCTATTCACATTTAGCAAGAAGTTTCCGAACACTCGCTGACTAATTTTCAATACCTGGCTGGCAGCAGTACTTTATTAAGGACTGAAAATTCCGCAGGTGGGTATCTTTTGGAGCCTTGCTCTCCCGCATCCTGCGTTATGAGGTGATTACGCTCACCCAACTTTTAATGGTATCCTGGGATACAGGGAGACCGAAACACCTGGTCCCTCTACCCCCGGAACTGTTCTATAGTTCCTCTCGTAATGAAATTACGAACCATTAGGTTGGACGTGCAGCATATGGTCAGCGGATGATTTGGGTCAAATGCGGGGTTAGTTCCATTTTTATGGGATTGAATTGTGGTGGAACTCGATTTCGGTAAAAGTACGTGGCTATGCAAACTGAATGTGCTGTTTGATTCGGTTATAGTGTATTCATTTATTGTGACAACTCGCTTAAAACGTCAAAATGTTTTGTTCGATTCAATCTAGTGTGAAATTCAGTATACTTTTAACTTGTTTATCGACGTAGTTGGAATTGTTACAGCGGTTTTATATTAAAGAATTATTTTGTTGTAAGTTATGAAGAAAAGAAGCTAATATTCATAGTGGAAATGCATTTTTAATGGATGCCAAAGCACAGCTATAAAAAAATATCTGCTAAATTTAATTTGCTGCTTATATCTGCTACATAAATTATAAAATTATATTTTCTATATTTGTTATAATATTTTATCTGTCATATACAGGGTGTCCAGCCTTAATGTGACCCAATAGCTAATTCCCGAACCGTTCGGTTTAGATATGCACTTCCAATTTGAAAAATGTTTTGAAAAAGGTAAAGAATGTTTTTACGTACTTTTCGAACCAAAAAACCCATTTAGAAAAAAATTACAAAAATTAAATTTTTATACGGTCCCCAGGTCCTATCACTTATATTTAGGAAAAGATGCAGTACACAAAAACAAAGTAAACACAAAAAGTTTCATTTTATTACGATAAAAACTGACCAAGTTATGGAACTTTGAAAATCATACATTTCATCCATTTTCTCGGCCAATTTCAAGAAGCTAGTAAGGGTCCGTCTCCAAAGTGAAATTAATTGGAACTCTGCCAGGAAACTTTCGCTCTTGCACGTCACTCTTATGTAAATCGCTTTTTAAATTTAAAAGTACATACATTACGTTAATATTACAATAATTGAGTACTTAAGAAATAAAATTTATTCTGTGTACGTGTAAAACATAAATAAAATATTTTGGACAAAGAAAACTTTTCAAAAGCAGTTCCAAAAAAATAGAATTATTTGCCTGCGGCTTCAGACTGACTAATATTAAAACATAAACACCATAGATTGACAATTTGTATTGTTGTATGGCAAACAATAAAAGTTAAATTAAGGAAATACAACTTGTACCGAAAAGTTTAAAACAGCTTGTTTTAACAAATAGCAGCAAAGGAATACAGGATTTGTCGTTCAAATTATAGCATAATGTGGAATGATGCGCCAATCATAAATCAGGGGCTTTATTATACCAGAATGACCAAATTAACTTAAATAATGTTCAAAATGACTGCCTTCCGCAGAAATGCAGTACCGAACCCGCGTCAGAAACTCCACCTGTAGCTTCTGCAACATAGTTGGTGTCACAGACCTGCATGCCATGCTGATTCGATTGAGTAAATCGGATTTACTCGTGGATTCACGTTCGTACACGTTGCTTTTCAGGAAGCCCCAGAGAAAGAAATCCAGAGGACTTAGGTCGGGTGATCGCGGGGGCCACTCATGTTGACCTCCGTAGCCGATTATTCGAGTGTCAAATGTCTGCGCCAAAAATGTACATGGTTGCGCAGATTTGTGTGCGGGTGCACCATCATGCTGGTACCACGTGCGTGACAAATCTCGTAAGGAAACTTCATCTTCTAAAAAATCGGCTAACGGTCCAGATAAAATTTCCGTGTATGATTCTGATGTTAAAGGTCCATCGAAAAAAATTGGGCCAATTAAGGTGCTCTTCATATTCCGCACCACACATTCACCGACCAACGCACTTGGTGGCGATTCGGTCGTATTAGATGTGGATTTTCGAGGGACCAATAATGCGTATTCTGTGTATTGATAGTGCCTTGCCTCGAGAACTGGCATTCATTCGACCACAAAACTTCATTCAAAAAATCTGGATTTTCATCCAGTGTGTTTAACACGAAATTGCAAAAATCAAAACGACGCTTCTGGTCTCCAGGCATTAGTTCCTGCGCCAGGACTGGACGATAAGGATATTATGCACCGTGCGTATGTAATATGTTCCACACCGTCGATTTTGAGTAGGAACAAGCCTTGCTAATATCCTGGACACTACTTTCAGGATGAGCCAGGGCATATCCTAGAACATCCTCAGCGGGTATCCGCAAGCTTGAAGGTGTGGCACGAGAAAAGGGAATACGTCTATGACAACTCCCAGTTCTATACAAGCGTTGAACAGCACGGGCAATTGTACAATAAGATGGATGCCTTCGACTGGAAAATTTAATGGCATAAAGTCTTGCCGCCTCTCTCTTATTTCGATTACACTGCCCATACAACAGTACCATTTCGCAGTATTCTTCATTTGTATACATCTCGTTCTCCCGTACTAGAATTCGTAATATTAGAAATACGGACTGTATGCAATTGCAAGCGACTACACAACAGACTTTTAACATTCGCCATGATCAGTACCGCAGCAAATCAGTCTGAAGCCGCAGGCAAATAAGTCTATTTTTTGGAACTGCTTTTGAAAAGTTTTCTTCATCCAAAATATTTTATTTTATCTATGTTTTACACGTACACAGAATAAATTTTATTTCTTAAGTACTCAATTATTGTAATATTAACGTAATGTATGTACTTTTAAAATTTAAAAACGATTTACATAAGAGTGACGTGCAAGAGCGAAAGTTTCCTGGCAGAGTTCCAATTAATTTCACTTTGGAGACGGTCCCTTACTAGCTTCTTGAAATTGGCCGAGAAAATGGATGAAATGTATGATTTTCAAAGTTCCATAACTTGGTCAGTTTTTATCGTAATAAAATGAAACTTTTTGTGTTTACTTTGTTTTTGTGTACTGCATTTTTTCCTAAATATAAGTGATAGGACCTGGGGACCGTATAAAAATTTAATTTTTGTAATTTTTTTCTAAATGAGTTTTTTGGTTCGAAAAGTACGTAAAAACATTCTTTACCTTTTTTAAAACATTTTTCAAATTGGAAGTGCATATCTAAACCGAACGGTTCGGGAATTAGCTATTGGGTCACATTAAGGCTGGACACCCTGTATATTAGTCATAAATTCTAGATTTTTATGTCATTTCTTTTTAAAAATACCTGAATGTTCATTGCAAAAAAGAAAAAATCAGAAGAAACCCACTTCTCCAGTTTTAATCATCCAAGCAACTATTAAAAATTCCATTACGACGATTAAAATTTTATCTCAAATGGTCGCCTGCATGTTGAAACATAACCGAAATTTTGAAGGTTTAATGATAACCTTAGCTTTTCACTTCATATTATTATTCAATATGAATGAAGCAAGAAAAGTAAACTTTTCCAAGCGCATCTGTTACAAAACATTTTGAAATTCAGTTTTCTTTATTGCAGTGCTGATATTACTGCACGACAAAAATTCTAAAACAATCTAATTAAAGTTTTTTTTTTTTTTAAATCATCGCCACTATGCGGAGTGTTATGTGTTTTTAGGTATTAGCTAGTTAACCTGTTATTCCGATATTTAAATTAGGCAAATATTAATAATATATATATATATATACACTCATGTCCATAAATTAAGGATAATTCAGAATCACACAGAAATTGATTTCTAAAATAAAAATTTCACCTGTGGAATGATCACACACATCTTGAAGAAGAATATGCAAATTACAGGAAACCATCCGATGGCGTGGATGGTATGTCACAATGACGAGAGTGTAAGAGAGGGATATATAAGGAATGGTGGCAAAGAAGTAAAATTGTTCACAAGCGCTGTGAAAGCCTTTCAGTGCAAAAACCGCATAGTTATGGCACAAAGGAGGCATTTGGATGATGTTTTACGTGGCAGAATTATCGGACGACTGGAATGTGGACGTACCCAGCTGGAAGTATCCGAGGAACTTGGAATCGCCCAGAGTGTCATCTCCAGGCTTTTTCAACGATTCCAAGATGATGGTAATGTGAGTAGACGTTACAGCACAGGTCGCCCCCGGGTTACAACGCCGAATGAGGACCGCTATTTGGCAGTTACTGCCAAAAGAAACTGACGGAGTACAGCATCAGACCTGTCTCGTCAGTTCTCTTCAGCTACCGGTACGACAGTTTCAAGGCAGACCGTGTACAGACACTTAGGGCACATTGGTCTATATGCTCGTAGGCCTGTCAGATGTGTTCCACTTACCGCAACTCACTGTCGCCTGCGATTAACCTGGAGTGGAGAGCATGCATTGTGGACACCGCAACAGTGGTCTTGTGTGATGTTTTCCGACGAGTCCAGGTTTAGTTTGGAGTCTGATTCTCGCCGGACATTCATCTGGAGAGCGCCAGGTACCCGTTACCACCAAGAGAACACCATTGAAAGACACCGTTACGGTGGTGCAGGATGGCTCGTTTGGGGAGGAATTATTCTTGGTTCCAGAACTGACCTGCATGTTCAGAGTGTAACGATGACAGGCCACATCTATCGGGATGTCATTCTGGAACAACATGTACGTTTGTTTCGGGGCGCCATGGGTGCTGAATTTGTGTTTATGGATGACAACGCCCGTCCTCACCGTGCAAACATTGTAGACAAATGCCTTCAATCGGAGGATATCACCCGTATGCATTGGCCAGCATACTCACCGGACTTGAATCCAATAGAGCATGTGTGGGATATGCTTGGCCGACGAATTGCAGCCCGTCAACCCCCTCCCACCTGTCTACCGGAACTTCGGAGTGCATTGCTTGATGAATGGTGTAATATTCCCCAAGATCAGATTGATCATTTGATACTCTGCATGCCTAGGAGTTGTCAGGCCTGTATTGCATCGTCCGGGAGACATACTCCGTATTAACCATCTTACTAACCATGTTATACTGTTTTTTGTAAATAGGTTCTTTTTTTAAATTTGGTCAAGGGAGTAAAACTTGCAATTTTTATTAATTATGTTAAACATATAGCATCTTTTTTGCTCTTTACTTTTTGTTTAATAAATAGACTTTACAAATAAGTCAAATTTGTTTTGCTTCTTTCTCTTTCTTTGCCTGAACTTCATTATCCTTAATTTATGGACATGAGTGTATATATATATATATATATATATATATATATATATATATATATATATATATATATAAGCGCGTGTGTGTGAGAAATAGCTTTAATTTTCTTCTTGTTGCACATAAATACTTGATTTAATTACTTAAATTGTGATGATTAAATTCTCAATGGGCAATATTAGGAGGGATGTAATCGCACCAAGCTCACATATGTCCTATCTGAAACTATCTGTGAAGGCTAATTTTTGCACCAAATTTAGCAATATTTATTCGTCAAATGTCATTGGCGTCAATTTGGTGAGATTATGAGAATAATCTCAAAATGCTGTATTGCTATTCATCTAATATTGCAAGACTGTAAAAGAACTATAGATTTAATGTCTATCCTTTTTGATGGAAAATAAGCTGTCATAAACATCTAAGTGTGCTTGAAATGGACTAAAGTAAAAAGTTAAAGTCTCTAAATTGCCTTTTGCTGTAGCTTATTGCAATTTTTGTTTGTGCTGGCCAATAAAAGTGCCATGAATACTATTAAACCATTTCCGTCTTACAATGTTATTCTATAAACCTCTCAGCGTATATTAATTTTTGTTTTGCTTGGATTAGGTTTAAATTTCTATGCTACACATTAAACTATGTCTGTCCATACAGCGTAATGCAAAATTTAGCCTTCACAGATAGTTTCAGATAGGACATATGTGAGCTTGGTGCGATAACATCCCTCCTAATATTACCCATTGAGAATTTAATCATCACAGTTTAAGTAATTAAACCAAGTATTTATACGCAACAAGAAGAAAATTAGAGCTATTTCTCACACATATATAGAATTATTTTGTGATTTTCTGTAAAATAAGGATTGATGATATATGTACGTCATTTTCAATAGACAACATGTGGTGCAGGTCCATGATACCAAATAAACCAGGTATCAATCAATCCTTATGTAGAGGAGTTACAGAACATACGGACAAACAGATAAGCCAAAATCACTAACACGTTTAAACTTTGTTCTAAGGACGAGAAGAAATGTACAGGAAGGCAAAAGAAATTCAACAATAAGTTGGTTACAGGTAGGTCGCGATCCCTTCCCCAAATCTTTGAGTTTACGATCGAGAAATGATTGAGTGATTCGAAAGTGCTGAAGAATTATATAGACTGATGTTTTTAAAAATGCATGTGTAGTTTATGTTGTGAATAGAGCACCAGCTCCGTTCGAAGACGGGACTAAACTAGTGGAGATCAGCCGGCAATTTGGCAAGTACGCTTATAAAACCTATAATGTTACAAAGCCAAGCTATGCAGTTAATATGAGATTATAAAATTACAATAATTGTAAATTTTTATATTAAAAAAAACAAGTTATACTTTTATTTATGAGACATTTTTTGGTTTGATTTTAGTCAATGTGGAAGAATATTAACGAAATTTGAGTGTACCGTTGAAATTCATTAGGCAATGTCTCCTGCTAAGACATACACCGATAACTTAATTACACCGATTAAAGCATATAAAATTACCTTGAATTACATTTAATGTAAATAAAACACCTCAGTGAGGTATTTTATTTACTTTTACTAGATATTTGTATAATTTAAAAGTAACATTTTAATTGTTATTTGTATATTACAGTGATAATATCTAAAACAATCTTCTTCCTCTATTTTTGAAATTTGAGTATTAACGACACTTCTTACAATTTAAAAAATATGTTGAATTTTATTTAATTACTAGCTGAAGTACCCGTCCTTGAGGGGTTAGTGAATGCAAATTTCCAAAAAGCAAGAACTTTCGTCAGCATTGTAGGAGTACACAGAATGGATGGAGTATGTTGCCAAAGTAAAGAAAGCGAAGTTATCATTTTCATGTATTGTTAAAATATTACAGGTTAGAGAGTAACTAAGTAATATCATTTCATTCGCTTTAGTCGTAATTATGTGATGCGCGAACGAATATCTACGCATATTGAAATAATTTTCGCAAAATCTCAAAATGTAATCAACATCTTTGAAAAATTGGAAGCCTAGAATTTAAGTTGAGTGACAACCTATCATGTCATCCAATTTCGTTTCATTCCCTGCAGTCTTTATTTCGTGATGCTGGAACAAAATTTCAGCATTTTAAAACGATTTTCGCAAAATCTCAAAATGTAATCAATATATTTTAAAATTTCAACGCCTATAAATTAAGATTAGCAACTACCTATCCTATCACTAAATTTCGTGTCATTCGTATTAGTCGTTATTACGTGATGTTTGAAGAAATATAAGCGTATTTTGAGAGAATTTTCACAAAATCTCAAAATCTAATAAAAATGTTTAAAAAATTGGACACCTATAGTTTATGTTGAGCAACCATCTATCATGTGACCAAATTTCATATCATTCGCTTTAGTCATTATTACTTAATGCGGGAACAAAGATTCACTCAGTTTTAAACGATTTTCGCAAAATCTCGAAATCTGATCAATTTTTTTAATTAGATGCTTATAGTTTAAGGTGAGTGACCACCTATCATTTCACCAAATATCATTTTTTCACCTTTGCAGTTATTACGTGATGTGCGAACACAAATTTACGCAGTTTGAAATGATTTTCGCAAAATCTCAAAATCTAGTCAAGATTTTTTTTTAATTCGACGCCTATGTTTTAAGTTGAGTAAGCACCTATCATGACACCCAATTTCATATCATTCGCTTAAGTCGTTTTTACGTGATGCTCGAACACAAATTTACGCAGCTTGAAAGGATTTTCGCAAAATCTCAAAATCCAATCAAGATTTTTTAAAAATTCGACGCCTATGTTTTAAGTTGAGTGACTACCTATCATGACACCCAATTTCATATCATTCGCTTTAGTCGTTTTTACGTGATGCTTGAACACAAATTTACGCAGTTTGAAAAGATTTTCGCAAAATCTCAAAATACAATCAAGAGTTTTTAAAAATTGTACGCCTATGTTTTAAGTTGAGTGACCGCCTATCATGACACCCAATTTCATATCATTCGCTTCAGTCGTTTTTGCGTGATGCTTGAACACAAATTTACGCAGTTTGAAACGATTTTCGCAAAATCTGAAAATCTAATCAAGATTTTTTAAAAATTCGACGCCTATGTTTTAAGTTGAGTGACCACATATCATGTCACTCAATTTCATATCATTCGCTCCAGTCGTTTTTACGTGATGCTTGAACACAAATTTACGCAGTTTGAAACGATTTTCGCAAAATCTGAAAATCTAATCAATATTTTTTAAAAATTCGACGCCTATGTTTTAAGTTGAGTGACCACCTATCATGACACCCAATTTCATATCATTCGCTTCAGCCGTTTTTACGTGATGCTTAAACAAAAAAAGCGTCACGGACAGAATGACAGACAAACTTTTTTTTGAGGGTCGCATCGGATTCCCGGGTGCTTGAAACGGATAGAAATCGCAAAATTTTTGAATTCCAAGAAATGTACAGACAAAAGTCTAATTTTATTTATATAGATAAAATTGTTCGGTCAAAATGAGATGCAATTATTAGCTCCAAACATTCACTGAAATAGTGCAAATGAAAATAGCACTTCATGGTATTATTCATAATTTTGTTTTAATGCTTTTAGAGGTATCACGAAATGGAAAATGCTTCTTGCCAGATGGGATTTTTTTTCTTCATTGGAGATTTTTTGTCAAAAACACTGTGGGCAATGAAAGAAGTAATGAAAAAATAAAAATAAATAAATAAAAGGTTATTTTTTCAACCAGCTTGGTCGTGCAGAAGTAGAAGTAAAAAAAAAAAAAATGAAATATCCTGGAATGAATTTCTAAATTTGCTTGCACTGATAAAGCTTTAGCCAGGCGATTTTCGAGCGCTCTAAGTGGCACATTAACGCCCACTGATAACGTTCTCCTATTATTTTTTTTTTCCTTTTGTGGGTGTGCTATTAAAGGCGATATGCCCTTTTTGTAAAACTGTCTTCCTTTTCAACATTTTATTTTTTCAGCTCTATTTCTTGGGATGCATTTTTTTTTATTTCTACCTCACGGACGTATATTAAATCATTAGTTACAATCGTGCACAAAGGAAGGGGGAAAAAACTGTAAAAAGTCGACAGTTCTCTAATTTTTTCCCCTGGTGTTTTTCCTGATAAAACGGAATGCTTAACTTCTTTTTAAAACCTTTTTTTTCTTTCTTTTGTGTTCGAAAATTTTGAAAACATTGTTTAAAATACTAGGAAAAAAAAATGAGGTATTTTCGCATTTTGAAATAAATTGACTTTTTCTTTTAAAGGAATGTCTGCAGATTAACTGACGCTTGGAATTTGAAAGAGAAGTTAATACCAAGCTATTGTAATAAAATTTTCACAAATTCGTTTTTTTTTAAACTGTCGTCCTTTTAATATAGTCTTGCTCTTTCTCATGCAAATATGATTTCATATTAAATTCTGTTCTGACACATAAAAAAAAGATCTAAAATTAAATTAAACGAAAATAAACAGAAACCACTTTTAATTTATCTAATTAATTAATTTTGAGGAAAATAGGTAACGAAAGGGTTGTACTGAATTCATATTTTATTTATCTTTATGTTATTTACTGGCATTGAAAACTAATAATTGCATCGTACTCTGATTTCCTTAACAATTTAAAATTAAAATAAATTAGTTGTTGTATTTGGACATTTATTTTCGGAGTACTATGCTTAGATGCGAGAGTCTGCTTGTGAATCCTCGTCGAATAAAGTGGGCAGTACAATGACAGTTTTTACTAGCACAGGCCCGACCAGTGGCTGAGCGTGTAACGCTCTGAACTTGAAGACGGAAGGTGCCTGGTTCAAACCCAGGTTGCGTCTGTCGACCTAGAATTTCGAGGTTTTCCGGGATTTTCTCCAAAATCTCTTGAAAATACTGTTTAGGACCCCTTAGAAAGTTCCCTACGAAGGGTACTCCTATCCCTCCCCCTCGGCCTAGATACCCCGTGTAGATAATCGGCCGTATTCCTAAATCAAATTTACTTGCACAGTGAAAGTAAATTTTAGAGATCATAGGAGGACCGCACCATGGCACAGTGGTTATGTCACTGAAAATGGTAGACGGCCGAAGCTTGAAGGTCCCGGGTTCGGGTCCCATCGCGCGGCTGTCGATCTAACGGTCTGGAGTTTTGGTAGGTTTTCTCCAGATGTAACGTGAATACGCGTTAGATCCCCTTAGAAAGCCCTCCTACCGAGGCACCCCCCACCCTTGGCAGATCGCCCTAGTGTAGCGTTGCTATAATCACACACAATCACAATCATTACAGATCATAGGACAAACACAAACAACCAAAGAATCAGTGGGAATCGAACTTAAGACCAAAAGTTTCAGCGGTTAGCGGAGAGTTGAAAAGGCGCTTAACTCCTCAACCACCGGCTACTCAATAAATCAGTTTTTAAGCCAAATACTGTAAATAACTTATGTGCAGGTTTGAATATTTAGTACATGCGAAACGAAACTAAAATATCACGCTACTGTTAAAAACTATTGTTAAAAACATTTACATTTTCTAAAATGTCATGTATTTTTATTTCGCCATTTCATACACCATTAAAACACATGCCAGTTACGCCGGGAAAGAAAAGTAACCGAGAGTGGATTTGAAGTTTTAACTGTTGCATCTTTTCAAATAGATAATTGAAGAATGAAAAGCATCGTAATAATACTTAGCCACTTTGGTCGTAAAGTGCCAATATAAATTTAACACTGACTATTAAATTTGCTGCACCAAGAAGTTGCCACGCTTAACACTTGTAATTCACTCTACAGGAAGGCGATGCTAAAATATGCAAATGATTATCTTTGCAACGCATTCATGCAATAAGGTGTCGGTAGTGACACCTACTTTGTTTAAGAGATGAAATTGTGGAAGAAGTTTCTCATACTGACTTTGGTATACATTCTTTGATATCTTTTGACTTATCTGCACATATCTGTTCATTTCAGCATTAAATGGCTAAATTTGACCCAATGATTGACTTTTTTGATATTCAACTTGTAAATGACACATGAATTCAGACAACACGGAATGTTGCACCGCTAGCCGCCTGGCTGAAATCAGATGGCCCTGCTCAAATGCCCTGAAAGTTGCACACCACTAAGTAATAAAGCAGGTTCGTTCCCTACTCTAAATGTATGATTTCACATCGGTTAAAGGGACTAGTGCCGTAGCCTTCCAGTGCATTAGGGGGCGTTGCTTCAGCATGCTTGCTATGGCTAGCTTATTACTTTCTTCGTTTGATTAAAAAGTCGTGGTTGTGCTGTCAATTTTTCTCGAAGAGGACTTTAAAAGGGGCTGAAAGATGAAACTTACGAGTCCGAAAATAAGTGTATCTGTAACAAGCAAGATTTTTTCCCCCAACTTCTCTTGCTGTTTTCTAATCAAAAAAACGCCGCCTTTGATGAACTGACTTTCTTTATACTTGATGACAGACTGGCTGTTTTCTAATTTATGCGTGATAGATTCAGTCAACAGGATTGTATTACTTTTTTTGTCCCTTTTTTTCAGGCATAGAAATATTCTTCACAGCGGAATTACACGCGTTTTGAACGTTTCTTTTCAACATATCATTTCCGCTTTAAATTGATTAATATTTCGCATGCCTTGGAAAAAAAAAAAAAAAAAAACAGAATGAAGAGCGGACACAACTGAGCAGAAAACGGCGAGCCGAAAGAAGAAAAAGCGGAACCCGAATTCAGCTCAATCTTTTACAATCTGCTCTATGTCACCGATGACACACACAGAGTATCATCGAATCCCTTGATCACACCACTCCGTTACGCTTTTTTTTTCTTTCTCTCGTGCACCAGCGTCTCGTCGGGAAAATTAATTTTTGCGTTCGCGGTTCTTCGCTTATTAGGATTGAATTATTCGTCCTGTTCACGGGGGGACGGAGAGGATTAGGCCTGATTTACGGGTCGGATTTTCTTCAAATACGAGGCAAGGTCCTCTTCCTCAATTCATTCTCGTTTGTGGAAAAATCCGGGGGCCCTCCGACAGCGCCCTCTAGTGGAATAATCGCATCGAATGAGCCTTGACCCCTACCGAAACCTCTCCTTGGATTTTTATTTTACTTGCATTCTTTCCTATTTCGGGATCGCTCTTTATGGTTACTTTTTTTTTTTCGGGAGTAGGAGGGACAGTGTGCGTGAGTGTGTACAACTCCCATCACGTGATGAGTCTGACGCGTGGAAGTGTAGCTCATCTATCAAATGTTAGCTCTGACCTCCCCCCCTCCCACCCTTCTCTGTGTTCGTCAAGTTCCGCTGTCCTCTGCTTATTTATTCTGTGTTAGTAGCTTGTTCTGAGCTGGCCGCACAATTACGGAATCCTTCACAGCATGTGGAAGGTAGAATATATACGAGTCCATTAAGGCCCGTTCTGATGGTGCGAGCATATGTCGGAACTCCAGGGAGTAAGGGGAGTTTTTTTATGGTCAATTTTCCCTTGCAGGAAATTTTAATCTAAAAAAATGATGGCCTATCAATGACCAGTCGGAATCCACCGACAAAAGTTAACCAGGGAAAACACAAAACCACGCCCCCCCCACAATGGAGAAACGGCACGGGAGAATACATTGATTTGCCATTGGATTTCACGATATCGCCCGCACATCTAAATTGGCCTTAAAGCTTGTTCTTCAAAGCCATAACATAGCGAATGAGCCGATTATAAAACACTTTCCAATGTTATTTATAAGCACATGTACTACTGCATAATGAATAACTGATCTATTCGCAACATTCTTCAGATATCTCTTTTTTGTTTTGATCTTAGCTGTTTTGATTAATTTTAAGAGGGCTAAATACTGTTTCTTGATTAAAAAAAATTAAATCACTGTTTTTTAATATAGCTTTTCATATTCAATGACAATAAAACAAAAAATACTGCAACCAGTTTTAATACTTTAAAGCGAATCATTGTACTACAAAACCGAAGAAAATCTTTGAAAACTTTGCGTGTTCTGAATGCTGATTTGCTTAAAGAAATTATGCTGTGTGCTGCGCGTGTTCTGAAATAATGTGATTTCGTTACTAAGTGATTTTTGAAAAGACTATGGAAAATAGTCTTACCAGAAATCTCCTGGAGGAGTATATATCTTCAACAATTTGATGACTGCTTATTGAGTTAAATAGCCAACGTGTACTTAGTATTTTTTATAACCTAAGCTAAACAATTTAACTTTATTATATACAGGGTGTTTATAATCAACCTTCCCCTATAAACATTCTACTGACGAAACGGGTGCGGACTGCTGCTAACTTTAGCCAATGGACTGTACGCGAAGTGCGTGCAACGAAGATTTAAAAACATGTTAGTTCCAGAAATACTCACTAGGTGGCGTTTCATTTGAATTCAGCTCATGAAATCTCTAAAATTAATTAATATAGTTTTAGAAACTTTTGAATAAATGTTAAAATTGTTTTCAGATTGCGAGTTGGCCATTTCCATTCTCAAATTTGCTGTTTTCCCATGGAAAACGCCACCTAGTGGAAATTTTTTCAACTAAAATTTTTTTTAAAAATTTCTTAACCCCTTAACCCACTCTGGGAACACCCAACTCTGACGTTTTGACTGTTGCCAGTCACGAAGAATAGTTTTTATTTCTATAAAAATAGTTGAGGGGTGACATAGCTCCACGAGAATCCTTTACTTGTCATTTTCCGTACAAAAATTGTCACGATTATTTTTTTTAACAGCACTGGCATTTGCTGAAAAATGGAAGAATGCGAGAACAGCTGGATAGATTGCCCAATACTGAAAAAAAGGCCCGGCACAGCCAGCTGTCGTCAGAAAAGGGTCTCTAGATCTGTGACACGCGATGAACGTTTCGATGGTCCGCCAGGATGGTTCGATGGTCCGTTGCTGGTAGTTAAGTCGAGCGATGGCAACGGCTGCCCTTATTTTCAGCATTTGGAAAGGGTTGCGCCTCAAAGGGTTAAGCGCGTTGTTTCTATACCAACTTTAATTACAATCCATTCACCCGTTTCACCTCTAGAATCCTGTTTATAGGGGAAGTTTAATTATAACCACCCTGGATATACAGTAACGTTCTTTGTGATATTTTTGAAGCTCTTACTTTATTTCGGCATAGGCAAGAAAATTGAATAAAATAAGGCTTAAGTCCCTAAATGATTCATCTTCTCGCGCAGGTTAAAAATGTAAAAGTGTTTAAAAAATTCATAACTGATAATATGTGAATGAAAAATAAAAAACTGGAATAATGCAGTTTACTTTTTCTCTGATACAAGATTTAAAATTATGATATCATTTTATCTTCGATTTTCCTGGAGAGCTCCTAGAGAACCGTAAAGTTTCTTCAAATATTTGCATTCGCTCATCAAACTCATCAGATTTTTTTTAAATTGTCTTTTCTGTCTTGACGCTTCACTCTATTTAACATTATAAGATGTGAGAAATTACAAAAGAAAAATCTAGAAAGGTAAGTGAATTTCATCAAGAGATCAAACAATCACGCTTGAAGGATAGACAGAATTTTTTTTATTTCTTTCATAACTTCACAATACTTTAATGACACTTAGTTGCTGTTTAAATCAGACTATTGTATTTGTTTAAATATGTTTTGGTTTATAAAGTGTCTGTAGATTAAAGCTTAGAAAACATAATTTTACCTCCTGGGTGTGTTTAACATAAAATTGCAGTCACTGATCTACAGTTTTCATTGTAATACACTTGCGGTTTTCGGTCACTAAATCATTTTACCTTAAAACATATTTTTTAACTTTGAAAATAGTATTTAGAGTTGATTTTATTTAAAATTTTGTAGTGTGAAAAGTGCATAGACTGAGCAGCGTGCTCAGAATTTTATTTCGGGTCTGCATTTTAAATAAAAATTTATTTTTATTAGCCAGCTTTTTCACATAATGGTTTTCATATGTCTCTTTTACCTTTATTATTTTCTTGATGAAATACGCAACAGGTTTTTTCACACTATTTCGTTTAAATATATCACATTAAAATCTTGAGTAATACGTTGAAACTGAAAAAGTCCTGGAATAGTACAGAAAACAAAATCAACAAAATCCATTTTAATACTTTAGGTACACTTGACATTTTAAAATGTTATCAATATAGCCAAACTCGCGCGTGGAGTTCTGATACGTCTTTGAAAGTGAGAACCTACCACCTGGATTGTAACTTCCGCTCCTGCAATAAATCACGATTGAAAACGTTTTATAAAATAGGTTTTACTCTAAATGTATTATATAAAAAGGCCTTTTTCCTTTTTAGAAAATCATTTTCATGCAGATAAAATTACCGCTTATTACTTTGGACATGTTTATTACTGATATTGTAAAAATAAAACTTCTTTCATTATAGACGCTCTATCCTTAGTAGGAGGGCGGATTCATAAAACTGAATGCGTTGCAAAGGAAAGTAAATAAATCAATACACTAGCGCGTAACAGTCTTCGTTCAACATTTGAATTATCAATGAAAAACGTAGTGTACATTAAGAATGAACAGATGTATTGATAACATATTTGGAAGTGTTAATACATTCGAAAGAGGAGTAATATATTAAAGCCAGATATGTACATTATAGAGAAGAGTTTCTCAAGATAAAAATATATTTTTTCTTAAGCGAATAGTACACTAGACATAGATTTACATAAAGTACTCCGTGAAAACTCCAAGACCCTCAAACAGCTCTATCATAGAAAAAGTTTGAGAAACTGCGGTACAGACCACTCTCATATGAATCAGGTATTGAAGGAATTGCGTTCTTTGTGTTAAGAGATTTACGTACATTAAAGTTTAGTTTAATTTCTTAGTTTATAATATTAATATTCAGTGTTAAAATGCATTTTTAATTGGCAAGCAGGTGCAATAAAAGGTTTTTCGATATATGTAAAATTCTTCTGAATATCTCTTCTTTGTGAGCATATCGCATTTCATTGATAATTCACAGACTGACGAAAGACTTTAGCACACTAGTCTAAGTCTTTACCGAAATTTTTCATAAATGTATGTGATGAAATTTGTTGTTGTTGTTGCTGCATATATCGGATTTGTGTGCTTGGCTCGAAGGCTGCGTATGAATCCTCGTCAGTAGGGCAACACAAGGGGGATGCCGTCCATGGTTGTCTTTCTAAAGGGTCCTAACCCGTATTTACGCTAAGTTTCGGAGAAAACCATGGAAAACTCCGAACGGTTTGGTCGACAGACGCGCGATGGGACCCGAACCTGGGACCTTCACACTTCGCCTGTCAACCATTTCCAGTGACATAGCCACTGTGCCATGGTAAGGCTTGATGAAATTTTCAATTGAAAGATGTGTTGTGTTGTGTTGCGCGATTACAGCCAATTCGCTACTCTTGGGCTCTAGGCCGAAGGGTGCGGTGCCCTCCGTGTGGGTCTTTCTAAGGGATCCTAAACCGTATTTACGCTAAGTTTCGGAGGAAACCACAGAAAACTTAGACACTTAGAACAGTTAGGTCGGCGGAACGTTCAACTTTTGGAGGTATCTCTCTCTCCCTGTTTTATTTTCCTGTAGACTATGAGAGACCCTGGCTCTCTTTGGGGGCCTCTTACTTCGCTTACGGTCGTAGAAGAAAAACAAATAAGTATACACATTCTTAGCGTCAACATTTTCGAAAGAAATATTCCACACTTACTGCTGCCGTATTCGCAGTTAAAAGGAACTAACTTCTCACTCCAGCTCTGGTATTTTTGTCTCCTCACAAATCTGTCACGAGGAACCTAAATTTTTAGCTTCGAAACATCTTGTATGACAAATCCACGAAACATGCCCCTCCTTTCTCTTCCCCCTTCCCCCCCCCCCAATTAGTCCTTTTCCATCCACCCCGTTTCATTCAATCTCTCACGCGAAATCACGTGTGACAAGTCTGTCATATTCAAGTCACATCCAACCTTGTAATTAGAAGCATCTCCTAAATTTCCCCCTGCTTCCACAGATTTTTTTTTCATTATTACTTCTTTAAAAAAAATTTTTATTAATTTTTTTTTTCTTTTACCACGATGACAAACTGCCTAAGCATAGTGCCCCTCCTTCCTGTTTGGGTGAAACTGGAGGTACCTTGTTATACTCATTAAAGTACAGATTAATATAGACCAGAGATTTTTTCTTCAGGACTAGGTTATCAGAGGACCACTGGTGTGGAATTTTCGAGATGCTTCTCTTTAAAATTAGCTAAGAGTGGTCCTTTGAAAACCTTAACCCTTTGAGGCGCAACCCTTTTCCAACGCTGAAAAAAGGGCAACCGTTGCCATCGCTCGACTTAACTACCAGCAAGATGGCGGACGATCGAAATGTTCATCGCGTGCCACCGGTCTAGAGACCTTTTTTCGACGACAGCTGGCTGTGCCGGGCGCGGGTGTTCCCAGAGCGATAACACTGCGCGTTAAAGGGTTAAAAAGCATGACTGGGTCCGGCAACCGTTATGCGGGGTCTCCCTAGAAAATCCGCTGCCGGTATGGTTATTTGCTAACCTACCCACCTCAAGAAAATAGGCGCGGGGGAATTTTAACAGGACACCCTAAATTGTGTAAGTTAATAAATCTGTTTATGTCAATAAAGAAAGGATGCCTTAGTTTTGAAATTATATTTAAATTCAGTATGCCAGAATGCCATTTCTTTAAGGAATTTTTTTTTTATATTCTAGGAAACAAAGGATCCAAAATCGCTCTTAAAAATATATTTAAACGTGTGTTAAATATATTATGCCACGATGATATTTTAAGTAACTGTGTAGACTCTCAGTAAAGCATAATGAGACCCAAAGGAAGTTTTCAAGTACTGTATTTAAATTTTCTTTTTGCTTTTCACAAAACCATATAATATTTATTCAAAAGGGTTACGCTCAAATGTTTTGTGAGAATGATGCTTACAACAGGATTCTTAGCGGAATAGAGAGCGGAATGCACCAAATCACGATTAAACACATTGTACGAAGTTGGGATCACAAAATAATAATTTTCTTTCCGCGAAGATAAAAAATCTAAAATTCGGACTGCACTTTGATTTTTAAAAATTAAAAGAAGTCAAGTCCAGTCAAGTGGCAGCACGAAAATCTTTTTCACACCTCTCTTTCGTTGAAATATTTACTGAGATTTTATCGCCAACTTCATTTGCAAAGAAAAGTGATTAAGATCTCTCCTCCAACTTCTGTATTACTCCAGTAGCCACAAAAACACAATGATAAAGCTATTGATAAGGCTTAATTAATACTGAAGTAAAGCTGCTGTCAGCGGAATCTTCAACTCTTTTCAACGCTTGTTATCAGGACTCTCAAGATAGTGTTGGAGTCAAGAGCCTCACACTAGCTTATCTAAAACGAGATTAGTTTTGTTTTGCTGGATTAGGCTTCAAGCGATTGGACTTTGCAATCTAGATGAAATTATGAAGCACGTGCTTTTAACGTCTGCTGGCTCCACATGTAATGCAAACGATAAAATTAACTTTAATGCATAATCGTGTTATTTTCTTCTTCTTTTTTTTATATGGTTTTATTCTTAGTTTAATAAAGGTAGATGTTTAATGAAGTATTATAGTATTGCGAGCCGTTTATTTTCGATTATACTTTGGCATTTCTTTGAAATTCTTTACAGAGATGAAATTAATAGTGGTTGAAACTAAACACGAGCGGGATTCTTACGGTGATAGATGTATATGTGTGTGCGTTTTTGTATGCCTATGTGAGTGAACACGATTGCTCCTAAATCGTGTATTGAACTGAGTTCAAATTTTGTATACATATTATAGATCACGCTCGTAATGACGGATATTGAATTTTTTGTGTCTAGGACGTATAGTTCTTTTAAAATATTACAAAAAAGAATTTTTATACATTTCAGGCTATTTCTTGAAATGGCTTCTTAGCTAAATTCTTGAAAGTGTTCAAGCGTCTAAACTCTACATCTGATTAAATACAAGTTGGTTATGTATGTCATAAGTCATAATCACATGACCTGCATAGATTTTTCTGTGCGTAGAACTCATAATTTGTTCATAGGCTTGCAAAAAGTTATAATACATTGCCGCCTAAGGGTGCAAATAATTTAAAGTGCGCTAGTGTCTAAATGTTGCATTCGAATAAGCTCAATCTATAGGTATGTGTATTATAGATCATCGTCACACAACCTACATATATAGTATTTCTAGGATGTATAATTTTTGTACAGGGCTTCAAAAAAAGAATTATTACGTATTTAGGCCTATAGACCCAAACTGTTTAAAGTACAGTATGGTGCATTCAATTGAGCTGAAATTAGGCTCGTATATTACAGGTCACAACGCTTGGTATCGCTTGGAAAGTCGAGTAAAGTCGCTCCAGATTTTTTTATAATAAAGATAAAATGTTGCGGTTCCGCGGAATTTCCACACAATATAATTCGTCCTCGCTATAACGATACATCTCTCTAAAAATATAAGTTTATTTGGTCCATTAAGTATCGTTGTATCGAGGTTTTACTGTATTGGAAAAACATCGGCGTGTTAAAAAAGAAAAAAAAATGATATTAATTCTGAACACAACAGAATAAAAAAAAAGCATGCTAAGTTGATCATGCGACAGGTAAAAGAATATTTCGGTTTAAGAATTATCTTTAAAAAGGCATTTTGTATATATCCCATTTTTTTTTTTTTAAATTGGGACATCCATCTCATCAAATATCGACTCTAATGGGTATTAAACTTCATGAATTATAAGGAATGAAATTTTAAATAGGCAAGCGAACTACCGGGCACGATAACTCACGCGCGTTGCTCACAGTCTACTGAGTAAAGGAATTTTCGGTGTATATTAATGTTTCCATCCTGCGAGGATAACTTTCAACGGCGCATAAATACTTCACTTAGTCACGAACGCTTCTTCAAAAGAGATCTGAAAATTCCCCCCTCTTTGTTTCTTCTGCGTTCCGGCAAAAATCCAATCAATAAAATTAATACGTCACGGCTCATCCCCGCTCTGAGAACGTTTTAAAAATGCTGCCCCGTGTGTCCCTCTTCTCGGTAGTTAACAGAATGCCCTAATTAAAAGTAGCCTTTAAAGCAAAGGAGTCCCCGGGGCATATTTGTTCGCTGTCGCTCCTAATAACAGACATCAAAGGGCCTCTTAAAATGGCAAAGGGGGTGCGGGGGTGAAGAGAAATCGATGACGACTCTTCATCGATAAAATCCGTGCTTAAAGGGACTTTGAGTCGAATATTGAGATATCTAAATATTCGGAGGTTCCGCTTAAGCTACACACACTATTTATAAGGTAAATATTTTGAGTAAGTCAGGGGTCTATCCAGGAATTTATCCCAGGGTCCCGTTTTTGTGAAAAACGTTTATTTTTGTGAATTTCAAGATTTTTTTTTTAAATTTTCATACCAATGTTTGTGAAAGTCCCGTTTTTTTCTTAAAATAATTTATAAAACAAATTAAAATGTACCGCAAAAGGCCAATGAAGATTTGCTTTAATCAGTTGTATTTTTGTGAAGGGGCCGTTTTAATCGATTGTAATTTTGTGAAGGTTCTGTTAAACGAACCCAAAATTTGTCTGCGTCGAACCCTGTGAGTATTTTTTTGCGTTGAGAGGTGGCATTCGTACTTTTGAAATTGTTATGAGAGTGGTGGTATTGGTAATCTATAGTATTTTATTGAAAACCGTACAATGGAAGATTTTAAAGATTTCAATATTAGTTATTCTTGTCATTAACTAATGCACCGAAAACTAAATATCCGCCTCCCAAAATAGTTTTGCAACGAAACCCTGTAGACGGGATTTTCAATCCGCAATTTGATATAGTTCCTTTGCGGTTTGGTTTTCGTTTATTACGTGCTTAAATGCATTTATACTCCTGAGACCTGACGCAAGTTTGATTGCTACAGTTAAAGAAAAATATTTGTGGACGCATATTTTTGGTATTCAAATAATAAAATGAAATAAAGTCTTTTGAAATGAGCTACGTTAGTAAAAGTTATGTTTTAAGGAAAGTAATTTTGCAATATTTTTTTCACTTTCATATGAGTTGGCTAAAGTTTCAAAAACGTTTGACTGGGTTTCTTTTATCCTGATTTTTAGCAAGAAGAAAAAGGAACATAATAATAATCTGCGTACCCCACTGCATTTTTTGCCTTCATCTTTCCTTTGGCGGCGATAATTATTTTTTTACTTCAGTAAACAAATGTGAATGTTCAAAACAAACAATAAGTGTCCCTTCACCTATTCTTTCATTCTCATCTCGTGCTCTTCTAAGACACTGCCAGCCATAGAGAGTAAGACACCATCCATCACATAATACGGAACAGAATGTAACCCGCAAATCAAAAACGAATTCAGTCGGAGCGAGAGACAAAATGGATGTTGCCACTCTGGAGAGCAAGAAAGGCCAAACCAGCTGTTTCTCCTGACACATGGACATGGAGGAAAGAAAAAGAACAGAATATGACATAGGGCACTAGGAAAAAAAATGAAATAAATAAAGAGCAAACTTGTTGCCGGCTCTGATTTCCAGGCTATGAGTCTTTTGGCTGAGGTGAGATATGAGGCTGCTGACATGAAATGTCCTTTTTCTTTTTTACCGTTTGCCTCGTACGGCTACAGTTAAGCATGCATTTTAGTCGATGATAGGGATGAGGCAAAACGACAACCGAATATTCCAGTGTTGTTATTTCAAGTTCCTTTTTTTTAAATTCTTTCTGTCACATCAGTAGTTTCTGCTTTTAGACGTGTATAAAGGAAAGTTCTTCAGTCTCCGAATACTTTCTGAAATTTTAATACTTGTTTCATTTGAATACATCTTTAAATGTTACAAAAAAGTTAAATATCACACTAAAGAAACTAGAATTAATAAAAAATGTAATCAACTTTTTAAAAAAATACTAATGATTTTTCGCTATAAAATGCTTTTCGATGGTGCACCATCGCTGAAAAGCGTTATTTCATCTATGTTCTGAAACGAAATCAAACTCTGCTCTCCAAACGCCTTATCATTTGGTTTAAATTATTTGAGTGCATATGCATGCTTACGACAACACTATTACAATTTTTAGTGTTTATGAGGATGGCCCAGTTCTTCAATTTAAAAAAAAAAAATCTCGATTGACTTCCCCACTTAAAACATAATGAACATGTGTGAAAAAGCATCTTTTCAACTTTGTGTCGTTTGCAGCATGTTTTCGTCTTTTCCTCCGATACTTTTAACTACTGCTTCAATTGGGACATCTTGTAATCCAAGCTTCACGATTACACGTTGGAGCATGTTCCCTGTGGGGATCCTTCCGAAAACTCTTTAGTTAATTAAAAGGAACTTTTAAAAGGATTTAAAACAAGGCATGAAGGGTGATTTTTTTTCTTTCCCCCACTTATAGGGAGGAGAAGATGTTAATAGGATTATCGAGCTAGGGCACGTGTTGACTCTAATAGATGCTGCTTTAAAAGTTCGGGAAAACAGGCGTCAAGAAGATTGTTTAATTATCGGATTTTTTCCAGTCTGTCTCCACGCAGTTTAGTGTTTAAAATCTTCGAAAACAAGGCATCAGTATCCTGTTTTAGCGATTACATAAGAAAGTTTTGTGGCCTGATTTTGGTGTTAATATTTTCATTTTGGGATTGATGCCCCGAGCTCTTGGTTTGTAATTATGGTGACTTAGTGCTGAAACTTATGGAGCGTGTAAAGAAAGGCATAATATCGCAGGACTATATGTTTGTTTATTTTTCTTTAAGTAATGCCGAAAAATATAAAATATGTTAATGGGTGCCATGAAGAAGGGCCCCAGAATTAAATTTTAAATTATTAATTAAAACTAAAATTAAGTTTACGTATTTTGTACTTAGCCAAGCTCCTTTGACCAAGTTATATATTGTCTCCTTCAAAATACACTCATGAACTTTACTGAATTGAACATTTATGCATACTTAATAAATTTGAAATACTTTTGTATGCGTTTTTAATTCGGTGATGAAAATGTGTTTTCATATGTTTTAGTTATAGGTTCATGAAGTTATGATTCGGTTTCAGTATATAAGAAAAATACCTATTATTGGTTCGGAAGAAATTATCTCCTGTTTGGGATAAAATTAAAGTAAAATTATTTACCTTTTAAGTGGCAACTCACTAAATTTAAATGAATATGCATTTAGATTTAAAAAATTATCATAATTACTACAATTACACTCAGAATAGTTTAATCTTCCAAATGTGATTAAATTATTTTCAATAATATAAAGAGCCTGTTTTTTTAGAAAAAGTACTGACAGTCTCTTTTGTTGGAGCTGTATTAAAATTTCTTATTACTTATATATTTGGTTTCATATTTTGCACGGTTTTCTCAACTTTGCTGATGTAGGGTCAGTTTTTAAAATTTGCATTTTTTTCCACATGTTACCGAAATGACATAATTGGATGTAATTTACAATTCCCCATGTTTTATTAGTGCTATAATGGGAAGCCTAAATGTAAATGAAAGTAATAAAATATACAGTTATATATTAATTAAAATGTAATAAAAAATAAATAATAACTTGTGGTCAATAAAAAGTATGCACTATTGCTTTTTTTAACTTTTAAACTCACATTGAAGATATGTTAATGGATGTTATATTTATTGGAATTTTTTTCACACTAAATAAATGACAAGTGATTCAACCCGTGGAAAAAGATATTTTGAGAATTAATATAAGCCTATTTTTTTTCTCATCAGAGTTTTTTGTTGTTATATTAAAATCTCAAAATATCCATTTTGCAATTCTATAAAAGTCTGCAAGTGCGTTGCTGTATATTTGAAACATGTTCGTGTCACGTAACATTTGGAAATGATTATTGTTCCCTTTTTAGCCATCTTAATGTCCCTTTAATATTTGTTCAATGAGAACTCTATTATTAATACCTTGAAAAAAAATTCCATCAAACTTTAAATGTAATTAGCACAGTTTTTTTAATAAGAAAATCTGAGCTGATGTAGTGATGGTAGAAAATCACGCGATTTCTAATAACCTTTCTCACGAAAGTTTCAAATTGCTACACCATTAAAATATGAGTGTAGCAGTATGCTTCTACAGGTATGGCAGGCATTGTGTTCAACATATAATCAGGTGCCAAGACAATTCTATGGAATTTGTTTTCCTGTTTATCATCAGATTATTTTGAGTTAAAATATTAAAGTTGAATGATTTTACAGGAATTTTTAGTTTTAAACAGTTCTAACGTATTTTAGTTTAAGAGGAATAGTTATTCTGGTTTAGTTTACGATTTTTAAGATACGTTTATTTGCTCTTCAATTCGCAGTGGTATTTTATGTATGATTATTCACGATGATATTTCGAGTATATAAGAATTTTTAATAAAAGTAAAATTTATTGATACAAAATAATATTAGTACAAAAATATTATTGCACACAAAAAAGGAAAATATACATATATATAACAGATGTATTATTGAAGAAAATATTAGTTATGATACGAAACAAAATGTGAAAGTACACTAAAATCGAATTTCTTTTTTTTTCATTTTTCTGGAAAATCTGTAAAGAAATGCCGTAGTTCAATTACCATCAAACGGAGATAGTTTGATCCTTGTGGGGTTATCGTATGGTTTAGTTATTGGTCCAATATGAAAAAGACTGTGAAAATAAAAATAAATTTAGGCCAAACTATGATCAAATATTGGTAACAGGTTACTTAAAAGAATATTTTGACAATCCTTTCCATTTTAACTCTTTTCCAGATTACCTCACAGTAGAAAGTTTGAAGTGTAATAATCTTCACATGTATACAAATGTTTACAAATCAAGTATATTGTTGCCAGTAAAAATAATTAAATTTATTCCAGACTATTGACCATCTTTATTTTTCAAAGAAAAAAATTCATTTTTTAAATAGTTTCTTTAAAGCTCTGATTTAGTTTCAAGGAATGGAACAGGACCACACTTACCAAAAAAGATCACACTGCATGTTTTAAAAAGCTATCTTTCACCTACAGTACTACTAATATACGAATCATGAAATACATTTTTTCGAATACGTGTATAGAAACTTGAATGCAAAAACTGCGCATTGTACTCACTGCTCGGCTCAACAATTACGACTGAGAAGATAGTTTTACAGGCATGCTCTCCCATCTGAAAAGGAAGGAAAAAAAAAACTTCAATGGTTTGTTAGTAATTACAAAATGCTATTATTTTGTAATTATTTGGAAATCCATAAATATGCCAAAAATCTTTATAATTTCAGCATGTTATCGTATCTGACATATTGTTACTGATTCGTTTCTCAATAAAATCTAACTCATCATTTGCCATGTTACTGCATGTCGATTTTTTTCTCTACTCGATTGAAATCTTGGCAATGGCTTAATATATGCATATTTGAAATTTTATGGTAAATAAAACTTCTTTGGTTGCTATCTAACAAGTTTTCACTCCTTTAAAAAAGACGGCATTTGTTCAATTGTCAAATGTTCTTGCTGTACATAAAGGATTGTTGAAATAGTAAAATAATTATGATTTGATACAATAAATATAAATGATGAAAAATATATTGATTATGAAGTATTTTGTCAAGCAACCGTCGTAATTGTAAGTAAAACAAGATAAAAAAATAATGAAATGTAATAGAGGCGTTAATGAAATATTTTAATTAATTTCTAAAGAACGTAATGAGTGTCAGTCTCTTTGCAAGATCATGTAAAAATTACAAGTTTATTATGTATGAAGCAGAACTTGCTGTCAAAAACTTCAATAATATACAATTATTTTATTTCGGACGATATACCATATAATTGCCTGTAAAATGCATTTTAAACATGATCATTATGTGTGCTCATGTAACAGAAACATTTACTCTACCTCTTTCTACTAGCAACATAATATTGTACATAAAGGAAACGTATATAAATTTAGAGACAATTGACAGTGAAGATGGGTTACAATGGAACACGGGGTACAATGAAAATCAATAGGACTTGTCACAGGAAGTTCTAACTTACACACGTATTAAACAAATATATGTTCCAGTTACTGATGGGATTTGGAGGCAATCGCATTTTTACAACAAGAGCAAACGAAAATTATTAAATTTTCACTATTGAAAGTCAATTTCGTTACTAAAAGTAACTTTGTTTCAAATTTGTGCCTTCTTTGGAAACATACATTTCTGAAGAAAATCAAATCAAATTGTATCAAAGCTACCACCTCATTTTCCTTCAGGTAGTACAGAAAGAAAAGCAGAAATGCTAATTTTTAAATTGGATGCAAGTAAATTTAAGATAAAATGAAAAATTATTGGCTAACTTCTAATAAAAGTATTATATTTTTATCTTAAGCTGTAACAGTTTAATTAAATTTGTTTTTTCATTTAAATTTCATACTTAAGTCCCAATAATTTTTATTATAAATGCACATAAAACATAAATGCTGAGATTCGAACTTTGACTCCTATTATTTGAGTGTTTGTAAAATGTTATTAAGTGTTTCATATTACTCCGGTATACGGAGTACAATGAAACACTGTCAGAGATTTACTTTTGGTAATTTTTTAAATATAAAGATGCAATTTACAAACGCATAAAATTCATTTAGACGATAAACAGAGTAGATTAAAAGTGCCCATTATTTTATTATTTGTACATGCAAATTTGTAAACAAGAAAAAAAAGTAAGTTTTCTTTCATTATACCCGTCATTCCCTGTAATATAAAGTAGTTGAAGCACGAATAAAATACAGGGGAACCAAACTTACATTTTTGCAACTTGGAAAATGTTAATAAAAAATAAAATATAAGAAAATACTGCGGTCGAAAGTCTTCAGCGTGTTCATAGATGTTTAATAATGATCATTCTTTATATGTGTTATTTTTTTTTTGTATCATTCATTTTAAGTTCTCTCGTCTTCTGCAAACACAATCCCACTCGTTTCGTTCCCTTTAAAGAAAAGTGAGCCTGCATCGTTTTCTAAACATTTAACTTCGATGGTTTGGAAATATCTTTTCTCTCTAGCCCAGTGTTTACCAATCCTTTTTGTCTGCAATAAAGGGGCAGCAAACACAAAGTCAACCAGTTAAACGTCGCGCTGCGATTTCGACAAACTTTGCCTCTCTTCTGTATACATTCGCTGTTGGGGTTGCCGGAATGTTTGAGATGCCATATTTCAGAGTTGGTCGCCTTGAGGCGTGGGTGGACTTCGAAAATCGTATTTTGCTTTTTAATCGCTTAAAGATGAAATTTCAATTTGAAAATTCTACAGCAATTACTTTTAATAAAAGTTTTAATCAAAAAAGTTAATTAAAAAATGCTGCCTGTGCATTTTTTTGGTACTTTCCTGTGTTTTCTTTTAGGAAAAATTACCTTAAAGAATATAATAACAAGTTCACAAACGCATTTAAGTATATGAGCTATAGTTTTTTTTAAAAGACATTTTTTAATGACAGTATCCACAAATTTGTTCTTAATTGAAGCATTGTTTTTCCTTTTCATGAAATTTTAGTAACTTAAAAGTCAAGCAAGTCAAAATCGGCTGTAAATTTATTCTATAGGGTACTATTCGTAAATACATCCAATTTTACATACATGGGTAGAAAACTGATACCCAAGGAGCATTTTCTATAGATAAAAGCCTGTGAAAATGACAAATTGAGAAAACCTGTTTTATAGTTTTCATTTTCCTAGCTTATACAAAACAATCAACATATTGGCTCCAATTTCGGACGGAATATGCTCTTATATATCAACCATAAATATCACTGACAATTTTTTATATGAATTTTAAATATGATTATCATAACATGTTCAATCCATGTAGTATATGCAGTCGAATTTAGATTTCATGACACTTTTCGGGAACTAGAAATATTGCATGCCATTTAGAAGACTATCTAAAGCAAAAGAGCTTGGTAAAGCACATTTCAGGTGTATGATTAAGATATTTTATATTTTTATACTACGAATGTTTTATTTCCAGGCGTGGGGATAGTGAAATTTAAATGTACGTTAAGTATCGCAGAAAGCAGACACAAATCTAATTCATATACAAGACTTTCAAAAATTATATTATTAGTAACACCTCAAATTTATCACTATGAATATGATACCATGGACGTCTATTTAGAACAGTAGGTGGGAACTGGAGATCCTCCTACAATTTGGCATCGTGAACAATTTTTTTAGCATAGTCAGAGCATTTTTAAATTATTTTAGTGCTAAAATGTTTGAAATCTTGAGACGAGCCCACAAACATTATTACTCATATGGGAGCCCATTTCTAATACCGATTCTTGTATTATGCATTTGTGAAAGTAAAAGTAGTAAATAACAAATAGGTAAGCTTGGTGTTAAGTTGGGGAGGAGAGCGTCAAAGTTACCATCAAAAAAAGTGTTTACAATAACGAATAAACAGAAACTCAAAATATTTCTGTTTTTAGAGTCAACAATATTTAAACACTGAAAGTAATATAATAAGTATAAAAGCTACCAGAACACACACTCATCAATCTTCTGTATTTGCTACCTAAGGTTGTCAGCATCCATAGAAATACTATATTTCACATTAAGTACGCAATTCGGCTATCTAAAGCATTCCAAAACTATAAGTAATTCCTTCGGTTTTCGATTGCTTTTTGTTTACACGACTTATTAGTATTTATTTATTTATTCTCATTTTTTAACTTTTATTTTACTCTTTAACTTTTTATTTTGCTCTGTGCGGTTCTGAGTTTATCTCGTTTCGCCGCAATTGCTAAGGATATTTCATCGGCTTGTCAGTTGCAACTTCCCACATACCTAAACATCCAAGACTGAACTCAAAGAATGTAGGACCTGCTGAGCTACTGTTTACCCAGTGGGTATTAATTCATGATGAGTTTTGCAAGAAAAACGGATAAGAATAGTATGTAGAGACTAAATATTTATTATTTCTTTCATCACATAAAATTTACATGTATGTACAGTATTTAACATTATTTCGATAGCATAACACCGAGAGCCATGGGCATCCGCCAAAACACCGCATCCGTTCTCTTGCACATCCCCGCACATGGTCCAAATTTAGACCATGGTCCAATTTTGCACATGGTCTAAATCAGTGACTTTTCTCCAGCGCAAGGGGTACTTAATGGGGGTGGGTCCAGGGGGTCCGATCCCTCCCCAAATTTTTATTTTGGTAACTAAAATGATAATGATATAGTCTTTTTGTGAATTTTACGATTTGGACCGCCTCGGAAATTTTAGGACGCTCTCCAAAATATTCTTCCGGATACGTGCCTGCCCCGTGCCTGCTCAGATGACCCCCAGGACAAGCCCGTCACTTAATACCCCCATTCTCCGTCTAGTAAACACCAATCGTGAGGCATCTTAAAAGAGGAGGTCGAAAATTCAATGGGTTCCCTACACAGAACTGATAATTCTAGTCTTTTTTTTTAACATAAATGTCTTCTCATGACACTTTTCCATATAACACTATGGAGAGATTCATCAGCATTCTGAGTTGTACCGAAAATGCACCTTAGTAATAGCTCATTGCTGACTAACCGCTGTTACACAGGCAATATTTTGGCTGCTACATCTTCCGTAATTTGTATTTTCATTTATTATGACTTTTTCAGTTTTGCATTGCTCACTAATGCCCTCTGATAAAAGAGATGTTGCTGGTTTTTCCGCTCACAATTGTACTAACACTTTTTTTTTTTAATTTATCCTCAAAATCCCATAAATTCATAAAATGCACAGTCACTGTAAACAATTTTTAGTGTAAATCATTTTTCGGTATCATAATGCATCCTAAAAATAAATCGTCAAACAGGAAACGAGGTTCTTTAAACTTCTGTTAAGTATTTTTGCGAAAAATATTTGGATTATATTCAGGAATGTTATTCAAAAACTTAAATATCTTAAGCCTGAATATTAGCATTGTATTGTAGATATTAGCATTACATTAATTATGCATGCTGATAATAATAAAATTACTTTCACAATTTTTAACACGTCTTTAAAATACAGAATGCAGTATAGCACAGACTTAAATTTTTGTTGTTTTAATTAATCTTGCTTTAATTTAATAATTTTACTTCGCATTGCACCCCGACTTAAACCTCCCCTCTCTCTGTCCCCCAGTCGGGCAAAATCAACGCACTACGACATATCAAAACAATTTAAATTCTCTCTTCCCCACATTCAACACAACACAACACCGATTTTCCGCTCCAAATTGCATTAAAACACCCACCTCTCCCGTTTCATATATATATTAATTCTGACGCCGCAGCAAAACAAAATTCGCGCCACAACACTTGCATGGCCACCCAAGTTTGAAAAAAAAAATTAAAATAAAACAACTGTCTAATTGGAAAGATTAAAACTACCGCTGTGTGTCCCTTCGCCCAAAAGAAGAAAAAAAAACCTCCTTTCGCCCTCCCTCCACCGCTGAAGAAGACTTTTCTTTGCTCTTAGAAGTCCCTTTTCTCCGAAGAGACCTACACCATTCCTCCGAAAAGCTAAGAGTGGTGGAGAATTATCAGAGCGTGCAGTTTAACCGGGCGAAAAATTGCTCTCTCTCCTCTGCTTGCATCTTTGTTTTAAGTAACTTAGGGGGGCACTTGAGGAGTAAAGTAAGTAAACGCGGTAGCCTAAATTTTCGGATTTCGGGTCTCATCGCTGTCGGGGGATATTTATAGGCGTGTTTAGGTGTGATGCAACGATCGTGTGGGGTCGGAAATGCGGCTAGTAGTTACTGGGATAGAGAAAGACCGGCTCTTGGATGTCTTGAAAATTGGCGTACTAATGACAACTGTTTGAATTTTTTTTTTTTTTTTTACACTTTTTTCTTGCCCTATTTTAAGACTGTTCTTTTGAGAAATGTTCCACTTTTTGAACGCATTTTTACGTCTTAATAAGGATATTCATAAGAGCACCTAATATACATTTTGAACTATCATTAATAGTTAGGTCGACTAAAGTCGATGAAATAACATTTGCAAAAAATTAATTCTTTTCTGCAAACCACTCTACGAAAAATGTTTGAATACGTTTCAGAATTTAAAGTAAGATCTGAAATACGACAATGCACATGCATTTCGAGTAGGATATATTGCCAAATTATTGCACGTGCTCAAGAACATCAAACTCACGAAACTAGAGTCACTGATAAGGCATCATCCGTCGCGATGTATTTTACGTGATTCTAGACAACTATTGACCGCGGACACTTTGCTAATCAAATCAATAAATAATTCATTAAAAAAATTTCAAACACATTGTTTAGCAAATGCCACGCCATTGAGCATTAGATCACTTGGCTGAAGCTGCTAATTCATAAGTAAAATATAAATCTATATTGTTACGAAAACACAACCGCAATACGACTTAACCCTTTAACGCGCAGTGTTCCCGCTCTGGGCACACCAAACTCTGACGTTTTGACTGTTGCCAGTCACGAAGGATAGATTTGATTTCTGTAAAAATAGTCGCGGGTGACATAGCTCCACGAGAATCCTTTACTTTTTAGCAGTCATTTCCCGTAAAAAAAAAGTGTCACGATTCTTTTTAACAGCACAGGCATCTGCTGAAAATTGGAAGAATGTGAGAACAGCTGGATAGATTGCCCAATGCTGAAAACAGAGCAGCCGTTGCCATCGCTCGACTGGCACAGCCAGCTGTCGTCAAGAAAGGGTCTCTAGATCTGTGGCACGCGATGAACTTTTTCATCGTCTGCCATCTTGCTGGTAGTTAAGTCGAGCGATGGCAACGGCCGCCCCTTTTTTCAGCATTGGGAAAGGGTTGCGCCTCAAAACGTTGAACGGGAGCGAAACTGCAGACTTTATTCACTTATCTTAGCCAAGTCTGTTTAATCCAATCAGTCGCAGTAACATAAGTACAGCGGAATGAAGCTGTACAATCTACACAAGCAATAATCAAAGTAGTACACTACGAATGAATAACTGTCTTCACTAGACACGCGCAGACGAGGGTAAACCGGAACTAAACTCTACTCCTTTTGCCGTACTCCCTCGTCTCGCCCCGCATTTTTATTTAGCTTTCCTCGTGCGGGGAACGAGACGGGAAGGACATGCACGCAAAATCCCTCAAATGGAAAATTTCAACAAAGATTTTCTCTGAGAAAAGGCACACGTCACGGTTTTTATTGTGTATTTCAAGAAGCGGTAAACTAAACATCGTTGCTGATCTCATTATAGTACTAACACAGCCAGATTACTAAATTAGCCAAATAGGGCGATCTTCTGTGAATAATTACTGTAAAGTTTCCATTTCTCCTGCATTCTCAGTTCCAGCGAAAAGAAGTGTAATCAAGTGCTTGCAAATAGATACAACTGATATACCATTAACCCATACAGCATTGTGACGTCACTACATGTATGCAACTGTGACAATGCACTACATGTGTGCATCACTACATGTTTGTGACAATGTTCGTCGTGAGGGGTTTGTAGCAGAGAGGTTGTGATTACAATAGAATGACTGCTAGAATCAGTGATGTCACATGACGACCAACATGGACGTACATAGTTATCCAATTTGAAGTGAGAAATTGCCCGCGGCGTCACTTTGTGACTCATCATCCATGACACTGCGACGTTACTGGCAGCGTCACACGTTTAACGCAAAGAGACGTCACAGAAGGAGTGCATTTACATTACAGTTTTGGTGTGACAAACGTTACAAAATGTGACTTTCCCCTTTTCCAACATGACTGTTGTATGATGAAAACACATGAACATTATTTTAAATGCTATTTACATATTTTTACATAAAATTTAATAATAATATTCTTCTGGCAAATATATTTTTTCTACTCTTAATTCAAGCAATGCAGTATTTCCAAAATGATTTTTCTTTCTTTCCTGCAGGAGGTTTTCTTCTGGATCCCTTGCCAACGGACGATCCAGAGCCTTCATCCACTCCGGTTTTCCTTGAAGAGCCACAGGACACTTACGTCGTGCGAAATAAGCCAGCGACTCTCTCGTGTAAGGCCAGGCACGCACTACAGGTATGCCAGAGAAACAAGGTTGCAAATTGATTAAGCGAGAGTAATTTTACAGTCACGCTGAAGATTGGATGTAATTGGACATCACACTATGAGCTATCACTGTATTACGCGTGTTCCAACCCCTGGCTCAAAAACATATGTTCCGACAAAATTTTAAAAAATATATGATTTTTTGACTTTTTCAAAATTTTTGTTTGTTTTGTTACGTTTATCAAATTCAAGCATGTGTGGCCAAAGATGCAGTTTTACAGGAGTATTTTGCCATATACTTTGAAGGGTACAATATTCAACTATATGTTTTTTTCTTTTACTCAGATAAAGCTTGATCCCAATCTGCAGGCAGGCATTCAAAACATTTTCATTTTCGTTGTCAACCATTGCCTGAACTTGGTTCATTGCTCCTCTTGCAGTCAGCGCTGCAAACCAAGATCATACGCTCCTGTAGAATTTGCTTTCTTCTCATTGCTCTTTAAACACTAAAATTGGACTAGCTGTACTTGAGTAACTAATTAGACATTTGTATTTAAAAGAACTCCTTGATTCCAAACGAATGTTAACAGAGAAATGCCTTTACTTTTTAGCACGTCATTTCCCGTAAGAAAATTTTCACCATTATTTTTAACAGCACTGACAACAGCTAAAAAAAAGGAAGAATGCGAGAACAGCTGGATAGATTGCCCAATGCTGAAAAAAGGGCAGCCGTGGCCATCGCTCGACTTGGCACAGCCAGCTGTCGTCAAAAAAGGGTCTCTAGATCTGTGGCACGCGATGAACGTTTCGGCATCTTGCTGGTAGTTAAGTCGAGCGATGGCAACGGCTGCCCTTCTTTCAGCATTGGGAAAGGGTCGCGCCTCAAAGGGTTAAAAGTTCCTCTAGAAGAGATCATACAACCCTCTATAAGCGACCGGAGCCTCTTCCTTGTCTGAAAAATTTCTATCATTTTTCCGGAAGTAAAGCAAACAAAAACCACATTCCAAATCAGTTGTTGTACTGTAATTCGACAGAAATCAAGTACACATAACGTACAAATCTTGTAGGTAGAGAAGAGATATTTTTAAGAAAAGAGTGATTTTACCGTCGGAGCAATGCGTTGGTGTGATCGAGATACACGAAAAAAGAAATTTTCAGAGGTAGTTGGCAGTTACTCTTGGTTGCGGTCAAACCCAAAGCGCAAATTTTAAAGTAAATAAATTTTATTATATCCAATTCAGAGAATGCATGAAGATCAGAATAATGCTGTTTTGTCCAATGTAAAATATGAAGTTTAGAGAGAAAATATGAAACAATATGACATTTCTAAATAGTTTATTAAAATTTAAAATATATGTTTGTTTAATTACTTATGTATTACTATGCAGTTAAAAAAACAACCGAAAAACAATACTCTTCAGCATTTTCTTTTCTTAGCTATCATCTTTATACTTCTTTGAGCGACCACCTCTCTTAACGACCGATTTTTCGTGGAACGGAGGGTGGTCGCTCCCGATAAGTTTCACTGTATTTCTATTTAAAGGAAAAATTAAATTAAAAACAATATGACAATGTTTTAAAACCGACCACGCACGTGGGTCAATTTCAAAATTCGGCCCCATTTGCAGCCCGTGTGTATATATATATATATGTATTATTTAAGTATTAAGAAAATTTAAGTGATTTTTCTTTTTATCATGGTTTTTATCAGTTTCCAGTAGTGAAACAATACATTAAAAAATGTGCTATTTAATGAATTAAAAAAAAAAAGAAATGAGTAGAGAAGATACTGAAATACAGCTGTCCGAAACATAGAACATAAAATGTGTTATGCAGAATTTCCGCTTTAAAACAAAGTTTTCTGCCCTAAAATGCTTTAACGTTGCAAAATAGAGTTAAAATTATATTATGAAAAGTTTTTTATAAAGTTTTAGGAAAAATACACGATTTTTCATAAATAAATATAGCTGTCCGGACATTGATGTCATGTCTGTTACCATATATTATTTTCAACTTTTTAAACAAGAAAATTGAAATTTGAGAAAAGCAATACCTGTTTACCATTAGACCATGGTCGAAAAAGAAATATAAACATGCATCTTGAGTTTTTGTTATTTGACTGAAAAATTAAAAACCTGGTTTGTGATAAGTATTTGTATTCATGAAGACAAATTCTCTTTTTTTTTCTGGACGTATAGAGCTTATTAACGACCCGTCCGATTCAGTTTTCAAAAACCTTATTTTTTGTAACACCCTAATATGCATAGACATATATTTTTTATATGTTCCTCCTCCATTTATTAATATTAGCTTTTTAAAAAATGAGTTCAGCTTCTTGAAAATCCTATTCAATTTCTCAAAACTAAAAGTAATTACAAAAGTATGAGAACCATCACTAACTTCGCTTTCACAATTTTGAGAAAGGACAGTGCAAATATTTTCTCAGTTATGTATGAAAAGCCATTCTAAGAAAATGAGTTATTACTAACTAATGAAAAATAGAACTGAAATCCATTCAGACGGACTACTTTCAAAATGCTTCAAATTGCTTTGAAAAGTGATAAAAATGTTTCCGAGAAAGAAATTTCTTTTGAATTTTTTCTGTTTAGGATGTTATTGAAATATACTACAATAGTCAGATGGTTTTCAGCAAATAAAGAGGAAACCGGAATCACTCAGAATATCTTCTATAAATTTTACTTAGAATTTCTTATAAATAATGTACCTGTGCGTATTATGCAACTTTAAAAAATTTCTTCACTCCTAAATGACCCTAAAATTCTTAACTCTCTTTGACAATTATTACTTAAATATTCGTGAATGTATTTCCTGAATCAGAAACACTGGACTATTACTAAAGGATTCCTTAAACTCCAATTTCCTTTTAATAAATATTTGTGAAAAACGATATCTTTACTATACTTACCATGGGAACATATCATTCATAAAAAGTGATCTATATTAACGATTAATGTGCAATAAAATGCAAAATATAACTGTTATAGAAACAAAGAATTTATGATGACAGTAGCCTGGAGACCGAGACCATTCCTTAAAATGCCGCCCAGGTGGTATAGTGGCTAACAAACCATTTCTATTCCACTAACCTGTAGTGGTAACCTATCACATCTTGGGTTCGTTTCCCGGTTTGGGCTTGAGTGCTTACCTGCTTTTCCTTCGTGGGTAAAGTTGGGTGCCTGTTAGATGCTCCCATTAAAAAACAGCTAATACTATGGGCCTTAGTACAGGCAAATGGTTTATATTCAAGAGTGCCTGACCTTAAAAGAAAAAAAAATCATTCTTTAAAACCGTAACGCTGCAATGATGGGCACCAAAGAACTAAAAATAAAAAAAAAAGAAAAGAAAAATCTAAAATTCTTCCAGATTTTATGTACGCACTCGGCCAGAAGAATTTCAATTTGAAAAAAAAACTCTATTCAATCAATTCTGCCATATAGCGGAAAATGATAACTGTAAGTGCTCATATAGTAACTGTAGTGCTCATTGCTGAAAATTGCATCCATTGGTGTTTGGCCCCTAGTGGTGAAATGTTTTGGATGTGTGCGTATTGGAAAATCTAAAGTACCCATTTCAGTTATGAAATGGGATCCTTGATCGGAATTTAATTCTATGTTAAAATCTCCTACTAAAACAGTCTTACAATCATCCTCTTTCAGCAACGTTTCGAATAGAGCGTCTAATTTATCTTCATAAGAAATTCGAGGACTAGCGTATGTAACTGGAAATCTAACTTTATCTTGAATATACGCAATGACCATTTGAACACCATTGATCTGGATCGTGTAGGCACGGGTAAAGCGTTTCATTAAGTTTTCCTTTATAAAAATTATAACTCCAGATGGTTTTCTGTTTTGGAAACCACTGTCTATCCGTTCGACCAAAGTGAATTCTGGTATTTGAAAATCATCTGAAGGGATGGTCCATATTTCCGTTAGCAATAACAAATCACTCTGTAGAAAACATGAATCAAACGGAAAAGTGGCCACGGCGCGCCGCGTAGATAAAATTCCCGTGCTTGAAAGAAATAGCACCCAAGTGCTAAAAAAAAAACAATGCGGTACAACAATGTTTGGCCTTAGAAAAGGTGTCATTGCCATTGTATGTTTGTGAAGGTGACTGAATGCAAACTTGTTAGAAGCATTTTATGATATTACACTGACACAATTTTTTCCTCTAGGTGTATTTTGAGTGTAACGGTCGCATGGCAGACCATCGCCAGCACAGCCAACAGCATTACGTCAATCCGATGACCGGCGTCCGGCAGATGGAAGTGTCCGTAGACGTGACGCGGAGTGACGTCGAGAAGGTCCTGGCCGGAGACACTTACGGATGCGTCTGTTTCGCTTGGTCTTCTACAGGACGAATCAAGAGCAGAAGGGCCATCGTCAGTCTAGCAGGTCAGCGAGTTTCTTTGACGGAAAATAAATCTCTTAACATGTACAGCTGCGGAAAAAAAGGCCCACTAGTACATTTTTTGGCCGTCGTTTGTCGCACAGCAAAGTTACAGATACCAATCGTTTACGATTGACGCCCACTTTAATTTGCTATGCATAAAAATTGCATAAGGAGCCATCTACATATTAAAATTCGCACCAACTTTTTTTTTCTCAATAGCAACCCCTAGATTTCACTTCATATTTCAAAAATTTAGCTCATTTTAACCCCGGACACTAATTTTCAATAAATTTGGACAGAAAAGGAGTGAGTTATGAGCACCCAAAATCCCCCTCCCCCTATGTTAAAATATTTTTTCATACTACAATTCATATCTCATATAATATTGGTAGTAAGAAGCTGATTTTTATTCGTACTATTAGAACTAAACGACCCAAACATAATTTAATGTTATTATGATTTTTAATAAATCGTTAATATGAATTATGAATTATTAAATTAATATTCAAAAAAATTATGAATAGTGACCTAGCCACATTTTGATGGAAATAGATGCAGAAATTAATATTACATGGCTGTGCAAATTTTCAAATTATTACGTTCAGTAGTTTAATTTATATTAAATAAAATGTGTTATTTTCATGAGTTAAGGGACCATATATAAATTTATTAAGTGAAAATTTTTTTGAAAATTGCATAAAATAAATGTAAATTAGATTTATTTTGTGCAAAAACACAGTAAAAGATACCAGTATTAAAAATATCAAATTTTGAAGCAAATAAATTAGAGGTTTTTACAGTGTGTTGGGGATTCTATAAAGCGTGTATTGTTGCGTTCGCTACTATATTCCCCCAAATAAAATATTTTCCAGCTATAGAATTAGATGCAGTAGATGTATGCCTTCTAATACAACGTCCTATTTCTGAAAAACTAACATCCTCAACTTTCCAGGCATGAATGTGACCTTTTTTAATATCGGAAACATTAGGTCTTTCGAATTCCCCATACTTTATCAAACATTCAAAATCACGATTTTCTGTAAAAAAATTTTCATCTAACTATAAATTAAAATACCGCCAAAAGTCTTAAGAATATTGCACATTGCAGGCGATAGTATTAAATGAAGAAAGTGAAATAACAAACACAGTGATAATATTGGGTCGGCAAAAAAGTAATTGCGTTTTTTACATGAAATTCAAACAAATAAATTTTCAATCATGAAACCATTCTTTAAGTTCGACCATAGCTGAGTCGAGCAATATTCATGCTTGTAGTCAGAAGAGCAGGGAGCAGCCTCTAACTCCTGCCAACATTTCAGCTGTATAAGAGAAATATCAAGGGAAACACTGAATAAAAATTTCAAAATTACGAAGATTTTCAAAATCCTTAGCATTCATTTTGCATTTTTCCCTTAAATCATGTGTACGAACCAAGGAAGTTATGAACTCACGGGTCATTTGGACCACAGACTAAATATTCTATTCTACCCTTGATATTCTCAGTACAAAAAACTTTAAGAGAGATGGGAACAATATTTTCCTTGAAAATAATATTAATTTCTTTTAATTCTCGCGAGCGAAATAAATGAAAGGCGAAAAGTTCGGAACCTACAAATAGCGTTTTTCAATTTGCAGAAAGTCCCTTAAAAACACGCAAAAATGAATTCGCAATATCTCCGGAAATTATCGTAGAAAATTGGTGAAAATTTATATTTAGGGTAATTTGAAGGTTTTCTTTCGTTCAATAAAGTCAAAATATGGGGTTGCCATTGAGAAAAACGAAGTTGATGCAGAATTAAATATGAAGACGGCCCCTTATGCAAATTAAATTAATAGTAAATTAAAGTACGCGTTATTTGCAAACGAATGGTATATATAACTTTGCTATACGACGAACGATGGCGAAATAAAGAGCAAGTGGGCCTTTTTTTTCCGCAGCTGTACAATGTACATAGCAATGGGCACAATGAATAGTTTTTAATATTATATAATATCAAATGGTAAAACTTTGTTCTAACACCTTGAGTGAGAAAAGCAAAACTAAACAAGAAAGGCAAATCGCGTCAAACGCATCAATTAGGCATTAACCTGTTAGTGTATTGTCTACGTAATATAAATTTGAACCATTTATTTAAAAAATCACATTAAGTCACAATTTTGACAAAAATAAGTTTTCATCAAAAACATATAAATTGTAGGAGACTCGTGCGTTTTCTCAGAAAAAACGAAATTTCGGACAGTTCTGTAGAGATATATAAGATTCTTGACTTGAAGGGTTTCTCATCTAATCATACGTCACCCACAAATTACGCGTTTTTAATGCAAACTTTTTTTTCCTCAAAATAGTGGCTTATAATGTTTCTCAAATAAGCTGTTCCCATTTTTAAATATAACATTTTACAAATACTGGATTACTTGATGCCATAATTCCGTGTTGCGGGTTTTGGAGAATAAAATGCATTTCTTTTAGCTGTTATCTTAAAAAGAAAATTCCATCTAAAATAATTACCTGCACAACCCAGCACAGCCATTCCTAGATTGACGATGGTTGATAAAAATAAACTATATCTTCGAATTTCGTGTAAGTAAATAATAATTTTTGCTCGCAAGTTCCTAAATCTGCGAAAAAGGCCCATTTAATTCTTGTATACTCACTTAAATGCTCCGCATGACTGCAGAAGTTTATGATACCAACTGCCACGTCGAGTTATATTTCATCCACGACAGTTCAAAATGAGCGCTCATTTACAACGCCCACGAATCATATTCAGGATAAGTACATATTTATTTCTGGAGGCGATAGAGATCCTGTGAAGAACACGTGAAGATTCTCAACTTATACGATTATATTGATATAACATCACGCAAGTTGAGTCCCTTTTCTCAGAAAGATTTTAGTGCCGTAAAAAAAAAAAAATACGCGACGTCAGCTGTTTGTACAGGGAATATTAAATAAAAGAATAAGATTCAGTTTTAATAACTTCAGAATACTGCTATCTTTGTGATTTTTTTTTTCACTGTGACTGAAACCGTATCAGATGTAGAATTCTTAGAACAGGCACTCTAGCTAGATTACATTGCAGAAAGAGAAAAGTTTTAGAAAATTAAAAAATGATTTTTGTTAAGATAATGCTCTATCTTTTGTATTTTATTTTTTATTTTTTACCGTAAATGACATGTTTCATCTATCTAGTATCAGCAAAGTGTAAATGCTTTAGTTTTCACATGTTAACTAGATGAAATATCCCCCTTTCTTCTACATCATCTGTTTATCAATTTGAACATCTTATTAAAATTCTAGAAAATAATTTATGAAGGGTGTATTGCATAGAATAAAAGCACTCCCCAACAACATTGAGTTTTTGAAAATGTATAATTCATATTAAATATTGTAAATATCTGAGAATATACCTTTTTCGTTACATAGTATTTTTAGAGAATATTAAAATGTTCTATGATAGACATTATATAATATTTTGCTACTGGGAAAAACAATTATTCACGTGGATTTCGCAATACCCTCTACTAAAACCTATTTCAATGAAAGTGTTTTAGATCGTTCATCCCTTGTTTGTACCTGTTTGTATCAATACAATTTTTGTTTGTACCTCATTGATATCTTGACAACAAACGCTTACTTGTTGGGGGCCTATCATTTCGACAAACCACCTACAATAAAAGGTTTATTGTCCAGATACCAACGAGGTATAAACAATCAATCTAAAACATTTTCATCGAAATCTTCTTTTTTGGGGGGGTTGGGGGGGGAGAGATGGTGAAATGCACGTCAATTACTCATGAATAGTTACAAAACGTGATCTAAAAATCCGGGAATCATAATTTTTAATATTAGATCACATGAAGAATAATTGATTTTACGAAAGCCTAAATGTAAATATTTTTAATTTATAAAATATAAGAAAAGGTATTTTTAATAAAAGAAAACATTATCTCTTTTTCAATGGCGGTTTTTTTTAGAGCGAATTCTATAACCGAATCTTTATCAATTCCAATTTATTTTAAAGTTAACTTGTACTTTTAACAGCTAAATATTTCGGAAAATCCCAAGCAACAAATGTTTACTTATATTGACGTACATTAAAATATACATATTTTGTACCGATTTACATGCAACAAAATTCAGTTCTTGCCTTTTTAAAATAAAACAATAGTTTTATACTAGAATGCTGCAGATTATCTTAAAATAAGCGATTGAAAACTCTAAAAATGAGTATTATAAAAATTCCGGAATTCCCAATACACTCTGCCGAAAAAATTCTGCAACTCCGGATTTTGAAAAATCTGTCTTTCCTGATATATGCTGATCCTAATTATCGCTATATGCTTCCTATCCTAATTATCACTATATAGATTAATAATATAATCTATTATTCATAGTTTGTAGCATGTTTTTAGATGGGAATAAAATAATTTATCAGAATTTGTGTAAATCGTATAAGTTTGATAAAACTCTAAGATTATCTAAAATTGTCCGGAAATGTCATACTATTTAAAATACACCAAACATGCCTTCTAAAATTTGAAAAATGCTAAAGTTTAAAAAAAATCCATGACTCAGTTACGTGTGACTTTGTTACTTTGTTACGTTGGTTTAATTATGATGAAGATTCTTTTGTTAGTTTTAAAATATGGTGATTGAATCATTTCTCTCAAAAAGGGTTTTCATATTACACTCCTGTATGCTCGCAAGCATGTTTTAAAAAGGAAGTAGACATTAAATAGATAAAGCCACCTAATCTGTGTTTGTATATAGAATACATTATTACAAGGCCATATTTATGAGTTAGCGATACAGTAGAACTTTGCAATAGACCAAGTAATAAAAACATAGTCGGGGAATCTTTGATGGCATGTTGATAAAAAGTGCACAATAAAATTGAAATGTAATTTTTTTGTAAAAATAATTGAAGTGAAGTGTTTCGTAGAAAAACAAAAAAAAGTTTTAACTAAAAAGAAAAAGTGAAAGTGCATCACATAGGGAGAAACATATATAAATTAAAATTGCATTAAAATACTATGATGTGTACATTTAATGAATAAACATGAAAGTGTATATCACCAAAACGGCTTATAAATGGAAAGCATGTTAATGGCGCACTTAAAAATCGTATGTATTGAGTTTCCTTTTCCCCTGAAAATGCATCTCTGCGTTGCTTGCAATATCTTATCGATATTCTTTTTTAAATGGATACTTCAACAACAGCGTACGTAAGATGTATCCCTGACATATTCAAGTCCTCTTTCCTCTAGCGGAAGATGAGGGAGGTAGAGGAGACAATTTTAAGACGATGCGTCAGCGGTTAATAAATCCTGTGGGAAAGGGAAAAAAATTCAGCGACATAAGTTGTTGTCAAATCTGTCAGAAACACGGCGAAAAGGATATCTTTATAATCATCTGATGAAAGAAGGAACGGGGATTATGCTTTGTGAGTGCAAAAAATTTTTGTCTACACAAACGCTCGGGCGCGTATGTAAAAGGTCAGGGGTTAATGCCGGAACAGTTAATCTAAGTTAATGCTACTAATATCGTGTTAAGTCAAATTAGAGGCAAAAAGCAAAGAGATTTGATGTTTATGCCATGTGTTTATAATACAAGCTTTTCATCCGATTTGTAAGGGTTTCAAAATGTTTATTTTGGCACAATTGAAATGCTTTTGTTTATCACAAAAATGATAAAAGAAATTTCATTTTATGAATAAGTTCGTTTCAGATTCTCTCTGTAATAAAATTGTGTAGGGATTTTTTTTTTAAAGTCCACTACCTTCCTTTCTTCTTATGAAAATGTATCTTTTAAAGTGACGTGAATATCATATGTTATGTTTCCCCAGTATTATAAGAGTAATTCTAAAATACTTAAAATAAAATAGACGAAATTATTACTGGTAATGTTTGAGGTTTTTGTTCTCCTCTTGTCTATTTTCATGCAAATCCTTCACTGAAAAATTATGCACTAGAGTCCCGCTATTCCGAAAATCTGCCTATTCCGAACAGAGCTGAGTGGCACACAGCCAGCTGTGCCAAAAAATGGTCTCGATCTGTGGCATGCGATGGACGATTCGATCGACCGCCATGTTTCTGGTAGTTAAATCGAGTGATGGCAACGTATGCCTTTTTTCAGCATTGATCAATGGTTGCGCTTCAAAGGGTTAGGCAGTTATCGGTGGCTAGTGTTCGGGAGTGGCTGGGTGCGAAAATTGATTGAAGGTCGTGCCCGAAATAGCTGACTACTTTTTTTCCATGATACTTATTTATGCATTATGTCACATTATTCAACAAATCCCATGTCTCTACCAATATCCCTTTGTGAAAGTATGTTTCGTTAACTAAGAAACAATAACAGAATCATGACAAGATATTTTTTCAAGTGATTAACTCTAAAAAGTATAAAGACATTCAAAATTTATTATTAATTTTCATTAATACTATATTGTGTTTTTAAAAGTTCTCTTAGAAACATAGTTATATGTTACGTTATAGGTATCAGGGGTGGAGGGCGACATGTTAATCAAAGTAAGCATCGCAATGGGGCACCATCTTTAAGGCGCACCATTTCGATGAATGGCACTGATCTAGAGCATAAAAGAGAGCGCCTTTTTTTACGTTTGCAGGGGGGCGCCACGTACTTTAGGGTCATCCCTGATGAGTATTTAACCATCGATTAATAATAATTAAAAATTTCTTACATATTCACAAAGATTAGGAATTGCTGCCTTTGCTGACGATTGCATTTTCAATTGACGGATACTAACCCTCTAAAAATAATTCCACGATAAAAGTATATATAACTAACAATCAACAGTAAGGATTGTCAATTTATCTTTCATCTCAAAATAATAGTGACTGATAACAGCCTTTTCCCGTGCATCTATTTCATGTATTTTCTTCCAGGAAAGTCTATGTCGTTAATTAATAAGTATTCCAGGTAGGCAATTTTTCTTCCTTCTCGGTACATCACTGAGTAGACAGCGGCATCTTCGAAAATTCTTTATCGGAAGTTTTCTGAAATAAAAGTGTCAACAGCCATCGAAAAAAGATCTTCCTGGCAGTCAAGGCCCCTTCACGTGGAGAAAAGAGGAAAAACAAATCCAAGATGCAACGTCAGCGGTTAATAAATCCTACAAGATAAAAACTTGGGGAAGCATCAGTTGTTGCTAAATGTGTCAGAAGCTGTAGAGGAAAAATGCTGAAATTATGTGTATAAACTTATATTCTGGATTTTAGATCTTTAGATTTTTGGAACTAATGTTTAAAAAAGATTTGTTCATGTTTGTGTGAGATTTTATACATCTGATATCAGAGAACTGAGGAAAAGCAGTGCATTTTAAAAATGCAATTGTTCTTCATACTTCCCGAAATATTTTGTGGCGATACATATTTTAAGTATAGGGATGAAGGAGTGTTCAAACGCTTTTCTAATGAAAATAATAATAAAAACATTCATATCAAAAGTTAGACTTTACATTAATCTTCTGTTACTGTAATTTGAAACTAAATAATTTTAGTAAAATTAAGATATTAAATTTTATAATGCTTAAATTATTCTTCCAGAAGTTAAAAGTTTGTCCAAATACTATTTATTTGTATTTACATCACGACGGTCTTGGCTAAACTCTATAGACTTAACATAAGATGACCTTTCTGCATTCTGAGCACCCCAATATTATGGATTCTACTTTGGATTTCCATTCTACCTGTGTCTCTTTTAAAACTGAACTTGTGTTTTTAATCAGAATTCGAGGAATTCCACAGCGTGGAAATTCGGAGAAATGTACTCTGCACTACCATTCACAATGCAAGAACAGACTAAATTACCCTCTTTTTCATAAAACGTACCGATTACGTTTTAAATTAATATAGTAATAATGCAGGATACAATTATGTATGTTTCTTACTTTTACATGTAATGTACCGATTATGTCTCATCTTGTTTCTTGTCCTGCTCCGATTCCCACTTCTTCGTGGAAGAGCTAATGCATTGAGAGATATAAGCTGACAGATTAACTGATGCCACTTTTATATCTTTTTTTTAACATGTGTTGTCCTGTTACTTGCCATTAGAAAATAAATTATTTTTTTTAAAGAAATGTACTTTAATTAGATAATTTTGTTGCACGTTTTGTGAAACAGTTTTAGTTAAAATAAAGAGCTGACCAATGGCAGAGTGAATAATGCACTGAACATTGGTGCATGGCTGAAGTATGAAGGTCCAAGGTTCAGGGCTATCACTCAGCTGCCCATTTAACTGTGTGTAGTTTTGAGTGGTTTTCTCCAGATATAAGGTGCGTACGCGTTAGAACCCATTAAGATGCACTCCTACCTTTGGCACCTAGTATGCTTTGCCTTAACAAACAAACTAAAAAAAGTGTGCTGGTACAGTAGAGGTTTGGCTGAATTTAATTTAACTTAATTGAAACTAGCCACCAAATCTGAATAGGATAATTAACATGATTAAACAGGTTAAGTATTTTGTACGGTCTATGAACTCATTATTTACATGCATTTCTCAATCTCTCTCTATAATGAACATCTCCATAGTCTGAATACTTTTGACCGGCCCTATGAGTGTTCAGAGTAAAGAGAGCCCCATTGTATATGAAGCACGACACAAGCTAGATAGATATAAATTTACATTTGATATTCTAACTCCTAAGATTTCTTCAAGAGAATTATCTAAACTTTTGTAGGGTTATATGTTTTCAGCATTGCATGATTTAATGTAACTGTGTCATCCGTAAATGAGAAGTACGCGGGAAATAAATTTTTCTGAACTTGGTTGCAAAATTGTTTTTCTTTGTTGTATGAACGCTAATAGGCAAATGAAATTGGTTCAATTCCTATTTACGTGATAAATAAATCTTATATCCAAGAGTAAAAATTTGTATTGTGAAAGGACTAAAAAGTAAATATTTATATTGTTTAGAAGAATAAATAAATTTCTTTTTCGAAGTACTCGAAAGTTACATCTTAATGTTAAACTTATTTTTCTTCTACCCTTTTTTTTGGGGGGGGGGGCGGAGGTTGCTGATTTAAACGCGACAAGTCATAAACCTGTATGAAAACTTTTAGAAAAAAAAAATACTTAAACATAGCACAGCATCGAAATTTCCTGGAACGCGACCCATTTAATTTTCAGTAATCTCATTCGCGTTCCAAGCAAAGATTATATGAAATTTAGGAAGACATACATTCAGAATTTTTTCAATCTTTCACATCATTTCTTTGAATAAAACACACACGTGACACTTCACGCAAAGATATTTGTCAGTAACACTTTAAAATGAGAAAGTATATTCTCTCTATAATAATAATAATAATAATAATAATAGAACAGTGAATAACGTAAAAAAAATTATGAGTATTAAGTCTGTAAGTTAAAAATATATTGCGAAAATAATTAACAAACAATTAAGAAATTTAAAATAATCCAACTTGGTAAAAGATTCAAAATTCAAAATAAGCTGTATGTTTCTTTTTTTTTTATGGTAAATTAGAAACCCTGGAAATGCTGTGAGCCATATATGTTGTAATATTTTCTTAAGAAAAGACGCTCCGAACCATGTTTCCCATTCAATATTTACCTTGAATCGTTTTCTAAAATTTCATAAGAAATACAATTTTATTCTTTATAATTATAGTTTGAAGTGTGTGTGAAAAAACAACATGAATTTTGTCGAGTTCCTAAAATAACGCGTGTTCTTTTTTAACTATTAAAAGTTTTTTTTTTTTAAATTTTGCCTCAAGAATAGCCTTATAATCATTATCTTACGCATATATTTGATAAATCAAAATTGTTTAGCTTGCATCGCGGGAAAGAAGGGGGAAAACGCTTATTCCACATATACGACAACCAATTTTCCTTTCATTACATTATGATTGATTGCGTTGTCAATAGATTACTTTGTTATATGAAAACCTTTTAAGAAGATAATAAATTACGAACCAGGAAGTTCAGATTTCTTTTTTTTTTTTCAAATTTTTATACACCTGAAATCAAAACGGTTGATTACATTTTCTAATCACAGTTTATTAATTGTCTCAAGTTATTTTGAAATTCTGGTAGCCTGTTGAAGCCTGTCTAGGAGCTACTGGCGAAATCAAGTTCAGAAATTGAAGATAGATGAAATTAAGGTCATGAGGTCCATACTGATTAAATCTCAACCTGATCTTGTTTTCCTGTGATTCAGCTTTCACTTCTAATGAACTGCAACTTTTTTTTCTGTTTTATGATTAGTTTCAGATATTTGCTGGTGAAGTGAGGAGTAGGAGGTGGGGTGAAAAGTTCCACAGTGTCGATTCGTAATTGATCTTACCGATCGATTTAAAAGTATTGGTACTTGAAATGTTCATTATCACTAGAATTCACTTTCCATGCACAATTAAATTAATTCTGCAAACCTCTCTTTTTTTCACAATTAATTTCATCGCTGGGCTGCTGTGGAACCGTGTACCCTAAAGGGAGCTGATAGACGTAAAGTCTATTCGTGGCTCCAATGTCCTCCATATTCAACGATGCCTCTTGACTCAAAATTAGGAGGCCCCGAGTAAAGTCGGACTTCCTCCCACTGGGATACATTTAAATGGAAGCCGTAACTCTTTTGCCCATCGCCGTCCTATATAAAGGATCTGGCATCGCCTCGCTGGTTGACAGAAGGCTTAAGTAACAACAACAATAACATGGAATGATTTTCAAAATTTGCTAAGTATAAGCTGATCTAAGAAACATTTTACACTCGGCTGATACGTATCAAATGTTTATTAACGTCTAACGAATATGTATGACACCTCAAATCTTAAATCTTATGTATTGGTTTCTCAAACAGCTTATATGAATGTATAGTTTGTGACATTGATATCAGACATATTCAGAGATTTTTCAGACATATTCAGAGAAGACAAAAAAAAAAGACAAAAAAAAAAAAAGATTGCATCTTTTCTTCTTTTATATCAGTTATAAATCGGTTTTTTTTTTGGGGGGGGGGATGTTACAATGTCCTCTGGCTAACCGCGGACCGACGCCAGATCCTCCATATAGGCATGGTTGAAATGGAACAGCTTCCATTTTATTGAGCTCCATTGGGAAGAAAACTGTCTTAGGTTGGGGTGTCTCCTAATTCTGAACCAATTTCAGAGGAGATGCCAGCACTTGAATCATTCCCAGCAGTACCTTTTCTATATGGAATATGTTGAAGCCTGGACAGATCTTAGTTGCATCAGTCCTTTTAAGACACCAGTCCAGGCGAGTGAGATTATCATCCTCCGAAGCGCTGACCAAGTTTGGCGCATCTGTACTTAAGGAGTTCTTGTGGGAACCGACTTTAAACCGATTGCGCCAGTGTAGAACAGAAAACTTCATGATTTGCTTTAACATATTTAATTCGATCGATGTACACACATAACGGTAGAGGTTTTAACAGCGTTGCTTCTCAGCTTGGGTCTTCGAAACAGCTAAGAGAGTAGAAGGCATACAGCAGTGTTGATCGATGTTTTTGACATGACTAAGTTTTCTTGTAAAAACAAAACGTACCAGAATTGCTACTCTTTCCAAAAGTTCTAATTTAAAAAGACAAACTTTTCCTCAGATGCCAGAATTCTATTTTTGGCGAACACGAAACAACCAATGAAACAGAAAACAGAGGGCAAACAGAACACCCGTTGCCATGCATTACCCGCTAATAAATATGAATCCGTTTTTCTTCCGCTGTTGCCAACACTTATTACGTTTTACCGCAATTATACGCGCACCAAGCTGCGTGGACTGCTAGGAATAAATACTTCGAAAAAGGGGGTTGGGGGTGGGGGGTGGGGCGTTAGGAATATTTCTTAAAATGGGAGAAATGATGCACGACCCTCATTCGAAATGTCGACTTGACGAATTGGACACGAGGCAAAATATTATTTGGATGGAGAAAATGCATTTATTTTTGGGAAGTGTTTTTTGTTCCGTTCTCAGATAAATGATGCTCATATGAAAGCCATAGATTAAAATGGCCATTAGGAGTGGAGCATGCGCAGATAAGGAGAGTTTTCCAGTAGCTTCAAGCGCGAACTGCGGGGGGTAGGCTGCGTTGAAAAAGAGTATTGAAATTGAAAATTAAAGTGAAAAAGATTAAAGCTTTGACAATTTATTGCTTTCCATTATGTCGAGGAGAAACACACCGGTTATTATATGATGAATCTCTTTAAAGCATCAAATAAAAGAAGATATTTTCGGTGAAATATGAAATAAATTTATGAGTCAATAGTGATCGAGCTATTTATTAATACTTTAATTTCGTTGAAAGTTTTAACGGTAGCTGTTTATAAATATTTTGTAAGAGCTTTTGGAGATTTTGAGATGAATTCCTTTGAGAGCCTTTAGGAAAATTAAAATTTGTTCTTAAAAAGATTTTACTTTTAATATTGCTCTTAAATAAATTATATTAAACTCTAGAAAACATTTAGGAATATTCTTCGCAAAAAGAATTATTCTTTGTTATAAATAGTTTCGATTTGTGTGATGCAACCTAAAAACAAACAAACAAACAAAATTATTTGTAGGAACTACAGTAAATTTGATCTAAAACGACATGCATCTAAAAATTTGATTCATTTTTGTTTGTTGAAGATATTTTTCTTAGACGTTTCGGAAGTTTTATTATTTGTCTTCAAAAGCTGTAACAGTTTATTAAGTTTATAATGCAAAAGTAAAATATTTATTTAAGAACTTCACAATGCAAAATGTGTGTTAATACACTTACAAAACTGGTGTTAACCCTTTAACGCGCGGTGTCCTCGCTGTGAGGGCACAACTCTGACATTTTGGCTGTTTAGATTCGCGAAGAATAAATTTAATTTCAATGAAACACTCAAGGAGGATAACCACATAGACTACCCATTGTCGAAAAAAAGCAGCCATTTCCATCGCACTATTTAACTACCAGCATGATGGCGGTCGATCAAATCGCTCAGTGCGTGTCGCAGAGCTCAAGAACATTTTTGACACAGCTGGCTGTGCGGCGCCGTACAGCCAGGATATTTTTCCTACTTTGGAGCTGCACAGCCAGCTGTGTCAAAAATATTCATGAGCTCTGTGGCCCGCACTGAGCGATTGGATCGACCACCAATTTGCTGGTAGTTGAATCGTACGATGGCAACGGCTGCACTTTTTGGACATTGGGAATTGGTTGCACTTCAAAGGGTCAAATATATACGCGAATTCTCAAATTATCACCTGAAAAAAAAGTGGAACATGAATATTATTAATGGTAAACTAAAATAGAAGTTAATATCTATAAAAAGACTGCTGCTCTGTCAAATTTTGTGCTTTTCGTGTAAATCGCATAGCTGTATTTTACCTGTCAAAATTTAATCATTTTTATGACCTTTCAATGCTTTTATTGAAAAGTATTAAGCTAAATTTTTATCTATGAAAAAGAACAAATATGAGCATTAAGAAAAAAATTAATTTACATTTTTTCCTACTTTGACCAAAAGCATTATTTATAAAAACTTGTCTTTTTATTCATTATGTTAAATTTATTCTTTTTATACTTAACGTGAAATGTGTGGCTGTCAATAGGAATATTTTTTCCCTTTTCTTTAACAACTTAAATGATACAATAAATTAATCTTGTTATACGGTTTGAACGATCTGTAGCTGCACAAATGAATCCTAAACAGAATTATATATTTTTTTTTCATGTAAAATAACGCAGTGTCATTAAATCCCCCCAGATTTTCCCTTTGTCTTCGCAAGTGGTTAGCGCATCTCCAAATTCCCACGTCATTAAAAAAAATAGAAGTTCATTATTCTAGTCATTTAAATTCATTAATTACTAACAATGTTTTCTGTCCAACCTTCATCCCGTCGAAGCGCTTCTTCGAGTAAAAAAAAAATTCAATTCAATTGCAATACTTCGAAAATAAGTCGTTTTATGGGAGTTTTAACAAAATCGTTGCTTTTGTTACCGTTTTTTTTTCTTCTTTTCCTTTCATGCACGGAACGTTTAACTGCTCTCTCTTAATGATTGGAACGGAAATCTGTATAAAAGTATATAATGGATAATGGTGGACAAGTGGCCGAATTAATATCCATTTTCCACTGCCCCACTCCCCTAAAATCGTTTCTTTTACTAGTTAGAAAAAGCCATTAAAGAAAATGTTCTTTTGTGGGCTGCTAGCGGTTGAACGATATTTGCTTCACTTCTTTCCTTTTTGTTTTCTTTCCTTTTTTTTTTCGTCTTCTCCCCGTCGAACATTTTATATCTTTGTCCCAAAAATACATTAAAATAAATTAAAAATCTTTTCCTTTTTTCATTGTTTCATCTGTTCTCGCCATTCACTCCATTTCCTTTTGTTCGGGAAAGGAGGGGGAGGGGGGGGGATCCGCCGAAAACGAGAAATGGAACGAATGGAAGAATAGTTGCCGAAAAATGTCAATGGAATGCGTAAAGGAAATGACTTATTACTGCAAAAAGATCGTTTGGCGGTAGGAGGAAAATGAAAAGTATGAAAAGGAGGGAGAAAAAAAAGGCAAACATAATAATCTATATGCGAAATCGTTTCGAGATATCATCGCTGCGATTATTCCTAAATTAAACGGCATCGCTTCTATTTATTTCCATCCGTATTCTCGAAATGACGACATTTAGAACGACTTAAAAATGAACGTTCGGAACTAATTTAACTGCAACTGTGGCTGCGGTGTTGAGAAACTGCTGGGGGAGCATTTCTCAACTGTTGCATTATTTAGGGTTTCGAAAGAAACGGCCCGTCAGTTTTAATTAGGTTCTGATGAATTATTATTTCTAAATACGTAAAGTTCGCCCAGCTTTTATGCTTTTCATATGTTAGTAAAAATAAATTAATATTTTCATAACTTATTTTCACTTTTCTTTCTGCTAATAATTATTACTGATTGTAATTTTTCATATTATAAATGAAATCTTGACATAAATATCAGCATTGAAATATTTTAATAATACTTTTTTTTCCCCTTCACCAAAACGGTAAATGTACGTGTATGAGGCAAAAGTAAAATAAACTATGACTAAAACATACCATCATATCTTCATGAAACAGCAATTCAGTGGGCCGGTCCCATGTGTGAAAAAAGAAGCACAAGAAACAAGAATTTTTGGAATGTAAATTGGAAATACACTCAAACCCGCTTAGTGGAATGGTCATTTTGACACCAAAATTTATTATAATAAGCAGGATATTTCATTATCCGAGATCACACTGACGTACAGTTTGGTACATTGATAATGTAATATACTAAGCGGGATACTCCTTTAACCGATAGTCCATTAAGCGGGTTAGACTGTACTTACAATTTCTGCGACTCTCATCAAAGGCACCACACATCGGATTGAAAAAAATTATATATATAGGGTGTACCGTAATGATTAGGATAAATTTTAAGTGGAGGTAAGGCATATAATAAGAATCCATAATTACATAGTAATGTGGGGTCGGAAACGTCTTCATATAGCTGTTAATAATCACTCTGGGACAGGTACTGATATAATAGTGAAACATTCGAAAACGACGTTTCTGACCACACATTGCTACGTGACGGAAAATCCGCTTACTCAAAGGTGGTTGCAAGTCGCATGGTTTATAAGCTAATCACATCTTAAAAAGAAGGCGCATTGATTGGCTATTAAAATGCCCGGGTCTCATAGTCATTAAAGCAGGGTATGGTGACCACGAAACGAGAAAATGAGGAAAAATATATCAATTGCTTTTTCATTAAATTTAGACCCCGAGATAAATCTTTTGTTTGAAAACGAAAGCTGCTACGCCCCTAAAGAATTTTGAAAGACTATAATAGAAAATATATATATATATATATATACATAATGTGTGTGTGTGTGTGGTGTGCATGTATAAGTAATGCAAAATGCATAAATTATGAAACATTTCTTACATGTCTGTTTGATTATGTGGGCGGAGATTCCCCTTCTAAATTAGATAGGGAATCTTTAACACTGCATCTTTATAACTACAGAATCTTATAGTAAATATATATATTTATACATATATATATTAAAGAAACCTGAGCTTAATCGTTGAGTATTATTTTATTTGCCCACAAAGAAAGAGTTATCAATAATGCATTCACCCTTTCTTATAAAGAGCATGACTTCATAAATTTCAATAATACTTAGTATATTTACTTGTCTGAAATTAGTTAGCATCTCTAAAATGTATCGTCTTGATACGTGAGTTTTATGAAAGATGGAAGTTGGTAACGTTGATGCAATTTTAACATGAAAACGTTGTCCAACATCTAGGATACTGTTCTCTAGTGAAGGACAAGGTTTCAAACCCAGTCGCAATCACTTTTCTTTCCGATCGCAAAAATTCATAAGCATTAGTGGATTTTTGTATCAACGTTTCACCATTAATAAACATGATTTATTACAAAATGCTGGAGAATTACAAAGACACTCGAAAGTCTTTCACATGTTTCATACATTTTATGTACATTTTTTATCACTGCGGTCCATACATTCTGCACAGCTCTTTCTGAGTTGCGAAAATTTAATTTTTACAAAACCGTACTCTTAAAATCGAAAATTATACATTGTAATTAATTTGTGGGCTCTTTGAAAAATAACTAAATGAAGTATCTAATACTTCGGAATTAATAAATAGTGTTATCAACATTTTATATCAATTACATTTTATTCGATTCATATTTACAGACATTAAAGGCAATTAAGTCAGGTAGACTTCAAATGAACTAATTAATGTCCATAATAACGACATATCAGCATGGAAACATTTGCACATTTTATTGTGATGCAACATCTATCAAAATAATAATAATAAAAATAAATGTGTATATATATATATTTATATACATATGTGTGTGTGTGTGTGTGTGTGTGTGTGTGTGTGTGTCTGTCTATATATGTACATGCTTCCCATCGTAGCAGCAATGTAACGACAAAATGATTATTTACTCTGATATTTTGTTATTAATGTTGTTAAAAGTTGTTTCTCTTTAGTTTAGTCGTCTACAGCGTCGCTGCAAAGTCTTATCTAGACTGGAATTATTTTTCCTTATACCTTCATTTCTAATTTCTTTATGGAAACATGTTTTCTGGCTTTTTGTCCATAAAGATTAAAAATTGTTTGATGTAAAATGACCATGCAGCATTAGGCAATTATAAAAAACCCATTGTACTGACGAAATATCTTTCTTAAGATGAATTACCTGTAAATCCGTTTTTCCTTTAAGGGAGTTTTGATGTTGGAAACGCTTCTCGCAGTTGAAGCAAACTTATGGTTATGAAAGTTTCGTTCTGTTGTGTGGAGGGGGGGGGGGGGGTTATTGCCAATTTTTAATCGCGAACTCAATAAAGACATCAAGTTGCTATTATACTATTACCGTGATGAGATGGGGAAAATTATTTCTTTTCATTTGATAGTACTATTTTTTTATGTTAACTGCTTACTTAAATTACCTGTAAATCCGTTTTTCCTTTAAGAGAGTTTTGATGTTGGAAATGCTTCTCGCAGTTGAAGCAAATTTATGGTTATGAAAGCTACCTTCTGCTTGGAGGGGAGGGGGGGGGTTACTGTCAATTTTTACCCCTTTATATCTCAACAACTTAAATTTTTAAAACTTTTTACTGCAATGTGTTGAAATAAATTATAAACGTACTGAAAATTTTAATTTTCCAGTTTAGTAATTCATGTAACATACATTGACCAAAATGTGTTTGTCATAGATTTCAATAAATCGGTTACTTTTATTTTTGTATTTCTTGAAAATATAGCTTTAGTACACCAAAGTGTTACTGATGTGTTCGTGAACAGTTTCAGCTCATAATTTTTTAAACAATCATTAACATTCTTGTAAAGTTGAGCTACAAAAAACGCTATAGGTGCCTTATAACCAAAAGTGCTACTGCTGAAGGACAAAATACAGTTACGCGTTACAATATCAATTAAATATCACGAACTTTTCAAATATTTTTTTTTTATTTTACGCTCCCGTTATTCTAGAAAAAAAAAGTCATTCCAATATTTTTTTATACACTATGATTAATCTGTACAGTTTTAACTGATATGTTGCAGATGTACAAAGCTGTGATACAAAGGGTTAGTTGCGAACTCAGTAAAGTCATTAAGTGGTTAGTATACCATTAACCTGATGAGATGAGTGCCACCCGATGGCTGTGCCCGCACAGCCAGCTGCGTTAGAAAAAGGGTCTCTAGATTTGTGTGGCACGCGATGAACGTTCTGATCGTCCGCCATCTTGCTGGTAGTTAAGTCGAGCGATGGCAACGTCTTCCCTTTTTTCAGCATAGGGCAATCTATCCAGCTGTTCTCGCATCCTTCCATTTTTCAGCAGATGTCAGTGCTGTTTAATAATAATCTTTTTACGGGAAATGACGTGCTAAAAAGTAAAGGATTCTCGTGGAGCTCTGTCACCCGGAACTCTTCTTATAGAAATCAAATCTGTTCTTCGTGACTGGCAACAGTCAAAACGTCAGAGTTTGCTGCGCGTTAAAGGGTTAAACTTGGGTTCAAAGTGTGTGCTTGTGTGTGTGTGCGTGTTGGGGGGGGGGTGAATAATCCCGAAATTCCTCTTCTTTCCTTCTTTTTGTACGCCGATAAATCAGTTAGGTGTTCCCATAGCGGGAACACTGCGCGTTAAAGGGTTAAACTTGGGTTCAAAGTGTGTGCTTGTGTATGTGTGCGTGTTAGGGGGGGGGGTGGATAATCCCGAAATTCCTCTTCCTTCCTTCCTTTTGTACGCCGATAAATCAGTTAGGTGTTCCCATAGCGGGAACACTGCGCGCTAAAGTGTTAAGGGAGTTTTGTTGTTGGAGAGGCTTTTCGCGGTTGGTGGTTTTTGTTTAAGGGAAAGTTAAAGGAGGTCTATCCGCCTAAGAGGGAATACCCGGCAGGAGACTTTTGAAAGTATTCTTACGTGTATTATCGTTACATCTGGAGAAAATCACCCACAGCTCTAGAATGCTAAATCGACAGCCCCACGAGGGGCCAGAGCCGTTGATCTGCTCTGCACACTTCAGCCATCTTCTTATGTTTCGTGTTTCTTCATTCTCTTACGTTTGGAGGAAAAGAGAGGGGGGGAGGAAATGAATATAAATTTTTAATAATGAATGGTTTAGTCATCAAGCAGTTACTAAACCATTAGCGTCACAACCTGTAAAAATTATTTTTTTTCATTCCATTTTATTGTATTTTTTAGAGCTTCAACTTACTTAAATTACCCGTAAATTCATCTTTCCTTTAAGGGAGTTTCGAGGTTAGAAACGCTTCTCGCACAGTTGAAGCAAACTAAAGCATATGAAAAATGTCTGGAGATAAAAATCTATTTTAGGTTTTTATTTTATGTACTAATTATCAGTATCAGATTAGCATGATGACGTATATATTTTTTTCTTTTTTATTTGATTGGTACTTGGAAACATAATGTTAGAAATTCTTCTTAAGTTGTAGGGTAGTTTTAGTTCTCTAAACATTTTTTGGATCTCGAAAGCTAGCCAAACATATTTTTGACGATATAATTAATATTTTATGGGTTAGTGAGTATTCTAGAAATTGAAATATGATATCATTGCATGCATACAACAGACTTACAGAAGTCTTTTCAGAAAACTTTTACGTAATAAAAATTAATTATTAATGGAACTTTTGTGTGTGATTAAAAGAAATAATATATAAATATTGTGATGCTACCTTTTATTTAAAGAAACAGCAGAGATAATTTTAAAATGAATCATTTATTTCAGTTACCAAAGTTTCTAAAAATTCACGGCATCTTATTTACGTAATAAACTTTGCACCTTTTATTTTATTTTATTTTTTTCTTTTCTTGTTAATATCAAGGTAAAACATCGACTGGTATCGATTTCTAAAAAGAAAAAAAAAGTCAAATCATAAATCACTTCTGATAAAACTTTCTAGTTTAATGGCTGTTCTATATTTGAGGATTAGCGTTTTTCAGAAAGTTTTTCCCTTTTCCCATTTTGTCGTATAAGGTTTTTGAAGCATCGTACCTTATCTGACATCCATCAGTGCTTTCGATCAACTAATGCAATAAAGCGATCCCCCAAAGCGAAAGTTTTGCAACAACATATCGAAATCCTCTACAAAATGAATCACGGTGTCCATATTTTTCATTACGATCTTTAAAATTTCGTGGCTAATCCCAGCTAGGAGAACGCTGCACAATTTGCCTCTTCAGTTTCAACATTTTTTTCGTGATCGAGTACCAACTACTTTTTCAATTTATCAAGAGCTCAGAAGACTAGTAGAAATGTCGAAAACATCAAAAGTAAACATTAATCCGTATTGTTCATTTATGATATTTTAAAAGTTTCTTTTCCCCCCCGTCCTTTTGCTGCTATTGGCGCATGTTTTCGACGTAAGCTGATAATGATAGCGTATTTAATCCACGGCAAAGCTTGTGTGTTTGTGGAAATGACTGTGGTGAAGAGTGATAAGAGCCAAGAAAGAAAAAAAAATACAAAAAAATAATGCACATTCTTCGGAGAAGGTTCAGTATCAGAAATACATACCTGGTGCTTTAAAACATAGATTACAGATGTTTGTGCAGATATTTTGTTTTGTGAAACGAAATACAAAGTTGTTTTAGTCGAACATTTTTGTCTTTGTAGATAGGCATTTATAACATTTAAAAAAGATTAACTAATTTAAACAAGAAATAGGAACCATGAAAACGCATGGATCATAAAACGTTTTTGAACATGATCTCATTTGCGTTTACATTACTGTTTAATGAATAGTTGACCTATTCGATCCCACTCATGCAAAAACTTGACAGCAGTGATTTACCTTCCGTGCCCAACATTTTTTTCCCAGCTAGGATCTTTGGTATCGCTATGAGCCAGCTATGTCTGTTTCACATAGAGGCTATGTTTACTGTTACCATGAATTGCCAATCTGTTGAAGTCTCTGTCATTTTTCAACTAAAAATTATTTCTGCCCTTGAGAATAATTACAGATTTTTTTCGGGATTTGCCATTGAAAGTTTTCACGTTTTTGCATGCAGTATATATTTACAAAATTTTTCAGTTAAAAATAAAAATAAAAATGCGGTAGTTTAAGGTTTTACCTCTAAACATTGTTCGTTCAGATCCAATTTAGTAAAGTTCTAAAGTTCTAAAGTTGGTGCACTATCGTAGCTATTCAAAACTACCGTTAATAAGGAATATGTTTAAAAATCAAGAACTGTTACCTTTTTCTGAGTCAAATAATCTTATTTTAACGTTTACACTATTCACAGAAATTTAGGAAAGAATATTACTGGATGAACAGTGTTCTTTCCTAACTCAGATATACAGTAAAAACTAGTCATTATCGTTAAAATCTTTAGACTGTCCTTTGAAAATTGCTTAGAGAGCAGCCAAAGAGAAGCAAATTGGAAAAAAGAAAATATCCAACGATGTTTAGTGCTGACTTAAGTGTTGAACTATGTTTTTCCTCTTTCACAGTTTACTGCATTTCCGTTTTCCATTTATATTCTACTGAGTATGTCATACAGTTTTTGGCTTACGAATGTTATTATATTTGTTGGAGAATGCGTCTTATATGAAAAAGAAATGAGTTGCATCTATCCGACATATGTCTAATTCAGTCATCGTTCTACCTAAATAATAATAAAAATAAATATCATAATTACTTTTTAGCATTTGTAGATTTTTAATTTACGCTGCAAAAGTTAATAAATCGTTAAATAACTTTTACGACAGAAGTTCTCCGTTTTTTGCATTGTTATGCACGTTAAAGTATTAAGTATTATGAATAATGCATGTACAGTGTAAGGAGCATACTTGAAATCTGGCACTTTTAATGTCTTACGACTCAAGAAATAAATAAATAAAATAAAATATAAAATCAAAATATTACTTTTTCTCCCTTCAAAAATACGAGAACTTTTCCTTCTAAATATTGAATACTTCGGGAATTTTTTAAATTGTTAATTATTTGAGGAATATTTATAAATTATCTGTCTATACAGTTCAGTCATTTTTTAAAATGATCTGTTCTTTCTTTCGGATTGAACACCAAACAATCCCTCCACCTAAGAATACTCTTAATAAGAGCTTTATCTTAAAAATGTCACAAAATAAGTTTTATTTGTTGGGCAACATAAATCGGGAGTCATTTTTCAAGTGTTTTTCAAACGAATTGAAACATTGACCGTAATGTATAATTTGGTTTTCAATAGCTACAAAATAGAAATATCTAACATCGCCTTTTAACCAATTCAATAAAAACGGATTAATTTCGACGTCAGTTTAAAAATTTTGAATTGAAAGATTGATTTTATATTTATTTTATTTATCTTTGTCCTAAGAAATGGAAGCCACACGGAGCTTAAGTCAAGGCCGTATAATAGCTGGAGTCCACCTCATATTTCAATTTCTGTAAGAAGGTTTGTGATTTGTGAGCTGCATAGGATCCTGCTTTATTACATACAACAGTATGACTAAAGAGTATAAACTAAAGAGTTTCACTATCAGTTTCTGTGCAGTTCAAGTGTATAAGGTGTAAAGAACATGCAGTTTTTTTTATTTCAGATCCGGGGAACAGATGCAGCTGACGCAATGATTAGGCTGTATTTTCCAGCTACAGACACTCTCTTAACAAATGATCAAAACATTTCGATCACTTTATTTCTTCATCTGAAAAATCCAGTTGATTTATCTTTATATAAAAAAGCGAATTTCGTTATGAGTTATGATCTAAATCGTTATTTATTAAATGGGTAAAAATATCTTCTGATCGAATATTATATATATATCCAACAGTCTCCAAATGTCAAAAACTGCTCTTACATGATTTCATCATAGTCTCTTTTTTCTTCTCTTTACTAAAACTCAGTAAGAGCATAAAACAAAAAAAAAAATCCACAAAAAATAATAAACTAGACAAAAAAAAAAAAAAAAAAAAAAAAGACAGAGGAGTAATCTTCAAAAACCTAAAAATGTTCTCTTTCATCAAGATAAGTACGATCGACCCGGTCTCAACGGATTCCAAAGATCATCTTTTTGGAGGCTAAAAGAAGCACGCTGACACCGCCACACGGAAATTCGTGTAATGGAATTAAAATGATTAAGAACGATGAAGATGATGACCAGTTGCCGAATTGATAGATGGCATTTTAATCGATTTCTCGAAATAGAGATGGGTTTTCTTTTTCTTTTTTTTCATTTTCAGTTGTGTAATTTGTGGGTGGTTGTGAAGTCGTTTTGATAAGTGTTTTTTAGTGGTATTCGTGAGTTATGGAAAGATGTTATAGTCTCACTGTTTTGTCAGTGGAATTTTTATGTTTAAAAAAGTTTGTGTGTTTGTGTGGCATGGGCGATCGGTCTAGGATGAGGGGTTCCTTGGACGGAGGACTTTTTAAGGGGTTCTAAAGCGTATTCACGTTACATATGCAGAAAATCTACCTAACTCCAGACCGTTAGATCGACAGCCGCGCTATCGGTCCCGAATCCAGGACCTTCACTCTTCAGCGGTCTACCATTTTGAGTGTCTTATCTACTCGGCCATGGCGGGTATACGTTTAAAAAAGACTGCGCTATGCAGTTGTTATGTGTTCATTACAGAAAAGCGAAAGTACTTACGCATAACTTTAAAGAACAATCGTTTTCAGCGATTTACTAGGTCTAGGTGAAATATCGTTAAAAATGTTTTAGCTCTTCTTTTATAGTTCCACCTCAGAGACCCCTTTCGCATTTTTATGGCCAGATCAAATTATCTTGAAGATTTTAACTTTGAAACTCGCAATGACACCAAAAACCTCATTGTGATGACTACATATTGGTTACAATTTTATCAATGACATCGAACTATATACGGCCTTGTTGAAGAGATAGTTCATTTTGTACTGTAATTTTATGGTTAGACTAATCATTTGGGAAGATATATACGCATCTTGAATACGCTGTAGTCACGTATGCAAATTACATTTGTAAATTATTAATTAACTCTCTGGGTGGAATAAGGTGTAAAATAGATACATATTTTTCCCAGACGCTTAGAGGTAAGTTGCAAAAATCATTAGCAATCCTCTTTGAAATTACATCTTACTCACGTTTATCTACTTCAAAATAATATATGTAACTGAATTGTTTGTCAAAGTATGATCTACATCGAAAAGGTTGTACCTAGAATTTACACATCTTTTTACAGGAGAGAACAAAAGGGCACCCACATATTAAATTCTAAAACGAAAACATTAAAAATCCTTAGTGTGTTATTTCTTTTAACCTGTTTCCCCCAGGTTTGGGCCTATCGCACGAATGTCGATCTAACTATCTGGAGTTTGGGGCTGTTTTCTCCATATGTAACATGAATACACGTTAGAACCCCTTAAAAAGTCCTCCACCCAAGGCAAACCTCCTTCGGCAGATGCCGCTTGTGTAGGCTTGTCGTAACGCAAAACTTGAAAAAAAATGCGACGGCAGAGGTATTTTGGGGTGAGGGGGGGGGGCTATAAATTACATAACATTCGAAGTGGAGGGGGGGGGAGTTTAAAGAAGTGTAACAGTTTGTGACAGTCGGGTATTGTGTCAAACTGTGACGTGGGATAGGGAAGGGGCTAAAATTCAAACGAAAAATAATATCCTGTCATATGAATATATTAGGAAATATTTTCATCATCGATATTTAGTTAATGTTAATCACATTCCTTGTATAAAATCCACGAATTTAGAACTTTAGGAGGATGCACTTTCCTACAATAGTGCATAGGTTGTGCCATCTGTAGGCACGAAATACATTCGTACATACAGATACACCTCACTCGGTAACTGTTGGAGTAGCCATCGAATAATATACAATATTCACAAAATGTTTACTTACATTGAGGATGGCACACACACAAAAAAACAGTATTTACATTTATTTCATGCTGCAATAAATGTTAGCAGTTTTAAATTCACGCTAAACTCGAAGTCCTAGTGAAATCTCAAAACTCATATTAAAATATTGCACTCATTACGTAAATAACTCAGAAATGAACTCAGCCATTTTCTGGCGTAAATATACAGATCCGTAACAAATATAAACTCAATGCTTTAATCATCTCAAGATACAACATGTTTTTCCTTTTTTTATTCACTTGTTGGTAAGGCAATCACGTGAACTACAGCGTTGCAAAAGGAAAAAATAATTAAAATTTAGTGCTCGCTTTCATAACCTCGTTCACATGCTTGGTGGGGAAATAAAAAAAGTGCAAATTTGATTAACAGTCAGCATGAAAAACGCTTTATTCTTTAACCATCAGGGCCGCTGCACGTCACTCGATTTCCAATGCTTACATATTTTAAAGGTAGTTTGGAAAACACAAATACCAATACTCAGCTACGGAGAGTGTTATCTCCTACAGTCTATCTTTGTGATAGAACATCTGAAACATATTTTTCCATATTTGTTTAAATTATGGGATAATTGTCCAATACACTGTCCTGATATATTTATGGAAGCCTTGTTTATGTGAAAGCTTGACTCTGAATTTTTATTTTCACAGCATAGTGAAGTATTTCCATACTCGTAGAGAATTACGGCTGCAGCTTAACTCTCTGGCTGATCTTCCCGCGATTTTCGCGGGCAGGTTTTTTTCTTCCTGTATTGAGGATAACATCCCTCGTTTTCCCCGTTTAACCAGTGAAATAAATTAGATACAGTTTTAGACGTTTAATTTAGGTTCTGACCAACACATGTCGTTAGTCGTCCACTAAATTGAGGCATTTGAAGGTGATACTCGGCATGCAGTGCTCTAACTTCACTTGTTTGCCGCCTTGTTTAATCAGAAATGGCTGGTAGAAATCGTTCAGCAATTGACAGAGTGTATATTACGGATGATTTATGAGATTCTGAAAGAGATTTTAGTTTTGATAGTGATAGTGATTTAGATTTTTTGGACTGCTCCTCAGACGGCGATGAATCTGACCATGATTCAATAAACCTGCAAAGCGTTAGGCGGTGGTCCATTTTCTTATATTATGTAATAAACGGAAATTAACTGTAATTCAATTTAAATTTATTTAGAAAAAATTTACGTAATAACATATGAAATTGGTTTTTCTGAAGCTTAGTTTCTCATGATAAAAATCTATATTAAAAATCTTTTCTAGAAAGAAAAAATCTGATGTGTCGAACACATGACTTCCTTGCACGTCTATTAAATCAAAAATGTTTTTTACGCACTTCCTCTAAACTTATTTGTTTGAAAGAGATAAAATAACGATAATAGTAAGGTTTAGCGATTTCTATCCAAATATTTCGATATCGCCAAGCTGAGTTCAATTTGAAAGATTTCCTTCTGGCACTTTATTTGGCGATATTTCACCAAAAGCCGACAAACTTGAGATAGTTTGCGAGATTTTGGGGATAGCCAAAGTAGTCATTGACCACAGACTTTCAATGAATTGAATGCATCCACACACCTTAATATATTTAAAGTCATTTGGCTCCCCCTGTAAATAAATTCCCAGTCGATTGCTGTCAAAAAAGATATTGAAAACAGTTAGATATTATAATATAGTTCTAAATACAAAAGTTCAAAATTCTACGGGTTAAAGTTTTAAAGTTATACAAAATAAGAAATAATTTTTGGCGCCAAATTTGGCAATATTTCGGCGAAACTCGTCAATGTCGACGACATTTGGCGATATTTTAAGCATGGACCAACAATGACAGATTATCGCCAAATTTGACGATATTTCGCCAAAACTCGCCAAGAACGATTACAAATGGCGATACTTTGGGCATGGACCAAATGACTGACTATCGCCAAATTTGGCGACATTTCGGCAAAACTCGCCAAGGTCGAGGACAGACGGCGAGATTTTGGGCATGTACCAAACAATGACTGACTACAATTGTATTATATTGAAGATGTCCATAGACATTAAAGTACTGAAATTCTTTTCGGTGGTCCTGTAAATAAACTCTCCAGTAGATTGGAACCAAAAATCGAGATGCACAACTCGATGTTACAGCAATCTTATATATGGAATTTCATAATAGTTTTTGAGATTTGAGAGTTAAATATGCACACATACACCAAAAGTTGCCAAGCTTGGCGACTTTTGGCATAGTTCTTGAGGGAGGCACGTGACCGTGGTCGGACCATTACCTAACTTATATGGTAGGACGGTATTGTGCTTGAAATGGATGAATGTCCCTAAAATTGCCATTGACCGTAATGTATTGGAAATTTTTTGAGTGTTCCTGTAACAGAAATGTAAATGATAAAGACACTTTTTTTAATGGAGAAATTCATTTTCTAACTCTTTACAGTATATATCACTTCTGAGTCGTTTGAAATAGCCCAATACCTCTAAAAAACGCTTTGATGAATTTCGGCCCATAGAGCGTAATGTATTTCGAATCTTTTAGGCGGTTCTGTAGATAAACTATCCAGTCGAATGGAACCGAAAGGGGAGGTGCACAACTAGATGTTACAACAATCCTAAATATAAAGTTTCAACATTCTACGCCTAATAGTTTTTGAGATATACGAGTTTAATGAATTTCGGCCCATTGAGCGTAATGTATTTCGAATGTTTTGGGCAGTCCTGTAGATAAACTATCCAGTCGAATGGAACCGAAAGGGGAGGTGCACAACTAGATGTTACAACAATCCTAAATATAAAGTTTCAACATTTTTAAGATATGAGAGTTTAATGAATTTCGGCCCATTGAGCGTAATGTATTTCGAATGTTTTGGGCGGTCCTGTAGATAAACTATCCAGTCGAATGGAACCGAAAGGGGAGGTGCACAACTAGATGTTACAGCTATCCAAAATATGAAGTTTCGACATTCTACGCCTAATAGTTTTTGAGTTAGGCGAGTTTAATGACTTTCGGCCCATAGAGCGTAATGTATTTCGAATCTTTTGGGCGGTCCTGTACATAAACTATACATTCGATTGCGACCAAAAGGGGAGGTGCACAACTAGATCATAGAACAATCTCAACATTTTACGACCAATAGTTTTTGAGATATGCGCGTTACATACATACGTACGTACAGACGGCATGGGGAGGTGCACAACTAGATCATAGAACAATCTCAACATTTTACGACCAAAAGTTTTTGAGATATGCGAGTTACATACATACGTACGTACGTACGTACAGACGGCATGGAAAAACTGACCACAATAGACTCGCCGCTGGTCAAAATGAGTTGCAGACGCGTTCATATGATCGTGCATGCTAGCCTACGATGAGATGCATCGAAAAAATTCTTAAAATTAAATTTAGAGGTAATCAAAATTGGCTTTTTTATCGAAATTTGGCCCCCAAACTTTTTCGGGATCACATTACTGCCTTATACTACGTACAAGGAAGTAAAAATGCACATTTCAATTCTCCAATGTATATAGATTTGAAATATGAGAAAAAAAGTATTACACAATTTTTGAAGCGACTTTGGTCCAAAAAAATTGAGCACTCAGAGGGTTAATATTCGCTATGCAGTAGTACATAAGACTATATACTCGAAAATATTTTATAGCTGACGGGTTTAGCATGATTCATCTTTCTTTTCTGCAATAATCTGAAAAGAAAAAAAGAAAGAAAAAAGAACTGCGATTAATAGTGGAGATTACAGGTTATTCATTTGATCAATTGACTCGAATAGAGGAATCTGAATTATAAAGATCTTTTCTCGGATTGATAATAGTAATGATAATAATAAAAAAAATCTTTTTAGCAGCGATATCTTTAGAAAAATCCCCCTGGGATGTACCGGTTCATTAGCTTTGGCAGAGGGATAATTTCTTGTAAATGTTTCCGTGAATACCTCTTAAATAAATGGAACACTGTTAAGTTAATTGCAGAAAGATATATTTCTCTCTGGAACTGTGTGTGTGTGTGAAATAAATACCGCTGACTTTTTTCTTATTACACTGGAACCATGAAAAAATTAATTTATTTCTATTTGACTTGTATGCACATGCATGTATAATAAAGACATTGCGTGCATGCACACGTATTTCTAAAGAAAGAAATCAGAGAAAATACTATTGCTGTTAAGAAATTTTTCAGTGATTTAATAGTTTTGTTTCATTCTACAAAAATATCTTTATAAAATAATAAGAAAAATAAAACTATTACTTTAAAAGCATTAAAATACAGTTCTTTTTTTTAAATGGTGTGTTAGAGTTAGGAATGTTTAAAGTTACTTTTTTTTTATATTGACTCAGAAACGTCAACTGAAAACTTTCGTTTGAATAGTCTGGGTTTGTCACTGACACAATTCGGTTGTTCTGATACTGTCCGTTATCTAGCATTAAAAACTATTGCAAACAATATTTTCTTACTGTATTCCATCAGAGATTCGGCGTTTTTAAAAATAATACTCTATGCGTTGGATACATTAGAAAATATTTTCAGCATCAATATTTAGTTAATATTAAGTGAATATTCTTAATTTAAGACCACTAAAACATATTTTCAAATATTTACATAAATTACGGGATATTTTACAATACCCGTCCTGATATTGAGAAAGTTATGTTGTTTCGGTATTACCTTTCCAGTAGATGAGATACATTAGTATATATATATATATATACAATATAGCGCCAATACTTCACAATTATTGAGCGTACACCCTGTATAACTACAGGGTGACTGCTAATTCATCGAACAAATTTTGAGGACACTGTAACAGTCACATTTTTTATAGGAATATACGGTCAAAAGTGAAGCGTCGAAACACAAACACGGGAAAGAACAAATGCAGGAGACGAAGGAGAAACGGAGTTAATAGTTGCTTCCGTTGCCAGTAAATAGCCAGTCGGCATTGATTTGGGGAAGAGAGGCCATTCTCGTTTCATTTTTCGTCCATTCACCATTAGAAACCGCATGTGGTTTCAGCATGACGGGGCGCCAGCCCACTTCACATTAGATGTTTGCCAGTACTTGAATGCGGCATTTGGCATGCGATGGAGTGAACGTGTTGGATCTATCTCTTGGCTACCCCGGTCTCCCGATTCAATGCCCCCCGATTTCTTTTTTACGGGGACATTTGAAGAAAGCCGTTTATGCCACTCCAGTAGACTCCGATGTAGATCTCGTTCCTGGAGTATCCGTAGCTGCTGCACTTGTGCGTGAAATTCCTGGTATCTTTGAAAGTGTTCGTCAATCGCTGCACCGGCGCTGTCAAGCATGTATCAGTGATGATGTACGCAAATTTGAACATTTATTGTAAATCAATTTCCACTTGTAAACGAGGTTATGAAAATAAAACACTTTTCCTATCATTTGTTCTTTCCTGTGTTTGTGCTTCGGCGCTTCACTTTTGACCATACATTCCTATGCAAAATGTGATTGTCATGATGTCCTGTACCAGTCCTCGAAGTTTGTACCATGAATTAGCAGTCACTCTGTATATTCAAACAAATATTGGTTATACTGGAAAGAAAAGATTTATCGCAACATTTCGATAATTTGGTGGGAGGAATATGGGTTCAAAGTTTTCCACAATTTCCACAAAGTTTTCCACAATGCATTAGAAAGTATTGGAGTATAATAATAAGATATATTTTGCAATTTACTGTGTATGTTATACGTCCAAAAACCCAGCTGGCAAGGGCAGTTTATAAAGAGACCTTTTTACGAAGGCAGCTCCCAAAACAACAAAAGTTCTTTTTGGGGGTGTAGAGAAAGAGTTAGTCTGGTTATTAGTCACACTGTTGGGAGTGACGCAATCTCCACGCCTGAATATCCCGAGAGATGCGCTTGCATCGCTCGGATGCTGAGTTTTTCTTTCAGTCATTCAAAATGGAAGCTCCCTTTGAATTCTACCCGCGGCCAAATGCGAATTTCATGTACCTATTCAAATTTTTATGCTATAGACGTAAAACTGGTTTAAAATCATCACTAATCGACGAAAGTGTAATGAAAGTCGAGCATGGATCTCGAAAACGTTCTCAAATGATGTCTCGCCTACAAAATTTGGGTTGGAACGTTATCGCTCACCCACCCTACAATTCACCCATGAGAAAGAGTTCCCTGAGTTGAAGGAAAATGTGTTTGCTCCAATGTCAGCTGAAAGGCGAGGTTCAATTTATCCTGAAGGCAAGATGGTATGAAATGAGCGTTGCAAAACTGAGTTAACAAAAATTTATCGGCCGAAATAGCATTTATGTAGGAAGATAATCTTTTATTTAATCTTTAAAATTGATGACTATCAGATAACATAAACTATTGTTTATGTAACCAAAAATTTAGGAGACCTAAGTTTTGGGATTACTCTCATATAAGCTGTTATGAATGATAGATAATTGTATTATTGTTATCTTTTTAATTCAATTAAATTGAAATATTTGAAGTATGCATACGTGTTAATAGTAGACCATTGATATTATTTAGTTTCAAAATGTAATAACAAAGATGGTGATATAACTTACTAATAAGAAAGAATGCTTAATAAGTCAAACTTTGTCTGCTTTGACAAAAATCAATGGATTCAATGTGCTCTTGCTGATTGATTGATAGATTTTTAACTGTATCCTTCAGACTAAATAAAATATTCAATCCATTTCTGTTAAATATATGTGAATAACGGTTAGAAGTGAATTAGTTATCGGACTTCTATGTTAATTTTTTTTCAAAGTACGGAAATCGTTAATTGATTAGAAGGTTACAAAACATTTATCTGGTAACTTGCGTGTAAGAAAATCATTATAAAATAAAGTATCTTTAATTCCATTTTAAGTTTTAAAACCCTTTGTAAATTAATGCCACTGAATATAAATTTTTCTTAAGCTTTCCTTCCTTTTTTAGAAAGAAGGTTAAAATAAATTATCCAGACTAGATAACAAATAATTTTAACTATGATTTGAAAGGCATTTTTGTCTTTCAATTTCTGATGTATTTTTCGTGCACTTATTTCCTATTTTAATTTTTTATTTTCAAAAAGTCTGAAATTTGCAAAATGTATGCTTATTTTCATTCTGAATAAAAGGGTATTAAAAAAAGACGAATTTAAGGTGATTTCATTGAAAAACAATTATATTTGTTGTGATTACACTTGTCATCACGGGGGACTTTAAATAATGAACAGAAGTATGTCACTTTTTATAGTTTTTAACGTCTCCATTCACCGTCTCCAAGCACACTATTAAGTAATTTTAAGTTGTTAATAAAATAAAATTAATAGATATTTGCCCTATCAAGGGTCAAACATTGGCGTAACACGGCGCAATGAAAACGGCTCATATTATTGAAGCAATCATTTATCTTTCATCTCTTGGATAACATTTTAAATATCTATTTAAAATTCAAGTTAAATCATTCCAAATACATTAATTATACAACACCTTGTAGCAAACACCATTATTTTACTTTCACAACTGCCCCATGAATAATGTAATGAAGCAAATAAAACAACGCATATTCATGTCTCTCAAACACGGCCCTTGTTGAACAATCATTGACTGCAACCCTGTTCTGTTAAAAGAGGTAAAATAAAGACACTCTTACATGTATCAATGGAGAGCACGCTATCATAAACCTCAATAATGTTTTGTTTGAAATTATGAACGTTTTTTAAGTGTACTAATAGTTTAAATAATGGTTGATAGTACTTGTAGGCTGTTATGTTATGCAATTATATTGTGAGCTTCTATTAAAACTATTAATGATAAATTTAGAAGTTTTAGTGAGGTACATGTACAGTTCGTAGGAATAGTGTGTACGAATTTTGTGGTAGTGGATGCATTTTTACGGCATTTAGGCAATGGATCAGCTGTCGGATAGACGAATCGAGAGGCAAACCAAGGTCTAAAGCATTTGACTTTGTTCGAAAATATTATTTAAAAGAGTAGATTTCTGCATTATATATTCTATTAGCATGTTCTGTCAAAAAGGTATGATTTTTACTTTTGTAGACATCAAATAAATTGATTTGTGTAAATGACGGAAGATTTACTTTATGTTTTTGGCGATATAGATTCAAGCCTTTTCAGATTTATTTTCAAAATTAAATTGTAGAATGTTTTTGCTTTTTCATTTAACCCTTTAACGCGCAGTGTTCCCGCTCTGGGAACACCAAACTCTGACGCTTTGACTGTTGCCAGTCACGAATAATAGATTTGATTTCTATAAAAATTGTTGAGGGTGACATAGCTCCACGAGAATCCTTTACTTTTTAGCACGTCATTTCCCGTAAAAAACATTGTCACGATTATTTTTAACAGCACTGACATCTGCTGAAAAATTGAAGAATGCGAGAACAGCTGGATAGATTGCCCAATTCTGAAAAAAGGGCAGCCGTTGCCATCGCTCGACTTAACTACCAGCAAGATGGCGGACGATCGAAACGTTCATCGCGGGCCACAGATCTAGAGACCCCTTTTTTCGACGGCAGCTGGCTGTGCGGGGGCACAGCCAGCTGTCGTCAAAAAAAGGGTTGCTAGATCTGTGGCCCACGATGAACGTTTCAATCGTCCGCCGTCTTGCTGGTCGTTAAGTCGAGCGATGGCAACGGCTGCCCTTTTTTCAGCATTGGGAAAGGGTTGCGCCTCAAAGGGTTAATACGTATATTTTTTAAGTGTATATTATTTACCCTTAGACAGAAAAGCTCACAAATAAATAAAACACATTTCTACTTCTATGGATCTTAGGTCACAGTAATAATGGGATGACAATCGTCCAGATCGATAAGGAAGTAAAATCTAGATACTTTCAGAACAATTTAGTTCCCAAAAGGTGGAGCCCTACTAGTATTAGCTTCTCGAAAGATCATTAAAACAAGTCATATCATGTACTTGGAGTATTTTGGATTAGATTTGATAAGAGGTGTAGGAAGAGAGAGAATGAACTTTTTTCTGTGTGTTGAAGAACATATTTTGAAACTGTCGAAAAAGAAAAAAGTTCGATACGTGCTTACATGTAATGGATTTATGAATATATATATGGTTTAGTAAAAAGATGCATTTTTAATAAAAGTATCTTCAGTATCTTCAAGAAATTTAATTTTAACTTACAACACATAGCATGTTTTATCCCTTATATAAACTTTCTGCAGTTCGTTTACGTTTGTATCGGTTGTGGTAGCTATTTCCTACTTTTTTTCCGTTCTGGAAGAAAACTTTACTTTTTAAAATAGTAAAAACAATATTGAAAAATGTTTATAATTATGGCTATTTTGTCCATCCGTCTTTTTGTGTATCTCTCTATTCATGCATACCTCAAATAGTCTCGATTGACACAGAATCTTTGAATGCCTTTTACAAGCCATGTATCTATTAAAGATCTATATATCAAGGGTACCGTAAAGTAATGCCGAAATGCCGTTTTTACGTATTTCAGTATTTTGCCTTGCCAAAACTACAGAAGGTAATAATACGAAATTTAGCATGGGCGTGAATTTTTTAATATATGTGCTAATAGGGGTTAGACAGCATTTCATAAAATTCGTAACCTATGGTGGTATCGGGGAACGTTCTTTTAGCATATCCGGCATGTTCTCGTGACAAACAAAAGAGCTATCCATAAATTCTTGTTGAGAAATGCAACACTTGAGAACACCTAAAAAACAATATCAGTGCATTTTAAAAATTGTACTCTCCAAGGAAGGTGGATGTGAAAATAGGGGGAGGGTGGCCATCTTTCTTGGAAGAAAAAAAAAAAAATTATTTTTACAATTCTTGCTTTAAAATGTAACAGATATGAATCCTAAGGTTAGTTTCAGCTTGCTTGCAACTAAGAGCTTTTCGAAAATTTGTTTGCTTGAATTTTATCTAAAAAAATGACATTAATTTACAGTCTCCTTAATATTCCCCATTAATAGTTCCGGACCCATAAATTGTTCATTGAACCCTCTAACGCGCAGTGTTCCCGCTCTAGGAACACCAAACTCTGACGTTTTGACTGTTGCCAGTCACGAAGAATAGATTTGATTTCTATAAAAATAGTCGCGGGTGACATAGCTCCACGAGAATCCTTTACTTTTTAGCAGTCATTTCCCGTAAAAAAAGGGTCACGATTATTTTTAACAGCACTGACATCTGCTGAAAAATGGAAGAATGTGAGAACAGCTGGATAGATTGCCCAATGCTGGAAAAAGGGCAGCCGTTGCCATCTCTCGACTTAACTACCGGCAAGATGGCGGACGATCGAAAAGTTCATCGCGTGCCACAGATCTAGAGACCCTTTTTTGACGCAGCTGGCTGTGCGGCACAGCCAGCAAAAAAAGCGCCTCAAAGGGTTAATGGGTCATACGAAATAATCCCAATGCATTAAGACCTATGGGCTGTATTTGTAGTACATCTTAGATAATTTTTTTAAAGCAAAACGAAACATGGTCAGAAACTAAATTTAGTTTTTTCCTGTTTTACCTTTGTTTTAATCTCAAAATATGCAGTGATTAAACATCATAAATCGCTAAATGCACATCTCGCGTAACACGATGTTTTTCTACCAGTTATTCTGCTCTGAAAGAAAAGAGACATTTACAGGTAATTCGTTACAATCGAAGTTTATAGCAAACTTTATCGATCACAAAATTTCTTATTTGAGTAGTCTCTCATAAAATAAAAAAGTGTTCATGATTTCTGTTCCTTATCGATTCTAACTAAGTTTGAAGATTTATTTATTGTTTTGTTCTTATTCTCAGAGTTCGCAACAATACAAAAGATAAATGAATAAATCATGGCAAACGCTGTAGGTTTTTAACACATTTTAATACTTCTCCTTTTTTGCCCAGCTTTGCTTTCCCGTAATGGTCTTGAGCGATTTAATTCAATAAAACAATGTTACTACAGTGATGATTGTATTCCCTATTTATAGCTGTTTAATCATACATAAGCAGCATACCGAAACTTTGTGATAGTCTTAAAACTAAAAGTTGAAGTGATAATCAAAAATGTTTTGAGAAGTCGAATTTCGACAACGCTGTATACATATTCATAGACATTAAAAACAATGATCGATGCAGTCGCGTTTACTGTATATTTTAATCCTTTGTTATGTGAGTTCAATAATTGAATTTCACTCAGCAAAGAAGAAGGATAGCATCGATTTCTAGATATTTAACATAACAAAGCAGTGAAAAGATGTTTTGACACTTTTTAGCATAGACCTCAGGCTCAAACCGCCAATATGATAATCCGTTACTTTGTTCCGAAGCTTCCCAATGAACAAAAGGTGTTCATCCCTAAAACAAAACCGCGGGAAGAAGAACAAAAAAAATAAATAAATAAAAAAGATAAAACCGTTTTTTGAATATCACCCATAAGTTATGCGGTCTACTTATCAAAAAAGCCAAAATGTGGGAGGAACGGGGTGTCGAGTTCTATTCAACTTTTTTTAGTTACGTCATTTTCCTTTTATTGCCCTCTCAACACTTGTCTTTCAACTGAAGTGGAAAAAAAAATTTCTTTTTCTTCCAGTCGAGGTAAAAGGATCTTCACGAAACTTTGTTCACCGATAAATAAGCACCCCCTTTGTTTGTTTATTTGGTTGCGTTCTTTATTTTTATTATTTATTCTTCTTCTTTCTTTCGGGTTGGAGAGTAGTGTATGCAAATGCAGATAATGGAGTGACAGGGGCAGCGGTTTATCGATCCAACAACGCTTGCCCGATTAGCCAAACAAATGGACCGGCACTGTCTTTCTCCTTTTATTTTTTAACTTTTTCTACCTTCAATGGTTGCAATTGATGGAATTTGGTGGTGAAGGTTGGCGTATGTTTTGGCGGGATGTTGAGTAATTTATTGGATGTTCTTAGAAGTCTCTGAACATGATAAAAGACTAAATTTTAAAGATCTGCGGTGTTATAGGCTACGCATTTAAATCTCACGGAAAAACTTCAACAATTTAAATTTTACACATAACAATTAGCGACGATTTAAAAAGAAGATAGTATGTACGACATATTTCTTATTATGTATATAAGAAATACGTAATTATATTAAGAAATACTAAAGAAATATTATAAGAAATAATAAAAGAATTAACTGTATTATAAGAAATACCTATTGTGGAATTTCCGACAGGGTCAGAAATTCCACAATAATTTGCTCTTAGTTGATGTGATGTAAACGAACTCGCGAAATACAACTTAAGTACCCTGTAAAATCTAGAACTCAGCTGATTTATGTTGAATAAAGGGCCGTGAGTTCTGTCACCTAGTATTTTTGTGACTAATCATATGATATGGTTCCAAGTTTTGTATCCAGTGCAAAATGCTGCGGTATTTGAATTTCAAATTAGCCCGAAACTGCCGAGCATTGAAAAATATAATCGCCCGACAAACTTTATCCGCCACTCCATGTTAAGCAGTGTTCATTTTCACACTCAATGGGGTGACATGATACAATATTTAGGAGCTTTTCCTGTCTCTTTAAAGGATGTTTGCCTCTATCTCTTAGAAAAGCACAGTCTTCACATCATTAAAAAGATAAAAATAGAATTTATACAGTACAACAGATATTATTTTGACGAGCAAGAGGAATGTTAGCTCACCTATCTTAACCACAGACCTGAATGAAGACACAGTTCACACAAAGTCAAGTTGTCATTGAACTGCCACACAAATGTTTTAAAACATGAATCTGACAGACATGAAGATATTTGTGTAGGGTGTTTCACGAAGGACCCCTAACTTTGAAAATAAATAACTCATATCGGTGATTAACAGAAGCATGAAACCAGTGGTATGTTATATATATATATATATATATATATGAATTAAAAAATTAAGAATTTAATACAGAAGTCACAGCATTATAGTTCAAAATTACACCGATAGATGGCACTGCGAGCTGTAAGACGAATCTGTCTCATTTGCTGACCACATAACCGCTCCATTGTCCAAAACTTATATGCAGTCAAATACCCCCCTTTAAAGGGATAAGTCAAATATCTCACAAACATTATGCATGTCACCCCATTGAGTTTTAACGTGGAGTTAGAGAAATTTTTGAAGGCACGTCGATCGTTTATGTTTTCCAGTGCTCGGTAGTTTGGGACCAGTTTAAAATTCAAAGCGTATTTTGCTGCATTTTACGTAACGTGTACGGAAAAGAAATCTTTCACCACATTTTCTGCTTCAATTCCACAATCAACAACTAAAGAGTTTATTGTTGCTTTGCCCAAGCAAAAAAGCTCTTCCTTTTGAGTAGCCTTTAAATCTATGACACGGTTTCGATGAGGATGTGATTCTTCAAAAGTCATTAGATCACAGCATTTATTTTTTACATTCTCGCCATGTTGTTATATCCTTAGTTTTGATAATCAATCTACGCGAACATTTCTAACTTTAGTTATTTTCTGCAAAACAAATGTAGGTTATAAATTAAAAATTTTCTTATGCTGTAAAGGACAAAAATATTAAAAATCAGAGGTGAATGAATAGTCTGAAACGAAATTTATATTATCGCCAATTATTGTGGCTAAAAGCTATAAGACGACAGACAAAAAGAGAAAGAAATGACGGCTTTCAATTTTTATCTTTTTAACAGGATATAAAGTTCGCCAGTTTACAACACATCTGAAAAAAGAAATGAAATCGTGTTATAATTTTTTGCGATTTCCGGAATTATGACAGTGACTAACAATCCTTAGTGTAAACTGGTAGTACACATTCCTACACTGCTTGAGTGGATGCCTTTATATTTGGCCGCAAAACCACAAAAGGTAATTTTTCTTCCAAATTAGTACTATGGGAATTCTTCCGGAATGGCCGTACCCCCCCCCCTTCACCGCATCTCGCCAATTCCGACGCCAAGCGAATCTGCTGCCTCCGACTTCTCTGCATCTGACGGGCCGCCCCGCCCAGGCATAGGGGGCTCCGAGATTAATATCCCTTTTCGAACTCCCGGAACACAATCGGGGGTCATCTATCTTCTGACATCGGCAGCCATACTCCCCCCTCCCCTCCTTCCTCCCCCCCTTTTTAGTATTTGACTGTATTGGAATGCCCCCGATTTCACAAAAGCCTGCTTTCCCCCTCTTTGCCTTAATGGTTGAGGTGTCTTTAACGAATGCCTTTATGTTGGGCTTAAACAAAGGGTGCCGGTGTCCGATTGTGGCTGAGCTGAAAAGCCGATCGCTTGTGTCTTTTCAAGAGTTAAATGGAGCTCGGAGTGTTTACGAACCACAAATAGGGAAAGTTGCGAAATATTTGTACAAGCGTTTTAAAGCTCAGATGCTAGGGAAGGGATAATTTGGCTTACCGCTGTTATTAAAGTTCCTTACATTTATGGCATGTAAATACCCCGGGTCTGTTCTATTATCAGTTTTCTATTATGTTCGAATTCTAAGGTAGTGCATTTAACAAATTAATTTTACTAACTTTTCTTTCCCTTCTCCCGGCCCCAACCCCATTGGTACCACAATAATGCTTCAGTCTTCACAGGAAAAGAAAGAAGTTCTATCTGCGAAGCAAAGAACTAGAAATAAATCATAAGTGATGGAAATAAGTTTAAATTTGGGGAACAAAATTTTAGTGAATTTGTCCGTTTAGGAAACGTGAATATTTATCAAATTACTCAAATCGAGCGACTCTTTTTATTTTACATTATATGAGAACTCGTTTCACTTTGAGAAGAGCGTGTTGTGACAACACGGAATGGAACAAGTGCGATGACTCAACAACTATATATCATTACAGAATGGTATGTGTGATCACATATCTTAATTATCAATTACTTAATTGTTAATTATTTCTAAATTTAATCTGTGTTCAAAATTTATTCTTTGCGTGTTCGATTAGGCTTTTCTTCGCTTCGCCTGCAAAGTTTTATTTTTTTTCACCTGCCTTACTTAAAAGCGATCTTCCGTTTTCATTTATTTTTATTTGTTTTTTCTCTTTGGATGAGAAAAGCCTACAGTTCCTTTCGTAGTATATTGTGCTGTTATGTTTTAGGTTAATACTTTTCCTCACATCACGCCACTTCTGCGGTTTTGTCAGGATAGCTATTTATTTCTCTTTTGCCGGTTGGAGCGACGCGGATTCAAATATAATTATACAGAAATGTATTTAACGTCTACTGGCGTCTCTTTGTTTTCGCACTTTCTTTCGCGTGCCCTTGGGCGTGATTTGTTTCTGTTACTACTTTCTTGGCTTGAGTTTCTCGTCATCTTTCTCGCCTTGGCAGTTGCCTTGAGAAGCTACGTTTTTTTTTTTTTTTGTGGGGGGGGGGGTCTGCCCAGCCACCGCAGGACTTTATACAAGGCCGTAGCGCTGGGGGCGCTATGGACGGCTCACCCCCCCCCTGGAAAAACCTAAGCCCCCCCCCTAGAGCAATTAACAGGCACCAGGAATACTTTTTAAAAAGAATAATTTTTTACTGTATCTATCCTTGTATATAAAAATCAGGCCCGGACTGGCTAGGTCGGCTGGACTCGCTACGCTCGCTTTCCGTGTGATGCCTTCGGCCCCTAATAAGGCGTATTCGTAAAAAAAGCATAATTTCAAAAGAAGAAACTTAAGATTGGATCAGATAGAATGTTACCGAGCTACACATCGCTTGGTTATGCATGTTCTCTGGAACATAAAAATTTAAACTTCTCACAATTTTTAATTATGTAAAAGCTTTGGAAAACCTTGCGTGTTTGTCACCCATGGCGACTTTTTATTATTTGGCGATTTACACAAACTCATAACTGCCAATAATTACTGCTCAAGTAAGGTTTCCGTGTAAATCGTTATCCATGTATTCATATACATAATTCTTTGCAGATTGGCGTATTTAGCAGCACGAAATATACCATCTCGCCGCGCTGACAAATATCCAAGCTGTACTGTAACTGCTATAATGCCATGGTCAACGCCGCCAAACAATTTTACTGTAGCAAATAAGCTGAACCTAGCCGGCTTTGCTATAATCTGCATTTTAATTATTTTTCATTTTCAAGATACTGGGTGCTAACATTTTGAAAAACGCGTTTTAGAGTTACCCTGCTTGGAGGGACAGTCTTTTGCTAGATCGTACCTGTACCTGATGCCAAAAAGGCGCTTTTTAAATCAGCTAAAATTAGTTATTCTGTTTTGGAAAAACGAATAACCGGTAATTCTAAACTCCTGTTATCTAAGGGAACTTTGTGTAACACACTTTGACATATTTATGTCCCAAACTTTTAAATTTGGCATACAATTGGTGTCATTCTCTTTCATGTTTGTCAGTTTCACGTGATACTGACGTGATACGTGAATTTTCAAATCTACACACTTAGAATTGCTTTTTTGCAAAGGCATGAATGATTTTATGCTGGCGAAAATTGCCTAGCCTAGCAACTATTATGCTTATTTTTTCAGTTTTTTATTAATATCTTCTAAAATAATTCTAATTTCGAAATTTAAGTCAACTTATTGGCTTCCCCGGAATTTTCCGAATTCGTGGACACCTTTGTCGAAACTCAAATCCTGACGGTTTCGAAGGAGATATCAGAACAAGCTTGCGGCAGCGGCCGTTACTTTTTTTTAGAATAGAGGGAAATAAAAGGTAGTCCATAATACTCAGGAATAGTGAAGCTTTCTGTTAGTGAAAACATCTTTAGAATCGGTTCAGTAGTCATAGAGATGCCCTTAGCGCGTAAAATAATAGAATTATTTTGATTGTCCATGTAAAAGAACTATTTATGCTATATGCATTAAAGGTACCCTTTAATACCCAGGAATAACGAAATTTTCTATGAGTGAGAAAATTTTCAAAATCGGCTTAATAGTTACAGAGGTACACATAGAGCGTAACGTAATTTTTATGAGTGTCCCTGTAAAAGAATTACAGTATGCTATATACAAGAAAGGTAGCCTACAATACTCAGGAATAGTGCAGCTTTCCGTCCGTGAAAAGTTTTGGAATCGGTTCATTAGTTCCAGAGATCGTAATGTAAATCGAATGAGTATCCCTGTAAAAGACCTATTTGTGATATGTGTATGACAGGTAGCCCATATAATACTCAGGAATAGTGTAGCTTTCTATCAGTAAAAAAAAAAAAAAAAAATAGAATAAGTACAGACGTGAAAGAAATACCCATGCAGCTTAATGCATTAGAATTAATTTGAGTGTCCCAGTAAAAGACCTATTTAACTTTTATTTTATTTTTAAGAAATTCATGAAAGGTAGCCAATTGCTGAAGAAAACTCTGTTTAATTTCTAGAGTCCAGTAGGAGTAGTCCATGTAAAAGAACTATCTATGCTATATGCATTAAAGGTACCCTTTAATACCCAGGAATAACGAAATTTTCTATGAGTGAGAAAATTTTCAAAATCGGCACAAAGTAGAAAATTCTAGTAATGAGTGCACTTGTTAGGATGAAACAATAACTTTATTGCTTCTAGCTGTACAAAATTTAAAGGCACTAACGGCCAGTAGCTTGCTCTAACAGTCCGCTCAGTACCGAAGCTTTCACAGATGTTGTAATTCACACCCAATAAAGTACTTCCACTAGTAAAATATTCAGTGGAATCGTATTAGGGATTGCAGGAACAGTCCCTCAAGACTAAGCAATGAGGAATTTACACAGCGCTTAAAAACGCGACTTTAAAAACATGCAAATTACTACTTCTATAAGCGCTAAGACAGAGTCTTATGGTCTCAACAGAACGGACGTCTATTTCTCATAGCAATCAAAAACAGACCGACTCAACCGGGTCCGCACGCTGTCGTATTTATAGGGGATGCAGAAGCTATTAGAAATTTCTCGAAGGATCCCCTTAAAGAGCGAATTTTGATTACGTCATAGGAATCATTAGACCATAGTTGAATCATTAGACTATTATGCAATATTAATACAGGAAAGTGAAATTTATAGGCCCCATTGGAAAAATCGCGCCAAATATCTGAAATATCGCCACGCCGGCAACTTTTTGGCGAAATATCGCCAAGTTTGGCCCCAAAAATAAGTGACCCCAAGAGTGACGTCAGCTAAGCTCTAACATCAATATTTCTCGAGATTTTAGAAAACCCTATGCTAACCAATGGGGAAACCCAAAACTTCATATCTCCCGGTCTACGTAACCGATTTTGATGCAACAAAATACGAAATTTAATTATTTGGCGCGTAGAATACGAATTTTAAGCTAGTTTACCCCTAGAACAGCCGATTGGCCCAAAAATTCGTGAAACTATTAATACTTAAGAATAGAAGACTTCTATTACAGAAAAAGTTTTTGATTCGGTTCAACTGTTACAGAGATATTGGCTTCCTCGGGATTCGATTCTTAGGTTCCTCGTTCTAAAGTCCAGTGTATGTAGAAAGTTCTAGTAAAAAGTCCATTTGTCAGGATGGAACACAGATTTTATTTCTTCTAGAACTTCGTCGAACAATCAGCTGTGCAAAATTCACAGACACTAATGGCCAGTACCTTCCTTATAATAGTCCTCTCAGCACAGAAGCTTTCACAGATGCTGTATTTCTTGCAAAAAAAAAAAAAAAAAAAAAAAAAAACACTTCTACTGGCAAAATTCAATTGAAACTTACAAAGGAAATCATAAACAGTCCCTCGGGACTCAGCAATGAAGAATTTACACTCTATACTCAAAAACAAGCAAAATACTGCTTCCAATAGCACAATTTACAGAGTAATGCATCGAACTCAATTAGAGTTCAAATATAACTATGTAACTGTAACTATCAAATGTAACTATTCTTGTGGCCTGCTCTATTTATAGGTGTCGCAGAAGCTAAGCAAAAATTCTGGTAAGAGCTATTTCTCGAACAACCGGCATAAAGCTCGAATTTTGATTACGTCACGGAAATGAAATTAGTAATTGTACAGAAGATATTTTTGTGAAAATAATTTTAATATTATATTGTGATGATAGTAGTATTTGTAAAATAAATATAGAAGCAGAGCCGTAGAGAATTAAAAAATGCAGGCGCATGTGATCGATGATAGTGGTTAGTGTTTGATGAATTAGTTGAACACAGGGTTTTTCCCTGATTTACGTATTTTCCTTCTAACATCTTAACAAACACACACATATCTAGAATACTTGAGCATGCAGTAAACATCTTTATCGAAGGAAAAGAAAACGATCACCAACATGCAAGGTGTGAATAATTCCTTGCACTAAATAAAACATCACTTCCGAACTCTATAGATGAAGACGAATGAAAATGCACTATTTCTTAAATCACCGTAATTGAAGAAAACAGATTATTGACGATAATGACAATTTTTTATTTTTAGGATCACAATATCACAATATAGGCTTCTAGGTTAAATTGCACACGATCAATATTGAAGTAAGGAGAAACAACATATTTTCACATAAAATTAGAATATATTATGGGCACGGACAGAGGCACAAGCCCCGAAGGGCAAGTGCTTGTCCAAACCTCCAACGCAGCTCTACTCTGCTCGCTAACTTACAACTAACTGCTCATATTCAAAGATGCACAGGGGGGTATGTCACGAGGTCAAATTTTGCCGTTAAGCTATTACATATGTAAGAGAGAAAAAGGAACACGAAAGACTTTACTAGAACCTTGGATGCATGCAGCTGCTCACAGAGAAGCAAAACAAAAAAAACTGAGGTCAGGGAGTAGTGCAATACTGCAAGTTAGGCTTTCATATGAATAATTGCGAAAAGAGGATGGGAAGAAAAAAATATAAATAAAACAGATTGCAGCTGTAAATTTGATTAGCATAGCAGAAGGCAGGAAATCGAAATGATTAAAAGTGCGTTATTGCCTTACAAATAAAATGGCTGAAAGGAAATTTGAAAGCTTTGAAAAGAGTTACTGTTAAAAACTTATAATTAATTAAATTTAGAATAGAGTATTATTTTAAATTTAGATAACAATAATTAAGATTTGTATTGGTAATTTTTTTATAACAAATATGCACGTTGTGTCAACGTGACATATACTCCCCCAAGTTTAGGAGAAAAAAATGTACGCATTATATATTCAATCAGCAAAACACAAGATAAAAATATTCACTTCTAAAGCAATATTGAGGATTCAGAGTCCTTGAAAAAAAATAAGGTGACTAGGTATATACTGAAAATATTACAGTTCAAATATAGTTTTGCGAATTACAGTCAGAAAAGTTCTTGAAAGATATCACCAATAAGCAATTAGTATCCCAATAAAAGAAATCTTTTTAACACAAGTCCTTTTTTTTATGCATAGACTTATGAGCTCAAATTCAATTACTATATGCAACATTTTCGCAATAAAACTTTGAATTTAAAGGTAATTGGTATAACTGTTCTGTTCAAAACACTGAAACAACTGCGTAACAGTCTTTAAAAAAAGTCCTGGAAGAACATCTTGTTACCATACATAAAATATTTGGCATGGAAATAAACTTTGGTAATACACATCAAGTTATGTAATTAAAACTATTCAATCTCAAAAGTTGTAATATATAAAAATATTTGTCACAATACTTAATAAAAACATACGAAACTTCTAATAATATACTATCGTCATATGCAATTTTTTTATATTCACTGTTTGAGAGACAACTTTCACATATAATATTCTCAAATTAATTCTTTAGGATCCAAAAATATTTTTTTTAAATTATAATTCTCAAGCATAATATTCATAACCTAGGATTTTATTATTATCATCATCAAAAAGGCCATTTATTTTGCTTCAACATGGATCCTTGTAACATTTTTATGGTACCAAAAAAATTATTTTAAAATGACAAGTATTGTTCATATCTGAACACATTAACCTTATAAACATAAAACATACACAATGTATTTTAAATAAATATCCAAAATAACAAAACAGTAAAAAGTTTTAACATTCTAAATAACAAAACAGTTTGTGTGTCTTGAAAAAAATTGAAAAAAAAAAAATATGTGTGCAAAAAAATGTAGTTTGGAGAAAATTGAAATTGTTTGATTTCACTTAATTTCTTCCAAGAATCAAAAATACACATATGCATAGAATAGTAGAAAATACAGAAAAATGTTTCAAAATGACACGTCATTGGGCAAAAAAATGCAAAATAACTGTGTGTAAAAAAATTACTGAAAATTTAAGAAAAGAAAAAAAACTTTATGTGACTTGTAAACAAGAAACTGGAACTATCCAATGCAAATAGGGGATCAGGCTATTCACATTACAAGGCTCAAGCACTCATTTAAAAGTACACAATGTGTGCAAGACAACAATATAATTCAAGAGATTAAAAAAATCAATACTTCAACCATAAAATTGTGTAAAAAATGACATAAAAGGTATATTGTGAGGTAAAAATTGGAAAAAAAATATATGATGCACATGTTGTGCCATGGACTTAAGTATGCAAGAATGCAGTGTGTATAAAAACAAAAACAAAAATAGTTGTGTACCTCAGAAAGGCATTGCCATGGACTTGAAAATTATAATAAGTGTGTGTGGGCGAAAAAAATGTGGCGAAAGCAGATTTTGACATGGTGAGGGAAAAAGAGTGCATGTACCTCAGAGAGGCTGTACCATGAATATCAAAATGTAAAATGCAGTATATAGAGAAAAAGTGTGAAGCATGGAACAAGCTGCATAAAAAAAACGCAACGCAAAGCAAGGCATACTGTTGAAACTATCAAGAAAGACAAAAGACGAAAAAAGAAAACTGGACAAGCCAGTAACCAAAAATGATGCAATCAAACACTATATCTCGCATTGCAAAAGGGTATGGAATTCAAAATATACAAAAAAACGAGTGTAAAATTGTAGCCCTAAAAAAATTTCACCAACATGTGTAAATTTCATAAAAAGTCTTACATGATAAAAATGGGTACACTAAAAAAATGAAAATTATGTAAACAAATGAAAACAATTATCATAAGGTATTTACAGCAAATCAAAAACATGTATATATCTAAATTAAATCAAATAGAATATAATGGGTATAAGTTTGTGTAACTCTTGAAAAGTTGTAATTGCTGTTCGGGGAAAATTATTATGAAACTCAAGTACAAGCAACAAGAGTTTAAGTTATAAAAATAAGAGACATTGCTTGTTGAGGAAAAGTGAATCTAATCTTATGTTATTATTACTTTATATAATCTGTTACTTGTATCCGTATAAAAAATTACGTCACATATACTACTACTATAATTAATTAGTACAGCAAATAAAAGTGTTCATGCAAAAATGACTGAAAAATTATCATAAAAATATGTTCTCAAATATTACTCATCATTTTTTTTTTACACTAAACACACACACAAATAAATTTCTTGGATATAATATTTATACATACATTAATACACTTCGCACTATTAGAGTTTCCAAAAAAATCAAGTAAACAAATAAGCAATAGGGTTCTTATAAAACAATTTAGCACTTTGAGAACATTTTAACGTCAAAATATCAAAAAGGTTTTCAAACGAAAAAAAGTTAAAATCCAAGTGGAAATGACAGTGCAAAAGAATACAATAAGAAAACTATATAATGCAACATACTTCGCAAACGGTTCGTGCCTGGTACTGGCACCAGATGTACAGAAGATATTTTTGTGAAAATAATTTTAATATTATATTGTGATGATAGTAGTATTTGTAAAATAAATATAGAAGCAGAGCCGTAGAGAATTAAAAAATGCAGGCGCATGTGATCGATGATAGTGGTTAGTGTTTGATGAATTAGTTGAACACAGGGTTTTTCCCTGATTTACGTATTTTCCTTCTAACATCTTAACAAACACACACATATCTAGAATACTTGAGCATGCAGTAAACATCTTTATCGAAGGAAAAGAAAACGATCATCAACATGCAAGGTGTGAATAATTCCTTGCACTAAATAAAACATCACTTCCGAACTCTATAGATGAAGACGAATGAAAATGCACTATTTCTTAAATCACCGTAATTGAAGAAAACAGATTATTGACGATAATGACAATTTTTTATTTTTAGGATCACAATATCACAATATAGGCTTCTAGGTTAAATTGCACACGATCAATATTGAAGTAAGGAGAAACAACATATTTTCACATAAAATTAGAATATATTATGGGCACGGACAGAGGCACAAGCCCCGAAGGGCAAGTGCTTGTCCAAACCTCCAACGCAGCTCTACTCTGCTCGCTAACTTACAACTAACTGCTCATATTCAAAGATGCACAGGGGGGTATGTCACGAGGTCAAATTTTGCCGTTAAGCTATTACATATGTAAGAGAGAAAAAGGAACACGAAAGACTTTACTAGAACCTTGGATGCATGCAGCTGCTCACAGAGAAGCAAAACAAAAAAAACTGAGGTCAGGGAGTAGTGCAATACTGCAAGTTAGGCTTTCATATGAATAATTGCGAAAAAAGGATGGGAAGAAAAAAATAAAAATAAAACAGATTGCAGCTGTAAATTTGATTAGCATAGCAGAAGGCAGGAAATCGAAATGATTAAAAGTGCGTTATTGCCTTACAAATAAAATGGCTGAAAGGAAATTTGAAAGCTTTGAAAAGAGTTACTGTTAAAAACTTACAATTAATTAAATTTAGAATAGAGTATTATTTTAAATTTAGATAACAGTAATTAAGATTTGTATTGGTAATTTTTTTATAACAAATATGCACGTTGTGTCAACGTGACAGTAATACTAAGCTACAGCGCAATATTAATGCAGGAAAACAAGCATTACTGGCCCCATTGGTAAAAGCGCACCAAATGACTAAAATGTCCCCAAGCTTGGCGACTTTTTGGCGAAATATCGCCAAATTTGGCGTCAAAAATAAGTTCCCGTAAGTCAAATCACCAAAGCTCTAGCATCAAAATTTCTCGCGATTTCTAGAAAACCCTATGTTAACCAATGGGCAAACCTAAAACTCCGTACGTCGCGTTCTAGTTAACCGATTTTGATGCAACAAAATGCAAAATTTAATTATTTGACCCGTAGGGTACGAATTTTAGAATAATTTTAATATCTGGGAGGCAGAACAAACCGAATATTCTTAACAATATATATATATTAGTGTTAGAGGGTCCCGCAGTGGTCTGGGCGCTAAACTCCGTTCCCATAAGAACACGGCAAGTGAAGCAGCATCCGGCTTGGCCAGTGCTTGGGAGGGACTTCCCCCTCTCGACCCGTCTGCTGTGGAACCGTGCACGCTAATGGGAGCTGGTGCACGTAAAATCCGTGGTGGCTCAAAGTCCTCCAAGTTGTTAAACGATACCTCTGGGGGTGCCGATTTCAGGGGGTTGGTCCCTCCTCTGGAATTGGTTCAAAATTACGGGACCCCGAGCTAAGACGGACTTCCTCCCACTGGGGCTCATTGAAATGGAAGCCGCTCCTTCGGCCCATCGCCTGCCTATATAGGGGGATCTGTTACCGCAACGCGGTTGCCAGAGGGCATTAGCAACAACAACAACAGCAGTATTAGAGGTGCCTTCAGAGCGTAATGTAATTCTTATGAGTGTCGTTGCAAAAGAACTATGTGATATAATGGAGAAAGTTACCTTATAATACACGGGAATATTGTAACTTTCTGAACATGAAAAATGTTTGAGAATCGGTTTAATATTTACCGAGATGCCATAGAGCGTAATCCAATTCTTATGAATCTCCCTGTAAAAGAATTATTTGTGAAATATGCATAAAAGGTAGCCTATAAAATACAGTGGTGTAGCTTTCTATTAGGGGAGAAAGTTTTAGAACTTGTATAGTACTTCCAGGGATGTACATAGAACGCAATGTATTAGAATTATTTTGAGCGTAACTGTCAAAGAACTATTTATACTATATGCATAAAAGGTAGACTGCATATTAATCCAGGGCGTAAGCTATTTTCAGTCCAAATTTTACGCAAATCCGTTCTACGGTTTTTGAGTGATTGAGTCAAAAACACTCAAACACACAAAAATGCGAACTTTTACATTTATCCTATTAGTAGAATAACTTTCAATAAAGAGACATAATTTTTTTAAATCAATGCTATAAAATACGGTATAATAATGCTTTTTAAAAATGTGGCTGTAATATACTTTGAAACAATAGACTATACCTTTATTAAAAATCGCTTTTAAGAAAGGGGCGTAACCGTTAGAATCAGTCAAAATATGTACGGTATAACAATGCTCTTTAAGAAAGTTTGTCAATAATATACGTTAAAACAGTGCACTAAACCTGACTTTCAACAAAGGGACGTTAATTGTTGGAAATAATGCAAAAATACACTGTATAACAATGCTCTTTAAAAATATGCGTCAATAATATGCTTTGAAACTGTGGACTAAATCTTTATTTAAAATGACTTTCAACAAAGGGAAGTAATTGTTGGTAATATTGCAAAAATGCTCAGTATAACAATGCCCTTTAAAAATGTGTGCCAATAATATACTTTGAAACAGTGGACTAAGCCTTTATTTAAAATAACTTTGAACAAAGGGACGTAATTGTTGGAAATAATGCAAAAATACAGAATATAACAATGCTCTTTAAAAATGTGTGTCAATAATATACGTTAAAACAGTGGACTAAACATTTATTAAAAATGACTTTCAACAAAGGGACGTTAATTGTTGGAAATAATGCAGAAATACACCGTATAACAATGCTCTTTAAGAAAGTTTGTAAATAATATACTTTGAAACAGTGGACTAAACATTTATTTAAAATGACTTTCAACAAAGAGGCGTAATTGTTGAAAAAAAGGCAAAAATTCACGGTATAACAATGCTCTTTAAAAATGAGCGTCAATAATATACTTTGAAACAGTGGACTGAACCTTTATTTAAAATGACTTTCACTAAAGGGACGTAATTGTTGGTAATAATGCAAAAATACAGGATATTACAATGGTCTTTTTGAATGTGCGTCAATAATATACGTTAAAACAGTGGACTAAACCTTTATTTAAATGTTTTTCAACAAAAGGACGTTAATTGTTGGAAATAGGGCAGAAATACATGGTATAACAATGCTCTTTAAGAAATTGTTTCAATTATATACTTTGAAACAGTGGACTAAACTTTTATTTAGAATGACTTCAACGAAGGAACGTAATTGTTGGAAATAAGGCAAAAATACAGGATATAACAATGGTCTTTAAAAATGTGCTTCAATAATATGCTTTGAAACTGTGGACTAAACCTTTATTTAAAATAACTTAAGAATAAAATTAAACAAATGGAAGTAATTGTTTCAAATATATGTAAAAATATGGGTTAAAGTCCTTATACACTGGATTAACTTATAGACAACCTTTCATGTATTAGCATAAATAGTTCTACAAGGACACTCAAAACAATTCTAAATCATTACGGCTCTGTAACCACCGAACTGAATCTGAATTTTTTTTTTTTTCACTGATAGAGAGCTATGCTACTCCTCAGTAATATGAGTACCTTTCATACACATTGTTACGAATTTTCGGGGCAACCCGCTGTTCCGGGGCTTAAAATATTTCAAAATTAGTATTTTACGCATCCAATAGTTAAATTTTGCTTTTTGTTGTATCAAAATCGGTCAACTATCACCAGAGATACGGAGGTTTAGGTTTCACCATTGTTTTTCTATGGGTTTCTAGAAATCTCGTGAAATATGGGTCCCAGGGCTTCGATCTCTTCACTTTTGGGGACTTACTTTTGGCGCCAAATTTGGCGATATTTCGCCAAAAGTCGCCATGCTTGGCGACATTTTGGGTATTTGGCGCGATTTTCCCAATGGGGTCTGAAAGTTGGTTTTTCCGCATTAAAAACGCATAATAACCTAAAACTTCTCTTCCATGACGTAATCAACATTCCCGCTTATGTGGAATCCTCGCGAAATAGACTTTTCTCGAAGATTCTTGTAGCTTCTGCGTCGGGTATAAATATAAGCATGTTTCTGAAGCCTCAGTTCAGAGCTGATCAAGCTTTGAGAGAGTGGGTACGCTTGCTTTGCTATGTGATAGAAGCGGTGTTTCGCGCTGTTTTTGAAGCTTTGAATTTAAGTGCTGTGTGTAAATTTTTGATTGCTGAATTTTAAGAGACTGTTAGTGTTATCTCTCGTATATTTTCACTGAATTTTTGCTAGTGAAAGTGTTTTATTTTGTGTGAGAAATACAGCATTTGTGAGAGCTTCTGATCTAAGCGGACTGTTAAAAGCACATGACTGTTTAATTGTGCTTGTGAATTTTGTACAGCTGATTGTTCAACGAAGTTCTAGAAGCAATAAAGTTGTGTTCCATCCTAACCAGTGGACTTTTTACTGGAACTTTCTACACCAACTGGACTTTAGAACGACGTACCCCGGAAACAAGCAGAGTATTTCTGCAACATATATAACAATTTTTCAGGGGCTCTCATAAGAAATACATAAAATTGGCATAATTGTAACCATTGACCAGATTCTAAAAAAATTTCTCAGGTAGAAAACTGCACTATTCCTGAGTATCATAAGCTAAAGTTCATGCATATAACATAAATATTTCTTTTACAGGAATAGTCAAAATAAATTAAATGCAATACCCTCTATGGGTATATCTCTAACTACTGAACCGATTCACAAACTTTTCTCACCAATAAAAAGCTACACTATTCTGAAAATTATACACTGCCTTTCATGCAGGTATATGTAGATATATATATACATAATTTTTTTTCAGGGACACTCATAAGAATTATATTACGCTCTGTAGCCATCTGTGTAATTACAGAACCGATTCTTAAACTTTTTTTACTAATAGAAAGATAAATTATTCTTGATTATTATAGGCTGCATTCAATGTATGCAGCGTAAATAATTCTTTTACAGGGACACTCAAAATAATTATTATACATTAACACTCTATGGTTATCTCTCTAACTACTGAACCAATTCTAAAACTTTTCTCACCTATAGAAAGCTACTGAGTATTTTAGACAGCCCTTTTATGAATATATCAAAAATAATTGTTTTACAAGGACAGGCAAGTATTGCATTATGCTCCATGGGTATCTCTGTAACTAGAGAACTAAATCGAAAACTTTTTTCGATAATATAAAGCTTCTATTTCGGAGTATTAAAGGCTAAGTTTATATAGTTTAGATAGTTCTTTTACAGGGACACACAAAATAATTGTAATACATTAAGCTGTATGAGTGTTTCTTTAACTTCTGAACCGATTCTAAAACTTTTTTCATGGATAGAAAGCTACATTAGTCCGGAGTATTATGGCTACCTTTCATGGATATATCACAAATAGGTCTTTTACGGTGATACTCATTCGATTTACATTACGATCTCTGGAACTAATGAACCGATTGTAAAATTTTTTACTTCCTTGTTGTATAAGGAAGTAATGTGATCCCGAATAAATTCGGGGACCAAATTTCGATGAAAAAACCGATCTTGACTACCGCTAAATTTAATTTTAAGAATTTTTCAGATGCATCTCATCGTAAGCTAGCATGCAGGATCATATAAATGCGTCTGCAACCCATTTTGACCAACGTGAGTCTACTTTGATGAGTTTTCTATGCCATCTGTACGCACGTATGCATGTAACTCGCATATCCCCAAAACTATTGGTCGTAGAATGATGAAATTTTGTATTTAGGATTGTTTTAATATCTAGTTGTACAGTACAACCCCCCCCCTTTCGGTCCTATTCAATTCTACAGGGCCGCCCAAAAGTTTTTAAATGCATTACGCTCTTTGGGCAGATATTAATTAAAGCGCATTTTAGAGGTATTAGGCGACTTCAAACGACTCAGAAGTGATATATGCTGTTAAGGGTTACAAAATGAATTGAATTTCTCCATCGAAAAAAGTGTCTTTATAGTTCTGCTACAGGAACACTCAAAAGATTTCCAATACATTACGGTAATTGGCAATTTTAAGGATTTTTTGATCCATTTCAAGCACGATACCGTCCAACCATATAGTTAGGTAATGGTCTGACCGCAGTTACGTGCCTTCCTCAAGAAATACACCAAAACTCGTCAAGCTTGGCAACTTTTGGTGTACATGTGTATGTATTTAACTCTCAAATCTCAAAAACTATTAATCGTCGAATGTTTAAATTTCATATATAAGATTGTTGATCGTAACATCTAGTTTTGCATCTCGTTTATGGTTCCAATCTACTGGAGAGTTTATTTACAGGACCACCCAAAAGAATTTCAGTACATTAATGTCTATGGACATCTTCAATATATTACATCTGTAGATAGTCATTGTTCGGTCCATGCCTAAAATCTCGCCGTCTATCGTTGACCTTGGCAAGTTTTACCAAAATATCGCCAAATTGGCGATAGTCAGTCATTTGGTCGATGCCCAAAATATCGCCATTTGTCATTGTCCTTGGAAGGTTTTGGCGAAATATCGCCAAATTTGGCGATAGTCAGTCATTGTTTGGTCCATGCCTAAAATCTCGCCATTTGTCGGCGAGATTTTAGGCATGGCCAATTAGGCAGGCCAATTTGTCCCGAAATATCGCCAAATTTGGGGACAAAAATTATTACGCATTTTGCAAAACTCGAAAACTTTTACCCATAGAATTTTGAAATTTTGTATTTAGAACTATTGTAACATCTAACTGTGCATTTCCTTTTTGATTGCAATCGACTGGGTAATTTATTTACAGGGTCTGCCAAATGACTTAAAATAGATTAAGGCGCATGGATACATTCAATTCATTGAAAGTTTGTGGTCAATGGCTACCATGGCTATACTCAAAATCTCGGAAACTATCTCAAGCTTGTCGGCTTTTCGTGAAATATCGGCAAATTAAATGTGAGAAAGAAATCTGTCAAATTGAACCCAGCTTGGCGATATCGGAAATATTTGGATAGAATTCACTAAACCTTACTATTAGTGCAATATTTTATCTCTTTCAAACAAAATAAGTTTAGATGAAGTGGGCCGAAAATATTTTTGATTTAATAGATGTGCAAGGAAGTCATGTGTTGTCCACGTGAGATTTTTTCACTGACGGAAAGCTACACTATTCCTGAGTAACATAAACTAAAATTGATGGCATATATCATAAATAATTCCTTTACAAGGACACTCATATGAATTACACTGCGATCTGCGTGTATTTCTAACTACTGAATCGATTCAAAAATTTTTTCACACAATACTATTCCTGATAGAAAGCTACACTATTCCTGAGTATTATAGGCTATCTTCCATGCATATAACACAAATAGTTATTTTACGGGGACACTCAAAATCATTCTAATACATTACGCTAGACAGGCATGTCAGTAAATACTGAACCGATTCTAATAATATTCTCATCAGCAGACAGAAGCAAACTGAAACTCAACTGGGACAATGTGCTGTCCTTTTATAGGTGTCGCAGAAGCTAGGAGAAATTTCTCGAAGGATCCCCATAAAGCGCCAATTTTGAGTACGTCATAGAAATGCAGTTGAATTGCTGGGCTATTACGTAATATTAATGCAAGAAAACAAACTTTATATACTTTTAAACAAACTTTTACCCATTGTAAAAATCCCGCTAAATGTCCGAAATGTGGCCAAGCTTGGCGACGTTTTGGAAAATATCGCCAAATTTAGCACCAAAAATAAGTTCCGAAGAGTGAGGTCAGCTAAGATCTAGCACCAGTCTAAAACCCCAAAATTTCCTTTCTTCCCTTCTAGTTAACGAATTTTGATGCAACAAAATGCGAAATTTAATTATTTGGCACGTAGAATACGAATTTTAAACTACTTTAAACCCCAGAACAGCCACAAAAATTCGAAACAATATATCACAACTAATTCTTCTACAGGGATACTCATACGAATTACATTAGGATCTCTGTTAACGAACCGATTACGAACCGAATTAACGAACCGATTCTAAAACTTCCAGTGATGGAAAACTGCACTATTCCTGAGTATTACAGGCTACCTTTCATGCATATATTACAAATTTACACGGATACTCATAAAAATTACATTCTGCTCTAAGGGCATCTACACTGCAAATTCGCAGCACACATTGCGAACACATTTGAATCACATTTATTGGAAAAAAGTGTTCCAGTTACCTAAAAGTGTTCTGAAATGCGTTCCGAATGAGATTCTTTATAAAGGAAGTGTTCCGAAAGTGTTCTGAAAATGTTCTGAAAGTGTTATGCTTAGGATATTTGTTAATCTAAACTTAGGAACACATTTGAGAACAGATTGGGAACACCTTAAGAATAGATTGGGAACACATATTAGGAGCACATTTGAGTACAGATTGGGAACACTGGTGAAATCATTGCTTTCTTTGTTACAACGATATTGCTATGAGCGAGTAGCCTGAACGGTATAGCATTGGCCTCGAGATCGGGAGGTCCGGGGTTCGAATCCCGCTGCCGGTAAGTGAGAAAAAATAAAATCCAAGTCCAAAAATTAATTATAAAATTCAATAACAAATGACAGCACTAAATTATAGGAATTAACTAAAATTCAATAATTCATTAAAATCAGTTCCAAACTCTAAAAAATTCTAAGTTCAATTCCAAAACTAAAAAGTAGTTCCTAAACATAATACCAGATTGCAGCACTAAAAATGCAATAACAAATGGCAGCATTAAAATTAATTAATTAATAATTAAATAAAATAACTAAAATGTCCCAATCGAAACATAGCAGACTCCAAATCCAGAAAAAATACAACTCAACCATGCAGGATGGAAACAACTTAACTCCACCCCTTACGCCAATTGCGGCCGCGCCCCTTGATGACGTCACTTCCGCCGCACCTGCTCTTACTTTTTAGAAAGTGTTCTCAAATCTAATCCTAAAAGCATTCCTTAAAGTGTGCTAAAAAGGATGACAAAATAAGTGTCCTAAAAAGTATTCTGAAATGGGTTCCAAACAGTGTTCTCGAATGTGTTCCAAAAAGTGTTCTCAAAAAGGGGACAAAATAAGTGTTCCAAAAAGTGCTCTGAAATGTGTTCCAAAAAGTGTTCTACAATGTGTTCCCAAAAAGTGTTTTCAAAAAGGGGACAAATAAGTGTTCCGAAGTGTGTTCCAAAAAGTGTTCTGAAATGAGTTCCAAAAAGTGCTCTGAAATGTGCTTTTAAAAGTGTTCTCAAAAAGGGGACAAAATAAGTGTTCTAAAATGTGTTCAAAGATTTGCAGTGTATGTAACCACTGAATCGATTCTAAAAAAATTTTCAGTGATAGAAAGCTACATTATTTCTGAGTAACATAGCTAAAATTCATGCATGTATCACAAATAATTGTTTTAGAGGGACACTCGTATGATTTACATAGAGATCTATCTGTAGGTCTGTAACTACGGAATCAATTCTAAAAAATTTTTCACGCTACACTATTCCTGATAGGAAGCGACACTATTCCTGAGTCCTTCCTTCGATAGGCTATGTTTCATGTATATAGCACAAATAGTTCTTTTAATGAGCCACTTAAAATTATTCTAATGCATTACGCTCTACGGGCGTCCCAGTAACTTCTGAAACGATTCTAAAACTTTTTCACCGATAGAAAACTGCATTATTCCTGTGTAATATATGCTACCTTTCATGCATATATCACAGTTTTTTTACCGCGTCACTCATAAGAATTACATTACGTTCCATGGGCACCTCTGAAATTACTGAGCTGTTTCTACAACTTTGATGGAAATCTACACTATTCCTGAGTAGTACAGGCTACTTTTAATGCATATTGCATAAATAGCTTTTTTACAGGGAGACTCATAGAATTACATTACGTTCTAAGGGTATCTCTGTAACTATTGAACCGATACGAAAACTTTCTTCACTGATAGAAAGCTGCTCTATTCCTGAGTATTATAGGCTAATTTTCATTCATATAACATAAATATAGCTCTTTTCCAGGGACACTTAAAATAATTCTAGTACATCATGCTCTATCGGTATCTGTAACTACTAGACGGGTTCTTAAACTTTTTCACTGATTGAAAGCTACATTATTTCAGAGTATTATAGGTTACCTTTTATGCATTCATCATAAATAGTTCTTTTACAGGGACACTCATAAGAATTACATTAAGCTCCATTTGTATCTCTGTAATGACAAAACTGATTCTAAAACATTTTCGCTGACAAAAAGGTACACTATTCTTAAGTAATATAGGCTACCTTTATAGCACATATCACAATTTTACAATGACACTTATAAGAATTACATTATTCTTGATTGCCATCTCTGTAACCACTGAACCGAGTCTAAAACTTTTGTCACTATTAGCAATCTACCCTGTCTTGAGTAACATAAGCTAAAATTTATGCACAACTAGTTCTTTTACTGGAACACTCAAAATAATTCTAATACATTACGCTCTATGGGCATCTCTGTAACTACTGAATTGTTTCTGATATATATATATATATATATATATATATATAGATGTACACACATATATGCGTGTGTTATATATGTCTACGTGTGTATATATGAAAGCCCCCCTTGGAAAATTTGGAGCCCCCTCTATAAAAACGGAATAGCTACGGCCCTGACTTTATATTTTTGATGTATATATATATATATGCTGATATATTAAATAAAACCGAAATGCCACTTTACGATGTCATGCTCTTTTATCACGGCTTTGTCTTGAGGTAATGAACCTGGGAGAAATCCGCCTGATAGTATGCAGTTGTTTAAAAATTATAGCAGGAGCACTCTCTAATAATATAATTGCATTCTATGTCGAAGCAAAATTTTCCTAGACTTATAAATTTAATGTATGTTATCTTAAATATCTGTCATTCCCATAAAGTTTATATTGTTTCCGCACTTTTGTCAATCAAATGCCAGTTTCAGCTCTAATTAAACACTATAAAACCGTATTTTGCCTTGAAGTCAGAATATTGGAAGACCTTTTGTTGAAAGTTGATAAAGCTTATACCACATATCCTCAGGATAGTTAAATGCCTTTTTTTTTGTTTGTTGTTGAAAAGGATATTTTTCTTGCAATGATCTGACTGGTCTCCTCGATGACACTGCTCACCAGTCTTCGTTTGCAGCAAGTGGGAGAAAACGGATTGTAAAGAGAATGTTGTATGTTGCATTACATCTACATATTGAACAGCAGTAAAGGCGGTTAAAAAAACAGAATCCTTAACACTTTAACTTTTCGAGTCAAAGTATTTTTTCTAAGGGATAACACAAAAAACTAATAAAGAAGTAAAACTGCACAAAATGCTTTTTCCATCGCGCCCGCGCGTATACACACACACACGCACAAAAGAAAAAAAAATCTCTGACAACAAGCAGAGCAAACTTCGTGTATTTTATCTAAATATATAAAATACCTTTCTTGTCTGTTTGTTTGCCTGTTCACCGTAGGCTCCTAGACCGTTCGTCGGATCTAGACCCTATTTGGCAAACTGAGTAAATAGGCAGTGGCGGAACGAGGGGATGGTTTGGGATATCAGAACCAATGCAATCAGAACCTTGGCAATGAGAACCTTCGCATTATTCTTGGCAATGAGAATCGGACCAACGAAATATAGGAAGGACTCTATATCTTTCGTCTTCTAATTTTTATTTAGAAATTTTAGAGATTTTTATGCACAACTTGCTTTTACCATTGTAAATATGAAATAGAATAGAAGTTGATTTTGCGCAGTGGAAATATCCGATGATGAAGACAGATTCTCAACAATAGAATAGGGTATTCTGTGTCAACAAATCATAATGAGGCCTCATCTTCACTGCTTTCTCCAAGCTTAACCACTGTTAATCGAATTATGGTTCACTTTTTGGCATGTAAGCCATCCTCTAAGCTCGGGGCACAGCTGCACTTCCCGGAGCATCCAGTAGTAATTATAGCCCTGGATAAGGGGCCTCAATGTATCTAAAAAAAGGCTTTTTTGAATCTTATTATTTCCAGACCTCAAGATTTTTCACTGCGGCATTGCTTGAAACCCCCACCCCACCCCCAATTTTTTTTTTCTGGCTACGCCATTGTAAATAGGACAAGATAAAACTATTCCTGAAAAATAAATTTAATGATTCTTAAATTTTTAGTTATTTTATGTTTTGTTCATTTTTCGCACATTTTGCCTTATCGCAAGCTACATTTTCTTCCGAAAACTATATTTCTTATATCAGCGGCAGAGGTTCCTAGCCTTTTAACATTGTGCCTCCCAAACAAAGGATAACTTACGATGACACCCCTCACATTTCATATTCCTCAGAATACATTCAGTTATTTGTTCTTCAGCAATGTACCTTTAATCGCCTTTCCTGCAAAATAATGTCATCGGTAAAGTTAAGGTATATAAACAATTTAAGTGAAAATGGATATTTTTAGGAGTAAAAAATGGAATAAATAAGATGACTTTATAAAACATGCATTATCAGTTGCTTTTTGCCTATTTTTCTCGTGACGTCCCCTCTTGCAAACTCTCTGTGCTCCCCAAGATGGATGTGCCCCATCGACCAAGCCCGATCAAGGCAACTGTGGACCCTGGGCAAAAGAAAAATATTGGGCCCCACGCAATAACTTTCCGCCTTCTAAAAAACCAATTACGATTGGTTTATTCTGAAAAGTTTTAAATATCTTCCCCCTCCCTCCAAACACGAAATTTATTTTAAGTAAACTGAAATAAACGAATATTATGATATCAATAAACAGATAACATGACATAACAGATAACTGCTGTATCATAGTGGCCAAAATGTACAGGATATAACAAATCATATTTTTTAAAATATTTTTTTAAAGAACAGCTAACCAACATATTAAATTACAAAAATTTTGCTACTTTCAAACTTCAAACTTGTTTATAAAAAGCTAATTTGACGAATTGAAAAGAAGTTTAAATTAATTGATACAGACGTAAGTTTGAATTTTCATTGTTCATATTTTATAATTGAAAAACAATACAACTTTTGACGCTTTTTTCCTTTGTTATTTGGGCCCCCAAAACTGTGGGCCCTGGGCAGTTGCCCCGTTTGCCCTGCCGGTAATATGGCACTGCCCACCGAGTTGGGAACCGCTGCTTTAGAGGAGTATTCTGCCTTATTGTACATTTTAAATAGGTCAAATAAGCTTTTTTAATGAGTTCTCCCTCACAAGAAAAGAAAAAATAAAACCAACATCACATTGCATTAGGTTAAGATTTTTTTACTATTGTACATTTTATTTAAGTTATGTTAGCTAAAAAGAAAAAATTGTCTCTTTTAAAATATTGTATTCCTGTATACGCCACTGAATGTATAAGTTATTGGTTCATAAATTAAAGGATAATCTTAATTTTAATTTTGTGATTGTAATTATAGAACAGGATCCTTTTATAATGGTCGTAGATAAAAAAAAAAAAAATCATTCGCTTAATAAATCTATTTAGATCAAAGTTAGTTTATCGAGAAGCAGATGTAGTACATAAAATATATTTTTAATTCATTTAATTTAATAAAAAGTAATAAAACTTTTTCAAATCCATACTTATTTATATGTTTCAAAGTTTATCCGAAATTTCAGCGAAGGAAGATGACTCTGTTTTTTTCATTTCTTTTCATCGAACATTTCTTTTCAAATGTTTGAAAGACACGAAGCGGGAGCACTGTACGCTATTGATTTGATAACATCTTTATGTCCGACCTGTCATCGTTTCCTTATGACTTAGATACCGAGTAGCTACGCGAGAAATACTATAAAGTAATAGATAAAACTTCAAAAAATAAAAGAAAAAAACCATGTTATAAAAAAAAGTGCGGAAGAAATCAAAAATACTCCATACTTATTCTCCACACTTTCTTTTAAACAAACAGGGAAAAAAAAAAGGTCTCCGTTTAACAAGACTTCTAGCGTTAGACCCCAGGGCGGCCATTAGAGTTTTGCGGTAAACCAAAGAAAGAAAAAAATAACAAACAAACAAAAAAAAAAAACCTCAAATTTCTAGTAAAAAATATAGATGTATACATTTTTTCTTTGCGAAGAAAAACTTTTTTCACAGTTTAATTGATAAGATGATGAGAAAGGCTACATCTCCGTTTTTATACCCATTTTTCTTTCATTTCGTCCCCGTTTTTCCCTTTCACTAAACTTTGCTGGAAGGATATTTAAAACTATTTTCTTAGTTTTAGAGCATGAGGTATCTGTGTAGATGCATGTGTTTTTATTAACTGTTCCACCTTTTTTTTTACTTTTCTTTTTTCTCGCGGTTCTACTAAAAGCAAACAGTCCCTGGGAAGTTCGTCAGTGAATCTTCAAATTATTTTTAATATATACATGACAGAAAAAAAAGTATTAAAAGCGAAGTATTGATAGATGCGATATCGTTATGAAAGATTTTTTTTTTCTTTGGAGTATGAAATAATTTGAATAAAAGAATTTTACATTTGAAAAGACTCTGATATTTCATTTTTTCTCTCTGGATGTGTATACTTTAGAATATGAAGGATGCTTTCTTCTAAAGAGCTCATAGATGTTTTTGAATTTCTTATTTCAATTAGTTTATAGAAAGAACAGAAATTCTAATTACCTAATGGATCTTTTCAAAGGTTGTTCCTCTTTAGAATCAATTACGGCTTTATCGGTTAGATTTTAGAATTTAGTTTACTAAATTTATTTTATTAAATGTATTGAGATCAATACTCATTTTTATGTTATAAATCACCTTAGAATAACTTTGGTTTCATAGAATAATAAGTTTGTAAAAGTCGTGTAGTGCTTGTGTTGTAGTTCAAACACGGCAATCTAGCAAATTGCCTTATTTTCTGTAATAGCTTTTTTTACTACAAGAAATAAGTACTTTTGATTTTCAATGCATAGTTTGGCCATCGTAGAAAAATTATTTTATTAAATTACAGTATCTTTAGAAAAATAGTTGTACATTTAATGCCGTTAGTTACAGGAGTGACCTTTTTTTCTCTTTCATGGCTGGGCCTTTCAGCAGCCTAATAGGGGCTTCATTTGTAAGAGGGCCGTTTCATGATGGAAGCGCCTATTAAGCAGAACAGTGTTGCCCCCTATGAGTGGTGTCCTAATTTTGAGCTAATTGACCGTCTGAAATTGGCATCTCCAGAGGGACATGGAGGACAGTTGAGCCAAATAGCGATTTTACGTGCACCAGCTCCCATCAGCGTACATTGCCTTACAGTTGTCCGACCGACAGAGTAATTCACCCACCTGGCCAAGCCGGTGCTGCTTCACATTCCAGCAGTGACTATATTAATTGGTATCTACATCATAGGCGCTCTCAAAGGAGAATTATGGAATTTAAAATCTCTCCCCTTTTTCAAGCCAATTCAGTTCTTGCAAAAGTGCAAAACTGTGAAGATATAATCTGAACTTTTTCGCGCTCTTAATGTAATTTATTGTTTTTTATCGTTGGGTCGTAAAATAAAAATAAAAATCTCTTTTTTAATTTTATTTTTACTGATATTTTCTTCGCTGTTTCGTTTCTATATTCTTATCAAAGATAATTGACAACACCAGCAATTATTTTTAATTCAGCGATAAGGTGACATCAGTGACTTATCCGCTCGTGTTCCACATATTTCAGCGTTCAGGAGTCAGAAAAATAGGTGAGGGAGGAGAGAAATTCAAGAGTTCCCGGATGCAGTTAATAGCGAGTTAATGTCTTGCTTCCGGTCGTGTCACCGCATATCTTATTACACACACTTTTACAGGATCTACTCTTGAAATGGGCTTTTAAATTGTGGGTGAGGGGTTTAAACGACGGGGAAACTCTTTTAAAAAATTACGTGATGGGTTGCCTTATCACGTTTTGCAAATCAATGACTGTTAGAACATACTTGTAAATTAATGGGGAAATTTTTTTAGATATGTAGCATGCGGGTATGGTTCTAAAATGGATGATAAATTGAATGAAAAATTGATAGAATTTAATTCAAGGTTGCAGAAAATGCTGGTTCTAGGAGTAATTCGAGAGCACCAAAGCTACCCTTTATTTCCAAGGAAAGTTACTGGATTTTTTTGACAGTATACTCAGGTATACTTATATGTACCTGGGATGAGAAATCAATTATTAAAATTTAGGATTTAGATTAATCCTTAAGCAAATGATTTAACTTTTGTACGACAAACAAACAAACAAACAAACCAAAAAAAAAAAAGACATTACTTTCCGTTACATCTAATAAAACAGTTCTAACAACGGGAAGTTTGATCTAAATACTGTAAAATACATGCTGAAAGCCCGATTTGTTCAATGAAGTTTACCAGTTCGAAAGAACATACAAAAAATTCAAATAAATCTATGCGTAGTAACAGACGTATTCAAGTTGATCTCGAAATTCAGATTTTGATATCGTTTTTAAACTTCTTTTTTACGTAGTGCTCAAAAAAATTTCAACAACTTTCTTTTTCCCTTTACTGTTCTTTTTAAATGTCTAAATAAAAAAGTTCTAATAACTGAAATATAAAATTCTTATAAGCTGAATTGAAGTTTAGTATACGTTTATAATATAATTAGAAGTATTTTTTACACTACAAGGGGCCAAGGCCCCTAGACTCGCTACGCTCGCTTTTCGTATGAGGCATTCGACCCTTAATAAGGCTTATTCGTAAAAAAGACAGAATTTCAACAGACAAATCCCAAAGATTGGATCAGATAGAATATTACTGAGTTACACGTTGCTTGGTTCTTGCATGTTCATTGGTACATAAAAATTTAAACTTCACACTACGGTAGACCACTCCCCCATGTCACGGTAGAGATTTTGTTATAGGAATCCGTGTTCTACGGGTCCTGAGCTATACTCCACCTGTAGTGCGGACTCCGAGTATAATCGCTGGAAAAATTATTTGCACTCCTCAGAAACACAATGATATTTAATGTTGTCATTCAAAAGTTATATTAATTAGGAGTTAAAGCGTAATAAAATCAGAACATCTGTTTCAGCTGTATTTTTAATTATGTAAAACCTATTGGACACCACCCATGGCGATTTTTCATTATTTGGCGATTTGCGTATATGTATAGTTAATAATGAGCTCTAAGAAAACAGTACTTCACATGTTTTCTTTGATAAAAACTACGGAACAGCTAGGATAGCTTGCCACCCATGGTGACTTTTCATTATTTGGCAATTTACACATGCTTACGACCTATAATTACTGCTCATGCAAGGTTCCCGGAAAACCGTTATCCATATTTTCATATACATAATCCTTTGCAGATTGGCGCATTTAGCACCACGAATTATATCATCTCGCCGCGCTGGCAAATAGGCATAGTAAACGCCACCAAATATCTCTACTTGTAGGAAATACTCCAACTGGACCGAATCGCCTTTAAAATAATCTGCACTTTAATTATTTTTCATTTTCAAGATACTGGGTTCCAGCATTCTGGAACTCGAAGCTTAGATTCACCCTGCTTGGAAAGATACTATTTTGCCAGATCATACCTAATGCCAAGATGGCGCTTTTAAAATCAGTTACAATTAGTTATTCTGTTTTGGAAAAACGAATAGTCGCTAATTCTAACCTCCTGTTGTCTAAGCGAACTTACTATTTGAAAATTGTCAACTTTGTGTAACACACTTTGAGTTATTTATTTCATATACGTTTTAATTTGGCGTAAAATGGGCGTAATTCTAACTCATGTTTGTGAATTTCACACGATTCTACATACTTGGAAACGCTTTGTTACAAAGGAATGGATGATTTTATGCCAAATCTGGCAACCATTCTGTTTATTTTTTCAGTTTTTTATTAATATCTTCTAAAATAATTCGATTTTCGAAATTTAAGTCAGCTTATCAGGTTCCTCGGAGTTTTTCGAATCTGTGGGCACCTTAGTCGAGACTTAAAGGAGATGGGTGAACAAGCTTTGACAGCGCCAGCAGCGGCGACAGCGGCCTTTACTTTTTTTTAGAATAGAGAGACTCCTGCATCCATAAACGTCTTTTTAACCTGTATAAATTTAAAATTAAAGAATCAAAACCGCGTTATTATGCATTTAAATATTTCACCCTTTAAAATATACAGGATCGCGTAGAGAATACCACGTTACAAAAAATTGCTTATCTGCAAAAGCAAATTTAAAATTGTAAAATAAGATTCATTTAATTTTCTGGTGGTTCAAATTCTTTATGCGTATCTGAAACTGAGTTTTTAAGAACATCTATTTTGCATCTTGACAAATAATTAAGGCAAATTTGCATTGCGCAAATCTTCTGATTTCATTGTGAGTGTGACTTAATAAATAAAATGCTTATTTATGATTTTTGGGGGACGATTACCATTATTCTCGGGCTTAAATATTCGCCACTGTTAATAAGAAAACTGTAAAACAAACTTCTTTCCTTGTACTTTACAGCCCTTATTAATATGATGTAGGAAGCAGGAAATCTTTTCAGTCGCATAAACCTATTTTATAAATGCTTAAATTTTAACACTAGAAATGTGAAATAAAAATAATGGGGAAATGTGGAGCAATTTTTAAATTTCTGTTTCTCAAAGAATACTGCTGAATAATTACTGCTTTGAAGATGTTTGACTATACATTTTGTGAATACTTTATTTAAAAATAATAATTTTTAAAAAGATGAAAAAGAATTCTAAAGAAGAATAATGCTGAATGTGTATATAATATGAAACTTAAAATTGATAAACGTGCTGAATGAATTCACTTTGGATATTTTAACTTTTTTACTAAATGTAACATTTTACAAAATCTGTCTTACATTGTGAAAAAAAAAAAAAAAAAAAAACTAATAATATTATAAATGTCGAAAATGCAAGCTGGTGGTGCCAGTGACGTATCCAGAAATTTTTCATGGAAGGGGGGGCGGTACGACTACTGCAACTCACATATATACGTGTGTGTGATAAAGAAGTGAAGAATATACATTTTTTATGGCAAAAAATTCGTCATGGGGGGGTTGTGACCCCCTATCCCCCCACCTTGGTTACGCCCCTGGGTGGGGCTTATTATTTTATTTTTCAGTCCATTCCAGTTCGTCGAATAACACTTATTTCAATAAACATTACATATATATATATATATATATATATATAATTATCATAATCATTATCATAAAGTCATAGATTAGGAAATACCTTTGAAATATGCTGTAAAGTGCTAAAATAGTGTCTTTAGATAATCTATTTTCTGCATTTGAGAAATATTTTTATTAGTGATTTCCTTCTGAAGCAAAATCTACTCAATGCATTGAAATATACTTCTATTTTATATTCTGTTTAGCTTCTCTGAGTGAGAGTTTGTCGACTCGACTATCTAACCGTGCTCGAATTAATGACACAGTTAGATATAGCCGCTCCTTTCCCTTCCTCCTCCTTCGTTAAAATCTCTTTAAACTAAATTTGTAGGTTTCCATTTTTCGAGTTTAAACTTTCTCGCATGGAGTTTTCTTGGTTGTAATTTTCGAGTTAAATTAATTGCCTTGGTCTGGTTCCAGCGAAGTGCTTAAAGCCCTCTGGGGCATATCGGGAGGAAGTTATATTCTGTAAAATGTAAGGAGAATAATCATTTCAGGAAGGTCATTTTTACAGGGTGAGCTTAAATTAATGTGAAGCTTTAAAAAAAAAAGAAATATATGTAATAAATAAATAGAAAATTAGCTTATAAAATTTTTTAAGGCCGTTGAAAAATAATAAGATTTTTGAATTTTCTTAAATAATTCAACTAAATTTGTAATGGATGTATATACTGAAGACAAAATTCGAAGTAGAAAAATAAAAATAAATCTTCGAGAAATTTCACATTAAAATATTTTAAATAGATACTATGCATTTTAGCCTGAATAGAAAACTGTAAAACAATGAGTGAAAAATTAAAATTAAAGAAAAAAAATTGTCACAATTCAGAGATTGATCTTGTACTTATCAATAACTTAGATTTATTGATAAATAAAAGAAGTTACTTTTTGTACATTTGTTTGTAATGATTTTCAGTGATGAAAAAAGCAAAGTTATTAATATACATTTGATAAAAGATAAATTCGAAGTTTATCAGAAAGACGGTATTTCAAAAGACACAATAAAATGTATTTTCTGCTTTACACGTAAATAATAGCACTCAGATTATCTGTATTACAAAAATAATTATTGTCTTTGATTTTTAAAAGAACAAGCAAATTCATTTTCTTGCTACTAAAAGGGTCCGTAGACAATGTACGTGCTGCCACGTTGTATGTAATAACGTTCAGTTAGTTATTTCTCCCCTATATTTTAGCAATAAATAATTTGATACCGAATTTATCAATTTTTCTTTTTCTCTAGGAATAGCGCCGCTTTATCATTAAATAGTCATTTACTGGCTACGTTAAAAATTTTGGTGCCCTATCGTAATGTGAATTGATCCCCTCCCTTCCTATTTGTAAGATTACATAATAAAGAAGAAACATTTCAGGGCCTATCAAAGCATTTGAATAAAAAAGCTGTTTCAAAAGCGTTCGCTGTCCGTCGGTGATCTTTCAAACCGCCCAATTATCCAGAGCGTATAAACAGCTGAATTCCGATTATATCAGTGCCTATTTTATTTTGGATGGGAAGACTCACTGGGACCAGCCAGCGGGGAAGAAAATATTCTTCTTGAAAGAGCTAATTTGTATTTTGGCCTGGAATAAATTTCGCTAATGGCGGGCGAGATCGCTTTTGCGGAAGAATCATTACTTAAATGGCCGTAAAAACTGAAGCTCAATCCAAACATTGCGACGTTTAAATACATATAACTTATTTGAGTAGAGATAATTTAATTTCTCTTTTGAAGTTCGTTTATTCTTTTAAATTGAGCTGCAGTTACTATCTGGCTCTTATTCTTATTTTCCTGATGCATGTTTAAAAAGTAAAAAAAAAAAGAAAGGATTGGTCTTTCTTACCTATTTCCTGGCAAATCATTTACACATTCGAACGTAGTCAGATGGTTATTTACGTTTACATGCACTAATCACGGTCATTTTCTGTTTTGCTAATATGGTAATAGTAAAATACTGATGTTAAAGAAAATAAAAGAGCAACAAGGAATGTTCCCGGATGGTCGCTCCTTCAAGTTCCAACCGTGAACACTACTGCTTGACATTAGCGTCGACTACGGGGCTCAAGCACCCACAGAAAAAATAGCACTCACAAAATTTTAAGACGCGTTTTAGTTACTTTTGCACAAAAAAAAATCTATTAGAATTTCGAGGGTAAAAAAATCCAATAGTTTTCTTCCGAAAAAGGCTTTTATGAGATTTCTGCAGAAATATCCAAAAGTTTCTCTTTTGTGTCATTGTTCAGCCTAAGGTGATGTCCAGGTACATGTAGTAATTCAGAATAATTCATTTAAATTACAAAAAAATTAATTATCTTCTGTAAAAGATTTTGCTTCCATTTGTGAATGAAAAATGCAAAGCTGTTCGAGGTAACATCATCTATGGAGACTTTTCTAAACAAAAAAAAAAAAAAAGTATGCCTAATCATCCCTCTGAATCCCCTTCGAAAAAATATTCTTTCTGGAGTGGCGCCATTTACATAAATTTGAAACACTGTTTGGTAGTCTTATATATATATATATATATATATATATATATATATATATATATATATATATATATATATATATATATATATATATATATATAATGATGACACACCTATTACCGCGGGCGTCATTTTGTAGATTTTCGTTCTTTCCTTAAAAAAAAATAAATAATAAATAAAAATTCGTCCGCTTTTCACTAATTTCCCTAGTTAAATAGACTTTCTATAGTCTGAACGTGAAAATTTTCAGAGCCTCACAATAACATTGCACATTTTACTACTATGTCTAACCAAAATAAGTTGTGGTGTTTGTTTTCATTGTAAGAATGTTGATATTCATTAGCTGATTTCATTATTAGACTGCTGAATGTTCAGTGACAGCCAATTATATAAATGCCGCGGAAATTCCTGGGGCATTTATATGATTAGTTATCAATGTTGTTTGTCTGACATTGGTCAGGCCGATTGCGCGCTAAAATAGAGATTTAGTCAGCTGTTAGTAAAGAGAGAGCTACATGAGGGCTTTGCGTCTAAAGGGGAGAAGACACCTTGGGCGGTGGACCTTTCTAAACCTTTCGCTGCGACATTCTTTTATCAAAATAGGTTCAAAAATTGCGTACTTTTTGAAGCTAGCTTTGAAAAGCGCGTGCAAAATGTTGCAAAAAATTCTCGTATACTTCGCAGAAATGTGGACAACTAACGCCATCTGTTAGCTCACATCTAAATAAACAATTAAACATCACAGAAAGGCGAAATGAAACCATGAACGGGGAAAGAGCGGGTTACACAGTTAAATGACGGCAAAAATGCATCCCAGCGGAAATCGCGAGATGCGTAAATTTTGCTACTTCTACGTTGTCCTTGGAAATCGTGTGGCATCTAGATAAAACCGCTCAAAATCCCAAACCGTCAGATAAACAGTAGAGTGATTCCTCCCCCCCCCATAAACAATGGTGTTTTGTGTACAATTATTTTCACTACAGAATACTAAAAGTTTTGATAAACACAAAAAAGAAACAAATTATTAAAAATTTTCTATTTAACATATTTGAAGAAACTCATGATTCTGTAGGGCAATAAAAGCATTTAATTTCAATTTTTTTTTTTACAAGCATTTGATATGCCACAAACAACTTTTCTCACTACAGGCGATTTCGATTAAAATTTTTAAAAAAGTAAAAATCGATTCACTGTAGTGTGGATGCGAAAAGCAAACATTGATAATTTAGAATACCAGTCATGATTCTTATAATGTTACATGTACATCAAGTTTTTAAGAAGTTGAAATGTTATAACGTTTTAATGCCAACAATCATACGCTATCAAACTTGTTGACAATAAATTAAAAAACCTAAAAACATGTATTTAAGAAAAAGTTATTCAAAAGCTACTAAATATCAATAAAAACTCTCCCTCTATATCCCCCGTTTTATCTACTCGTACTCCCAGCATAAATTTAATTAAAAAAATAAAAATTGCATATTTTTCCATGTTCCCACATCCAATATCCCTCACATTCTCGAAAAATCGATATAGAAAATTTATTCCGCCCGATAGAACACATACAAAAAACTATTTTGGGGGGTTTCTGGCAAGTGAAACATGCCGGACTATTATCCGGCTATATCGGAAGAAAATCCATACTCTGGCGTCTTTCTTAATAGGTAATTGAACGCACATTCCGGAGTAATTGAAAATACGTTCGCCCCCTTTTAATAAGCTCATTCCGTCTCTGAAATAGTTGTGGGAGATTCTGTCATTATAATTAAATCGAAACAGGGCAAGTCTTCCGAACGTCTACCGTTCTTTTTTTCCCTCTCTTGTTTTGGATAACGACTTCGGCTATTGGGGGGGGGGGGGATATTAAATATGATAAATTTTTAACTTTTTATGCGCGGTGTTTGCGCCGTAAAACTACGTTATTTAAACGCTTTCACTGCTAGTCGCCAAAAAATACAGTTAAATGGTTCCAACGCTGAAAAAAGTGCAGCTCTTACCATCGATCCATTTAACTGTCAACAACATGGCGGTCGATCGAATAGCCCATCTGGCACCACAGAGGTAAAGAAGTTTTCTGGCACAGCTGTCTGTGCGGCCGCTCAGTCATCTGTGTTATTAATAGTATCATTTAACCCTGAACCCAAGGGCAAAATGATCCTTCATTTAAAAATAATTTTAAATTGTTTTCTTATCGACAAAATAAAAGATGTAAAAGTAATTATGACTATACATAATGAAATAAAATAAATTTTACAATCATATAGCATCAAGGATTTATTATATGAAAATTTTAAAATAAAAATGTGTCACAAACAATAAAATGGAATATTTTAAAATTATAATTAAAAAATTATGTCCTACAATACACGAAAAAATCTGGAGTGACTCCACTCGACTTTCCGAGCACTTACGATTAAGATCATTACCAAGCATTTAAATAAATTTCAATCGATGAATAATTCAACAAAAATTCTTATTTTTTTCAATTTGAGCTCAATCGAATGTACCGTTTAAATTCTAGCGCACTTTCAAGAATTTCCCACCATAGGCCATAATGTAAAAGAAATCTTTGTCGTAGCCCTGTACAAAAACTATAATTCCAATACACACCAAATCATACCGTTCTTGCGACGGTGCTTTATAACATACATACCCAATTAGAGCTCAATCGAATGCCCCGTTTAGCAGCTATCGTGTTACACACATCACTCACATACACACTAACACACCTACTCTCACACGCACATACATACATACATACATAGATACATACATCTCGTAAAAATAGCATAAATGAATTCAGAAGTCCTCAAAACCTGTAAATACACCAAAATATCGTAGAATTTTTTTATGATTACAATACTTTCCTTACATGGTACATGTTCGGAAAGTAAAAGTAAATTAAATAATGTAATGGGGAGTCATCCATTTTGAGAACTGTTGAAGGGCTGCCATGACGCCGAGGACCTGGAACTGGAATTTCTTCAGTAGAGAGATCTTTTAACCGGCAATATTGCTCCCCACATTATGTCATATTACTGGAACACGGCGAGAAACATAGCAAACTTAGCAAGTTTAATTCACATCTGAAAATATTATTCAGTAAACCAAGTTACATTTCTGCACATTAAAGACTGTATATCTAAATAAATAGAAAATTTAGTATAAGTGATGCAGTACTTTATAAGATATACTATTAAACCCAGTTTTTTGAAGAATTCTACCCAGACACGTAGTATACCGATCGCTTAAATACCGCCATTGTTTCTTCTTGGCTTGGCAAAATTAGTTAATGTGTTGCCTGGTAGATAGCGCTGCCTGTATCTAAGAAAACATATGTGGATCGTTATGCCGCCTGGGATCATTTTGGGCCACCTTCCCATACATGGAGTAAAATCTATTGAAAAAAAAATTCAATAAACTTAAAAAATATCTTTATATAAGAAATATTTTTCCATAAAATGTTGCTATGTAAGTATCTTGAGAACTGTTTCTCGACTGTGAAATCTAACAGTTAAAGGAATTATAAATATTTATTTCGTAAATATTTGATAAATAAAATCATATAAGTAATTAAATTAGCCTTCAGTTATAGAAAATAGAACAAAGATAGTTGCAAAAAAATGAGTTGTGAAAATCGAATCTGTTATTTTACGGGAGAAAAAGGGTGTAGAGTTTTATATTTATCATTGAAATTTTGAAAAAAAAAATGTTTTGGGAAATAATTATAGCCAAATTTCTAACTATTCCGTTAATCAATAATAATTCCATAAAATGCACAAAATCTGTATTAATTAAGAAAAGAGAAAACGAATATCTGCTTTATTAAAACCTAATTTTTAATAGAATATGGAAGAATAAATGTACATATTACAGATAAGTATTTTTTAGATTCTGTTACAAGCTGTATTTCATTTTGAAATCGTTCCTGAAAATTCTTTTATTAATATTGATTTAGGAAGTTGGTGGAATTATAAATGAGGTTTGAGAATGTTAAGAACTTTAGTTTATTAAAATGTAAACCTTTCATACAAAAAGTTTGAAGAGATATACGTTGAATATTATCTAGCTATTGATCTCATTATTCTTATTACCGGCATTCTTTTATATTAAAAAATACATTCATTAATAAATAGATTTTTTTTCAATTTTTCAACAAATAAATCTGTTTCAAACATTTAGAAAAGTACAAGTTTAGTTTAAGTATAACAATTTATAACAACATAAAAGTAATTTTCGCAGAAATAACCGTGTGCTAATCACTAGTTATTTCTATCGAATAACTTTCTTAGTTTATAAAATTGTTGCAAAGGTTTTAAAGCAGGTATGGGCAACCTTTGAAAAGTTGCGGGCCAAAGTTTAGGATGCTAGTGAAGTCGCGGGCCGAATAACTGGGATTTATATCGAATTTCGAATGACTTATATGGGTTTTATACATTGATATGTTCCGCTGGCCGGATCAAAAGCTGTGACAGACCACATCCAGCCCGCTGGTCGGAGTTGCCCATATGTGTTTTAAAGCATTATTTCTCATAAGGTTCCAACATATATTTTTTTAAGCTGCGATATTTTGGGTAACATGTATATCTATTAATTTTTTGTTAAAGCAAAATATCTGATATTTTAAAGAGATATTTTTATGATATACGGTATCGCAAATAGGTTTAAAAAAATCTATGAAATCTTTTCTATCTATGAAAAATCTATGAAAGATCGCACAGAACTATCTTTGAAGATTTTCCAGTATTTATTTTTATTTTTTAATTTTGAAATTTTCACAAGCATATAGAAAGAAGATACTATTTAAGATCCTTAAATGTAGAGATGCAAAATATCTTTCTTGCCTTCAACGATAAATATGAACCTATAACCAGTTTTTATTCCAAACGATGCTTCTACCTTCATTTTATGGAATGATAAAATTTAAAAAAAAATCGCCAGGAGTGCAGAAACTCCTTTAAAAATCAACCGATTCATATGTTTCTTCATCATAAATATTCAAGCTTTGTAGAAAACAGCATACAGAAAATAAACACGATATATCCGAAAAGCAATTTAAGTACGCTCCCCCAATCACTCCAATATACTCATTGATAAAAATTTTCCGAGGCGAAATTAATCCGCTTAGTTAACAACAAAACAGGGGATATATTAATTTCGGAGAGAACAACACAAAAGAGCCTCTGCCATCCGCACAGAGCTCTTTTTTATCTCCCTATTCCTCCCGATTTTGTTTTCTTACTTGAATTCGTCTGCCGCAAAGCTCATTTTGTGTAGGAATGAATTCGCAGTCCGTTTGAGCAGAAGGAACAGGATAACGAATTGGGTTATTATCATTTCGGCGGCACAAAAGAATTTTTAATATTGATGTATTTAAGCGAATAAACATTGGAGTAATGGGTGTTCTTTGGTGGCCGAGAGGAAAACAACGAAGTGTCAACAGATTGTACTTGTGCGATCGAACATCGAATTGGAGTTCACATTAAAATGGCCACAGAGGGAAAAAACGACAGATTCCAGTTTTCCCGTTCGAAGATCAATGGGGGTCTTTATCAAGAAATTTCACAAAATTATGAACTTTGTTTTCAATGAAAAGGATACACACACACATATATTTTCTTTTGTTATAAGTTGATAAACATTGATGTACAGCTGAGGAAAAAAACGCCCTATACATACAATTAAAAACATATTTTCAATTATTCTTCGTTTACTAGAAAGTACACATTTAGTCACAATAACCCTGGATGCTGCTTTTCCTAGAAATTTAACTTTTTTTAAGCTAAAAAGAATGTCCAAAACTTTAAAATGAGTGCATATACTGTGCATGCATTTATTTTTATACAATTTTCTTGAATAAAAAATATAGGAATTTATGACCATTTTCTTGAAAATAATACAAGGTGTTAAATAATAAATAAATTTTGTCAGACACTCTAATGCATTGTCACTTAAAAAAATTATTTTAAGTTTATTATTATTTGAAATGCAATTAGTAGAATCCGGATGCAAAATCTCACTAATGCTGGCAGCATCAAACCAATTTGGCAACAGCTAAATTTCCTTCGCAACTTCGTCAATCAGCAAAAGCATCCCCATTAATGACTGAGAACAGACAAAAACAAAATGACAAATTATATTTTGGTGTAGTGTAGGCTCCTCTCTATTTCAATCCATCAATCCACTATATCTTCTACCCCACCTCAAATCACGCTGAAAATTTTCATTAGGGAAGTACCCTATGCTCTCAGGTTTTATTGCAGTTATATTTATTTTCTTCGAAACGATCCTGCCGACTGAAATCACCTGATGAAACCTAAAGCACATAAAAAGAAAATCCATTAAAAAAAACGGTTAAATGCATCCCCAATATTAGGGAACGGTGGTAAAAATAGATGCAACTTTTGGAGTGCCCGACATTTTTTTTCCACCATTTATTTAATTATAATGACAGACATTTGCGTAATGGCCGACAAACACGATGGATGAATTCAACCGAGAGCACTGGGGCTGGCCTGGTTATTTTCAGCTCCTTCCGATAGTCTCGCTGCCGTTTAATTTGTCTTGCTTTTGAATGATTTGTGGTGAAACCCTTTCCCAATGCTGAAAAAAGGACTGGTGTTGCCATCGCTCGACTTAACTACCAGCAAGATGGCGGACGATCGAAACGTTCATCGCGTGCCGCAGATCTAGAGACCCTTTTTTTGACGCAGCAGGCTGTGCCGGGCACAGCCAGCTGCGTCAAAAAAGGGTCTCTAGATCTGCGGCACGCTATGAACGTTTCGATCGTCCGCCATCTTGCTGGTAGTTAAGTCGAGCGATGGCAACGCCTGCCCTTTTTTCAGCATTGGGCAATCTATCCAGCTGTCCTCGCGTTCTCCCGTCTTTCGGCAGATGTCAGTTCTGTTAAAAATAATCGTGACCCTTTTTTTACGGGAAAGGACGTGCTAAAAAGTAAAGGATTCCCGCGGAGCTATGTCACCCGCAGCTATTTTTATAGAAATAAAATCTATCCTTCGTGACTGGCAACAGTCAAAACGTCAGATTTTGGCGTTCCCGGAGCGGACACACTGCGCGTTAAAGGGTTAAAGATTTCCTTCCGATATGACTGGATAATAGAGAGAAATAATTTGATAATTTCAAGGCACTTTTTTTTATAGCATACTGGATGAACATTCTTTCCACTAGGTTATTTTTTTCTATTTCACTTAGTTTATTTTTAAAAAGCAGAATTTATTTTTTCCCTAGTAATATTTGATGTTTTATATTTATATATCCTTTTATCCCCTAAAACTGAACCCAGTCAAGCTATACGTGTAGTTTCAATCAATAAACAAATAACAAGGTGTATCTTTCGTATTTTATTTTAAAAACACTTTTCTATTTTTTTATGATAATTTAAATTAAAACATTAGAAGTTTAATTGATATTTTTCTATCACATATAAAATGCCATGCGAATTGATTAGCTACATTTTTTATCCCTTCACATTGTAATTAAATGTATCAGTAGATATCTTTTATTATTTTTTCAACATTAGCGCAAATCGACACACATAGTTAATCAAAATTTTATTCTTGTAATTACATAAGTTGTACATTATAAATAGAGCAGACACTCAGTTAAATATAAAGGGTGTCCCCAAAACACCTAGGCTTTTATTCCTTAAATATTGATCATAGATATATACAATAAATTACAAAGTTAGGTAAATAAAAAGGTATAGAATTTTATAGCATCAGTTAAACTTTTTTAAGAATTAAATTTGAATAAATACAAAATTTAAATTTTTATACAGCCCGTGTTAATAAATAAATAAAATGTGCCGCCAAATATTAATTAGGAGATATATCAAATTCCAGCCATCATCATGAAAACGCTTAGAGAAATGTTTAACCCTTTGCGGAGCAATCCTTTCCCAATGCTGAAAAAAGGGCAGCCGTTGCTATCGCTCGACTTAACTACCAGGAAAATGGCGTACGATCGAAACGTTCATCGCGTGCCACAGATCTAGAGACCCTTTTTTGACGCATCTGGCTGTGCCTTTTTTCAGCATTGGGCAATCTATCCAGCTGTTCTCGCATTCTTCTATTTTTCAGTAGATGTCAGTGCTGTTAAAAATAATCGAGGCCATTCTTTTACGGAAAATGACGTGCTAAAAAGTAAAGGATTCTTGTAGAGCTATGTCACCCGCAACTATTTTTATAGAAATCCAATCTATTCTTCGTGACTGGCAACAGTCAAAACGTCAGAATTTTGTGTTCCCAGAGCGGGAACACTGCGTGTTAAAGGGTTAACGGTATATTTAGAAAAAAAATTAATAGATTTTAGTACAAAAAATAAATACTAATAAACTAACTGCAGTAGATCCCTTCTTATGCATCAAATGTAGGACTAGAGTTATGGTTGGAATGCAAAAAAGGTCAGATTATCTGAAAATACAGAAAAATATGGATTTACAGTAAAAAAAAATCTCTTAACTTAAAAATGACTGCAGTATTGTTCCCTAGAGTAAAAACATTACAATAAACTGCTCAAAAGCTGTTACTGTTATTAGAAAACAGCAATATTGCCTGTATTAACTGTATATATGTGCATAAAAATGTAATGTAAAAATTAAAAGTAGCCGACAGTTGGCTCGAGCCTGGTCGGACCAAATGCAGTTGCGTACCAGTCGAGGGTGGTTGAGGGGTTCTTCTACATGACAAGCACTTCAAAATTCTTAGAATGTCCGTTTAAAAGCTGTGCTATACACAGTAGTGAACAATAAACTTTTATCAGTTACGAAACTTTCAGAAAAAGTTCTTAAAAATCGAAAATTTAGCAGGATGTGCCCCTCTTCGAAAAATTTTGCTGTGCAAAGCTTCATGAAAGATATTGTTGTTTCTTTTTTTTCTGTTAGTGTGCAGTGCAGCTCATGAAGAATCATTCTGAATTTTCTAGCGTCCCTGGCACAATTAGTTTATTTTGATTTCTGGATGAAATCCGTGAGAAAGATTTCGTTTCTTCAAACTAAACCTTTAAAGCGAGTTTGTTTACCTTTAAAGAGAAAGGTTTGTAAACCTCTAAAGAGAGTTTGTAAGAGGCTATGCAATACCAATAATAGCAAAAGTATCATATATTTATCTATTCCCTGTTTTCTTTCGTAATTTGCAAACAGCCTCTGGAACGGGATCTTCCAATGGGATTTTTTTTTCTCTTATTGAGAGCCATTGAAAGGTGGATTAAGTCAACATATATTTTTTTTGCGCATCTGAGTCTTTTTTTTTTATCATAAAAAGCTGAAAATTCTACATTACTCAATTAATAGATGGAATATATTTTACAGATAGGATTTTTTTTTGTACGGGTATAAAAATGTAAAGTTTGTTTTTAATTAGATTTAACCTCAGTAAAATTTTAATCGATACTAGTATAATATTCTGGACCTTTTTCTACGTAAATTTGTATTAATTTATTTTATAAGTCTCTTTTCACTATTTAAAGAATAAAATCTAGTTTTGTTTATTTATTTGGGGGGGGGGGAAGGAACGACACTTTGCACGCTCACATCCATACATAAAGTAATTTGTACGCTTTTTTGTTTTAAGGTTCTAATTATTTTTGGAATTTTAACTCTATTCATTCACATTGTGTAGCAGTTTTTCTTCCCAAAGATCTTTCCAACTATGAGTTCCGATTACACAAATTCTACTTCAAACGAAAGTTATAGGTAAAAGTCTAAATATGGCTGCCGATCCAAACGACCTTCCCCTATACATTGCAGTAATTTTAAATAAACTTCAATTTTAATTAAAGTTTTTTTTTGTAGGTAGAAATTAAGTATTTTAAAAAAATAAATTTCGTTTATTTAAGCAGTTTTGGTTTTTGAAAAAAAAAATCTAATTTTTGTATTCAGAAATTAATGTTTGTTTAAAAGGACTAAAAATTTCTCTGATATCTGACTATAATATGAATATTAAGTATTGATTTTTTAAAATAGGCTTTTTTAATATCATTATTTAAATGATTGAATTCCTTGAAATATAATTGCATGCTTTATTGAACAAGCAGTGTTTCTTCTTAGATATACAAATTTAGGATAAAAAGAAGAAAAAACAGATTAAAAAATATATAAATATTACATTTGTTAACAACTCTTTCATAAAAAAACATATTAAAAATAAAATATAATTTTGAGAACTGCATCGATTATAGAGCATCTTCACCGGCATTTTCCAGTTATTATGAATTTGAATTTTTCTTATTTGTACACACATTACTACATAACGACGGTTAACGCGCTCACTCACATTGTTTGACTATACGCAACGGCGGAGATTCTCCTTGATCCTAGCGCCTTTTCGCGGACATGTTTATCTTAATGTCTTTTAGTAACCAGAGCAGTTCAAAACATGAGACTCCTTTTATCATTCTACAAAAGTATTGTCTAAGTTCATTTACATGATTCTTTTCCTTAGTTAAAGTTCTATTCAAAATTAGAATATATATTTTATGACTATCATAACATTAGGTAATCTTTCACGTAATTAAATTTATGGAATGTTTTCCATTTTCATTAGTATTGTATTGTTTGTTGTATGAACGAAGAAAAATTAAATGAAATGTATTAAACGAGGAAATTGAAATTTTACAAAGGCTAAATTAAAGTATCGAAATTTAATTCTCTAACACTTTGCAAAATGTTCTTTAGAATCTTATCTTTACACTAGAGAGATATTAAAAATTAAACAAACAGTTGTTTTGCCTTTGTTGTAATTTTATAAACCTTAATATACTTTGATTTCTTAATTTCTTCTCGCGAGTTGATCTTTCTTTCATAAATATCTAAATATAATTACATATATCGAATGCTTTTGCTCGAGGCTTAAATAAATAAATGCTTATGAATAAGGCAACAGAATAATGGCATGAATTATTTATAACATTTTAAACATTGTGAATTTCATTTCTTCATATATCAGTGCATGCATGGAAATTTGATTATGTTTTAAATTTATTAATTTGCTTTTGAATGCTCTAAATACATCTGGGAACACGTGTGAAAGAATATTAGATTAAAATTACATACCTAGAGTTAATATGATTAGATATTTTTCGATGAAATGTTTTTTACCCAATGTCAAAATCTGACATAGCAAAGGTTTAAGTTATTTAAATAAATAGAAATTTCACTAATATTTTAGGTAAATGGAAGTAAAGTGAAAATATAAAACAATGAACAAGATAAAATATAGCACTGAATATGATGAAAAAAAAATAAAAATTTAGAAAAACACAGTTAATGAAAGCACTAATATATTGAGTTATGGAAATATATTAATTCAACACCTCAATTTTTTATTCTTTTGGATCCAGAAATTTTCCTTTTTTAAACTGCCATCTGCATATGTACATTTCTCAGTTTTGAAAACTCCAAGACATGCAAACTATCATGCATCATTTTTTAGGTATTTTATGTAACTGTAAGTAAATTGAAATATAAAACAATGAGCAAAATAAAATGTAGTACTGAATACCATTAAAAAAATTAAAATATAAGAAGAACGTAGATAATGAAAGCACAAATATGTTGTATTCCGAATTCCAGAAATTTCATTTAAAACCTCTATTTTTGATTCTTGTCGATTTAAAACTTTTTTTTCTTGAGTTGCCATCGGCATATTTACATTTCTCAATTTTGAAAACATGAAGACATGCAAACTATCGTTCATCTTTTTGTCTGGTCATTCGATTCTTCAGGCATCATTCAGTTTAACGAACAGTTTGAACAGTTTAAGAAAATAGAAATGACGTCATAGACTTGGAAAAATTAGGAATGTCTCTTCAAAAATTTCTTTCTTTCTATACTCTTCCAAGAAGATAACATACATGTGTAATGTCGAATTCAGGGAAGAATGCTGTTCACAGTATTTTACTTTTTGATGTCTAAGGAGGAAGTGTAAAAGCCTGTTCTGTAATGCGAAGTTTGCGCTTAACCATTTCTTTGAAAGTTGCATAAGAGTGCATAGTATGGCCTACGGAGAAACATGCTGAATACTTTGAGGTTGTTTTATAATTTGGATGTTTCTAATAGTAATGAATTGGTATGCGACGAATATAGATTATTGTTTATTTTTCCAAGATCAGCTTTCCCTAATTTTACATATATTTTTCGCAAATATAAAAGTACTTACTAGGAGTGGGTGGGCGACACAGGCCTTGGCCTCACATGGGCTGTTGCACTAATCTTTAGTTCGATTTAGTTATTTTATTTTATTTATACGTATATTGAAACATTTTTTAAATAAAGAAGTTTCTAAGAATATTTTTTTTTAAATGAACATATTTTATATACAGGGTGTGCCATAACTATTATTACAAAATTTAAGGAGAGGTAGGACACATGATAAGGAATAAGAATCCCGTGGTATTTTGTGGGGGTCGGAAACGCCGTCTTCATGTAGCTGTTAATAATCATTCTGGAACAAGTGCCACAATAATAGTGAATTTTCCGACCATTGCTGGTCGAAAACTGATGCATATTTCACAGAAAACACATGACTAAAATATGATAGTTTAGCAATTCTATTTAATTTTATGGATTAAATTTTTGGAGACAAGCCCATTGTTCATGAAACTTGGATAAAAAATTAGAACAACATTTCAATACTTTTCCCAGAGTTATTATTAGCAGATCAGTGAAAACTGCGTTTTTGACTCCACATGGTTATGTGATTCTGATTCCTTATTATGTGCCCTGTCTCCCCTAAAATTTTGTCCCAATAGTTATGGTACACCCTGTATATTTCTTAGATTTTCCGATGTCTGAAGGAAAGATAACTTCCGGAGCACAGAAATATTTATGCTCCTGACTTCCAGAATAACATAAAGCGTAGGCTTTAAATAGCATTCTGTTCATATAAAGCCACTCGTGTTACTCTGTTTTCAACCGAAAATGTCACATTATATACTCTAAATCTTATCGCGGATGGAAGATGGAACGAATGAGGAGCTCACTGCTCGTAATTTCCCATGCTGTGAGAACAGTTATACACTGCTGGCCATCGTAAATGCAACACCCTGAAGGAAGCATGCAAATAATATGAAATTTACAACATGCATTAGCTGAGGTGAGATATGCAAATGATTAGAATTTCAGCGCAGACGCACATCAAGCGCGCCTGTGGCGCCACCTCAAAGCGCTATTTAAGGCTTGGAGATTTCGACGGTTTCAAGTACAGCAATTGTGTTTTTCTTGCTTTTTTTTCAAAAAAACGATAAATTATGCCTCGTAGGAAACAACGATCATCTTTTGATCAAGTATCCGAGTTTGACAGAGGAAGGATAGTGGCATACCGAGATTGTGGGTTATCTTTCAGGGAAATCGGTCGTCGTATTGGACGAAACCAAACAACTGTGATGCGGATATGTGATCGTTGGGTGCAGGAGGGTACGACGGACAGACGTGATCGACCGCATCGACCTCAGTGCACCACGTCACGTGATGACAGGCAGATTGTACGCATGGCAGTGACGGACCGCTCAGTCACATCACGAACCATATCACAGCAGATTCAGTCTGTAACGCATCATCCAGTGTCTGCGCGTACCATTCGACGTCGTTTACAGCAGAATGGTCTGTCCGCAAGACGTCCGTTGCTTTGTCTACCTCTGACGCGGAACCACAGACGTCTCCGCCGCCAATGGTGCGATGAAAGAAGGATGTGGACGACAGAATGGAATGAAATTCTCTTTACTGACGAGTCACGCTTCTGTATGCAACACCACGACGGTCGGATTCGAGTCTGGAGACACCGTGGAGAGAGGATGCTGAACAGCTGCATTATGCACCGTCACACTGGTCCTGCACCGGGTATTATGGTATGGGGCGGTATCGGATATCTCTCTCGCACTCCTCTAGTACGCATTGCCGGTACTTTAACCAGCCAGCGCTACATCTCCGAGGTGTTGGAGCCAGTTGTCCTTTCTTACCTTCAGGGCTTGCCAACAGCCATATTTCAGCAGGATAATGCACGGCCACACGTGGCACGCATTGTCCAAGGGTTCTTCGTCAATCACCAGATTGAATTGCTTCCCTGGCCGGCGCGCTCTCCGGATCTTTCGCCGATAGAAAACATGTGGTCCATGGTTGCTCAACGACTGACCCAGAGTTCATCCCCAGCTGTCACACCAGATCAACTTTGGCAACGTGTGGAAGCTGCTTGGTCTGCTGTACCCCAAGAATACATTCAAAGTCTCTTTGAATCAATGCCGAGGCGTGTGGCAGCTGTGATCTCCAACAACGGCGGCTACTCTGGGTACTGATTTTGGCAGGAACCACGCTTCATAGAATGCTGTAAATTTAATCATTTGTTACTTGGTCAACATGTTATCTACACAATAAATTTTGTTGTGATATCTCTTGTTTTTCTTGGTGTTGCAATTTGGGTGGCCAGCAGTGTATATTCTTGTCTTTCAGCGCACACATAATTGGTCATTAGTGGGAATAGAAGCTTCCTTATAAAACAAATTTCGCTGACAAATTGGAAGATGACCCTTTTGTTGCAACAGCGTCCTCTCGCCTCCGTGATCAGAAAAAAGGAAGGTGATGTTTCTGGATGGTGGACTGAACTGCTAAAAGTTCGTGGTCTTGTGCGGAATGATCGACTTTAGAAATTAGAATTAACCGCTTTTCTACTGCTAGTGAAGAAGCTGACACCGATTGACGTAAACGTCTGTTCGAAGAATAATATCTACAGCAGTTGTTCTGGAACTTTTTAATGATGTCTTGTTTTGTTGAAACTGAACAGAAAGTTCACGAGTACGCGAATCGCATAAATGCATTTGAAATGTCCGTATCATGTTCTTATTATTTAATATCATAATTACTTCAAAAGGTATTTTGTGGTACCACCACAAAAATGTATTTTGCGGTGGTACCACAAAAACACTTTTTTGTCCACCAAAAAAAGGTATTTTGTGGTAGGTATTGGAAAAAAAGTGTTCCAATTTACTTCGAAATCGTGAATGCATTTTAAAAGCCACTTTTCCTGTTCACTTTGATGAACTGGTTAAACTTGATTTCAAAGTGTGCGTTTTTGTGTGTGTGTGTGGGGGGGGGGGATAATCCCGACATTCCTATTCCTTCCTTTTGTACGCCGATGCCTCAACCTCTCCTTTCCAAAAGTAAAAAAGAAATTGCGCTTTCTCAAAGACAGACCTAAATCAATATATTGCCTACAATTTCATTTTATAATCATTTAAAAAGGGACCGATTTGTTTAAAAATTGCTGCGCAGTAAAATTTTCAAAATATCATTTAATAAGTCTTAAAAAATAAAATAAATTATAAAAAGAACCCGCGAACCTCGTTTAAGTCTATTGATATCAGTTCTCTCTCTATAATAAAAACAAACAAACAAACAAAAAATTATGAAAAAGCCCTGCCTTTTCAAATCTTCTTTCTTTTTTTCCACCTACTTCTTTATTTCATTTTCTATAGTTCAATAGGAATCTGCAATTGAAAATTATCAACACTTATCCCTAATGAAAAATTTAGTCCCAAATAGGTATTTCCATTTGAAGTAACGGCAACAAATTTATTAGATGTTTGTTAACCTCTGCCATAAAGTTTATTATTCTCCTACGCCTTCACAAACATTTTATTTATTTCTTTGCAAATCGCGGATTCGAAGGGAAGAGTCCTCTTCCTTTCTGTTCTATTATCCACTTGTTGCATATCCGCGTCACCGGATCGATCGCACGCACCTGGTTCTTATAAAACCCTAGACGACGGAACACTAATTTTAGAAACTCTTTGCATATTCAAAAGGTGCGCCGGAAAAGGTTTGCGCTTTAAAGAGGAAGGAAAGCTTATTGAAAGCTCTCTCATCTGTCGTAGGTGGATGGAGGTATTTGGCCGAAGCGGACTGCACTAAATCCCAGGAAATGGTAGCATCGCTGCTCCGCACACAAATTTACGGAGAGATTTGGGGGCTCAGATTTGCTTGGATCTCGGAGAGTGCGTCCTGCAGGAATTGCTAAGAGTTTTATAAAGAACTATTACTAATAGCAATTGTTATGATTTCGGCAGCATTCCTCCTCTTGTCTCACCGTTGCCTCCCGGTGTTCCCTTCGACTTACATTTTTATGGAAGTGCCGCTGCTCTACAGCAAAAGCAATTTTGTTAACTAAAACACAAAATAATTATATATATGATTAACTACTTTCTAAGTTTAAAGCATGAAGGTAATGTTGAGAGATAACCTTCTCTAATTAAAATTCATTTTTAACTAGCTGGAACCCGTCGAATTCGACGGTCACTTGATTGACCGTAATCTTTCAAAAATAAATGGGAAATATAAGGAATGTCGCCGAGATCTTGTACAAAACGGGCAGGAAAAATCGAAGTGCAACTTGGGCTTGACATGACGTGTGACAGAAAGTAAACAAAAAATTTTGCCCTGTTCTCACTTTAGCAACTGTACGATGAAGGTGAAATGATTGAAATTTTTAAAATTTGTTTTCAAGTATCTTTATTGAGTAAAAAAGAGAAGAGTACATATTAAACGACGAATGAGCACGATTACAGTCACAAATTCTAATTGAGTATTTCTTTGAAGACGTTATTTTGGGCCATCGATCACGTAACGTCCAGGTGAATCATCGTGAGTGATCTTGGCACGGCATTCTTTGATCTAACCACTGAAAGAGCGACCTACAACATTCCATGAGAAAATACGGGTTCAGGAAAGTAAACGCCAACAGTATGAGGTGAAAATCGTAAAAAATGTCGGAGTTCTGCAAGAGACAAAAAATCTAATCCTCCGAATGGCGATCGCGCGCTCCGTGCTTTATTTACCTTTTCTCACGCTACCTTTGATGGTAAATATCCAGTATTAGATAGATCGCTATTTTTTTTCCTATTTCATTAAGTTGAAAAGTGTATCATTATTCATGAGCGTGGCATATTTTTCTTCCTTATTCCATAAAACATTTCTTTGGAATTGGAATCTATATTAAAATCGCCGCGTACTAAAACTGTTTTATAATATTTGCCAAACACATTCTAACTATACTTCACCTTTATAAATACTGTTTTGAGCGTGCATCATAATCCATGAGTGTGCAGTAGTTGTCTCCTTTGTTCCATAAATTACTTTTTAGAATTGAAATCTATATTAAAATCGCCTACCAAAAGTATTATCAATCTATGTCAGGCATATTCGAGCTATAAAAAGTAAAAGAATGGCGCAATTGCCTACTTACGCGGTCAAGGCTTGAGCTGCTCAATCACGCCTTCGCGATGGCGGGATCTAGGGTGCGGAAGCGCATGCCTCGGCCACCTGGTCAGCAAGATGCGAAGCTCCCAGTCTTTAACTCCAGCGAGCTTAGTGTTCATTTTATCGACCCACTCAACAGATGAATGACTGAGCAACCTTGCCCATCGCGGGAATCGAACCCCGACCTGTGGCAAAGTAGCAGAACGCGCTAACCGTTTGTAACACTGGGATTCTATTTTAAATATATTTCACCTTTATAAATACTGTTTGGAAAGTGTACCATAATAAATGAATAAACCGTATTTGCCTTCCCTGTACCATAAACCAATTTCTTGGAATTGAAATACATATTAAAATTGCCTGCCAAATCTATTTTAGAATCTTTGCCAAGCATAATGTAACTTTATTTATCTTTTGTTGTAAGTAAATAAATTGTAGTGTTTGCCAGTTTCTAGCCAAATCTGGTAGATATCGCCAAGCTGGCTCAGTTTTTCAGGACTTACTTTTGGCGCCAAAGTTGGCGGTAAATCATCAAAAATTGTAAAATTTGGCGGCTTTCGACATTTTATTCTCTCCACATTGCCTCCTCCGCTCTACTTTTAATTACTTATAAATGCAAAAATTTGAAGGCATAAATCGGCTTAATTAGCGAGAAATTAGTAAAAAACATCGGAATTCGAAGAAAGGAGTGACGTGACCTGTATTCTGCGAGGGACAAAGAACTAATCCGCCAAACGGAGTGCGCGTTCCCTGCTTTATTTACATTTTCGCGAGCTGACCTCAGTGGTAAAGATCCAGTATGTGAAAGAACACTGAAAAATTAAAGAAGTAAGAGATAAAATCCCAAAATAAAGATGTTCATTGGAGGTATATAACTCCCAGAGAGCCATGTCTGGGAATTTCACCAACGGGCAGTGATTTTTTTTTTTTTTTTTTTTTTTAATTTTTTTTTTTTTTTTTTTTTTTTTTTCGGAACAGCTTGTGTACTTTCCATCTACGACGATTTTTCATAATTTGGCGACTTACACTTACATATAATTGATCCTTATTTCGCATTAAGGTTGCGAATAAAAACACTGCTTTTTATTTTAACTTGCTTAACCTTCTATAAATGCGGAATTAAAGCCGCCAAACAATTTATTTAGCCAACATGTAAATGCCCAAATAGCCACAAATTAAATTTCACAATAAGTGATCGCTTATTTTGCAGAAAAAAACTGCCAAATAAATACAGCTATTTATATCATTTCGGAAAAACTCATCACCTGAAATCTTAAACTCCTGTGATCGACGCGATCGTATTAGCAATTTAAAAATTTATGAACTTTAAGAAATACATTTTGACTTATTTATTTTTCTTGCTTTTAAATTTGACGTGAAACTGACATAATGTCTGATGATATTCAATACTTATGTGTGAAGAAAGGCTTTTATTCTGGTTTCTGATTGGTCGGGGAGAGTATGCGTATGGTCAAACTGAATCAAAAGTGTCTTCCAAGAATCTGCCTGGAGCTGCCTTAGTGTTTTAATATACATAGATTATTTATTTTTTAAAACCTCTTAATCCTTTGAAACGCAACCATTTCCCAATGTCGAAAAAGTGCAACCGTCGCCATCGCACGATTTAACTACCAGGAAGATGGCGGTCGATCGAATCACCCAGTGTGTGCCATTGAACTCAAGAACATTTTTGACACACGCACAACCAGCGGAGTTCGAAATAGCGCCCATTCGAAGACGGCTCGCCGATGCGATGCTTACCTGTCGGGCCGCCCTACGAAGAGCGTTAATAAAAACAAAAATAATGCAGCATTTTGAGTGTTTTAACTCTTCCACTCCTATCTTCAGCTCTGATTTTGCAATCTTGAAATTCAACATTTAAACTATTCGTTATATGCACAGCAACGCAATAGTGTATGTACAAATATGAGCGTGTTTAAAAGCGTTTTCTAATGCTGTTAGAGAATGATTTACTTTTCTAGACTTACTCTTAAAAAACCTTATTTAACTTCTTCCATCTCATCGTTACACTAATGCATCGACAGCTGCATGATCTTGTTCAATTTAATCAACTGGTTTTGAATTATATGAGGAGACATCTACGACAGTCTTCCTAGCGATGCCCCACAGAAGAAGCGCAGAACCTTCTCAATTCCAGGATATTTAACCTTAAATGTTTCTGGCACTTAACAAAATGTAAAATTCCTGGACTCGGACTTGAATCCAAGCAGATTAAAGTTTCCTCTGTATACTCGGCGAGGGTATACGTTAAATCTGTGGGGAGTACATCTTTTCGCCATGTCGGTCAGTAGTTGGTACTGAAGTAAGGAATGATCTTTATCCCAGGGACTAGCGACACTCTAAGTTGTTGAGAGGCGCTGTGCACTACTGAAGGTATGGGCAACCTTTGAAAAGTTGCGGGCCAACTTTTAGGATGTTAGCGAAGTCGTGGATCAAACTTCAGTATGTTAGCGAAGTCGCACGCCGTGTAATTGGTATTTACATGAGATTTTGAATGGTTTATATGGGTTTTATAAGGGGTTTTGATATGTTCCGCGGGATGGCGGGGCCCATATGTGCACTACTGCCTAGAAGTTCCTCAAGAAATCTTTACCTATGGTCAATTTATAATAGTTACGAAATATGCAAGAATTTAAGCATGCAGTGTTTTGAAACTATTTCCTTGATAGATGCTGCCTAAGACCAATATCTAATGCCCTTTTTTCGGAGAGGGGGGGGGCGTAAATCTTTAATACTCATTTTAGCTAGTGTAAAGATCATTTTGTATTAGTGCAATTTTATCTAGTTTAAACACATTTTTCTCAGAGGAGTGAGTGCGAAGTATTCATAACTTTTACGAGTCCCTCATGTAGTTAGTTTTACTCCCCCCCTCTTATTGAATAGAGTCTTAATAGCTTCAAAGAATTATAGTGCAGCTTAGCGGTCAGTTTTAGGCAATAAAATTTCATAAAAATTGCATCGAATTCTACGTCAATGAGCTTATAACTACTAGTACAACCAAAACTGCTGATTCTTACTTGTCAGTAGTAAGGTGAATGTAACATTCACAAACCAATGTTCAAATTATAAAATATTGCCGATCCCCACCCCCTTTAAAGCAGGCTTTAAAGGAGGAATTTATGTTACTATTTGTGTAAAACCAGATGATTTTTCTCTTGAACAGAATCAAATACATTTTATCTCAGTGAAAAGTTTGTAACTAATTAAAAAAGTAACGCTAATATCTGTATTCGAAATGCTTAAATTAATCAATACGTGTTAATTATTAACAATCATTTAACCATTTCGAACATTTTTAATTACAAGCGAACTTAATCTGTTTGAATATTTTATGGAACACCTTATCACTTCCTACTGTGCAGTGCTTTCGGCCAAAGTCACTTCACTTAGATTAAGTGACTTACTCCCAAGTTCTCTCAGTTAAGTTCATAAGCTGTTATCATTAATTTAATTGTACATTTAATCGCTGCGACCGTGTTCTTAAGTACTGGCGCCATCTGTTGGACATGTCGCGCAGTTACCGAAGTAATTTGGAACAGTTTGATTACCGATTTCAAGATCTGACTGTAATCAACGAAATTACATGTAATTGAAAATAAATTATCTGAATTAGTCCTGACAATAAAGAATGTAAAAAAAAAGAAATCTTGCCATTTCAGAACATTAGAACTTACCTTATTCTGTTTCTTAACAAATTTTTCTAATAAACGTATTATTTAAAAAAAAAAATAGAAAATGAAGAAATATAGAGATATTCCCAACATTTCCTGATTTTACATTTTCTTTCATAGATTAGGAGAGCGTTCACACACCGGAAATTTACTTTTTTAATAATATTTGGAAGCACATCAAAGACCCCTGGTGGCGAAATTTAAAGCCCTCCAACCGAAGTCGGAGTCCTTTCTTTCTTTCAATCTTCTCTTTTTTTTTTTTTTTTTTTTTTTTTTTTTTTTACCAAAATAGAAATATTAGAGGGTTGGTTAACCCATTGTTACAGGTGATAAATAAATACTCAATAGGTGGTCTTTTGACAATTTCAAAATAACCAGTAAACTGTATAATTCTATAAGAATTCAATCACCCATCACATTCATCAAATGATGGTGATTACGATTATTATTACCCCCATTTAGGAGGAGATGTGGTAGTAATACATAACGATAACCAAATTTGCTTTAAAATGTTAATGAAAATGAAGGATTGGCTTTTATATAGAGATGCCACTGTTAAAATGCATTTTGATTTAAAGATTAGTTTCTTAACAAAATTAACGGCCAGAGGTTTACATACTCAGTTGTTATAATCCTTTAGAAGGAACACTCCAAGTATAATTTGAAATGAAAATTTTTTAATAGATTTGCAAACAAATTTTAGCGTTGAAAATACTTTGAAAATAAAGTCCCGTATACATTTTACAATTCAATAAAACAGCAAAAAACATGTTTTGTGACAAGATCAATTTTAGTCATCCTTTCATTTTAGAACCGGCCTATAAATTGAGTTGAGAAGTAAAAATGCAGATCTCATAAAGAAAAAGGCCATAAAAGTTGTATTCTAAAATACGTTTGTATTAAAATGTCGTGGCTGCAATGCATTTAAAATTTCAGAAGCGCAGTACACGCTATATGTTTATAGTTTTGCAGGCTACTTACACGTTGTAACCATTCGAGTATTTCATAATGCTGCGCGCAGATGTTTCTTTCACATTTCGGCCACACCACGACTAAAAAATTACATCTACCATTAAACGAGATCACCACAAAAGAATCGGAATATTAATATCGGAGCGTTCATTCCGTAATGCTTGCTCCCAACATTTTTTTTTTCCCTCCAGAAAGTGAATGCGCCGCTTTTCTGGAATGAAAACATATTTAAATGTCTTTGGAACAGATATTTCGACGGCCATAGAGACGCGCAATCATAAGGAGATGCCCCATTCTAAGAACTTCCCTCCCTTCCTCCCCTCCACACACCACAAAGTTTCATTAAAAACTTCTGCAGATTCTCAAAAGCATGCATGAAAATTCACGAGGAGGAAATATTTTTTATGAAGAAAGCGTTTCTGAATTTTGCCCCTTCCATCGCAGTTGGTTGCGCTTTTAATACCTCCTGACGGTATTTCTTGCTGCTGTGGATTTTCCATGGCTTTTCATCGGTATTTTATCGTTGGAATTTTTATTTTTTTTTCAAGATACTATTCTTCGGAGTTGTTTTTTTTTTCCTCCCTTATATGTTTTTTTTTTTTTTTTTTTCATAAATGTTTCTAAGCACCCCAAAGGAGGTTTGTAATAAACCGTTATGGGAATCAATAAAAGTTTTTAGAAGCAAATAGTGAGGAGGTATGCGTGGGGGGGGGGGGGGTAACTGAGCGAGTCGTTTCTAGAATTTTGACAGTCTCTGTGTATGATTTTGCAGAATTGAAAGAAAGGAACGGATTTTTTTTTTCTTTTTTCAAATTTAAGGGTGGTAGTTGTCATCTTGGCATTGGCTACAACTAAGGCCGAAAGAATTGGCCCTTTTCTAATGGGACACCCAATAGGCAGCTAACAACGTTAAACACACAAAAAAGTACTTACCGATAAAACAATCGTATCGGATGGTACAAAAGGCCGACCGTTCTTCAGCTGAAATACAGTTCTACCATCCTCAAGAGCAGAAAGTTTAGATTTGAAGAGTGAGCAGCAGAGGCAATTGACAATCGGGAAAAGTGAGAATCCAGAAATGATCAAGGAAGAACTAAGGGGAGGGAAATAAAAATGCAGAAACAGGATAGTAGATTAAAAATAAATAAATAAATAAAATAAAATAGTAAAATGAATCAATAGAAACAAACAATCCTACTACATAGTTACGCTGATCCCTGACTCACTGTCTCTGTAAGGATTCAGATTGAATCAATCCAAGATAAAGCTTTTACCACCATTACTCCAAAAAGATTAAAAATTTAAGCATAAATACGTAATAAAATCTACACCGCTTGAAAATTTTCATAATTATGTATCAAAATAAAGAAAATAATATGCGTTACTTTCGAAATCTGAAAATCCACCCTTTCTCCTATTTTCAAGCAATCTTTTGCTATTTTAGCGCTATTTTATTTCCGATAATCAAAAAAGCTAATCATTTGAGTGACAAAATTAGTTTTAGAAAGTGACACTGACGCATACTGAAGTCACGGTTATCAGGCTTTGAATGGAAAATTGCACGCGCGCGATTCCAATTTATTTAAAATAGTTTTTCTAGACTGTCCAGTTTACCTTTTTTTCCCAAATAAAAGGATTTCCTCTACATGAAACATTGATATAAGATGCTCCCAGAAAAACGAAATCTTTTGAACGCGAAAAGTTTTCGCCCGTTTTTAGAAAATAATTGCAATTCCAATTTCGGTATATAATAAAAATTGAATACGAAACTATTTATTTTAAGTGGACCAAGACTAAATATAGACATATTTTCGAAGAATGTTTTTTCTAGCTCTCGTACTAACTGCCTCCACAACGGACTTGTGACTTCGAGTAATAATAGCAACAACAAAAGAATATTTATATTTTAAGAAAATCCTAAACGTACATTTTCATAGCAATTAAGTTTTCGTTCACTTTGCAAGGATCTTTTCGAAAGTGAATGCCAAATCCCAAAATCTTTTCGACGACGGCGGGATCAGTGAAAAATTTTCATCTAATGGAAGTGCATAATGTGTTTTTACTGTCTCTGAAAACCACCCACTATGTTTATTTATGTTTATGCTTCGAATTTCAGGATGGGCGTATTTTTAAAACACAGTGGTCCATTCTTAGCCCCGAAAATGTCTGTGTATTATTATTAGCTTGTATATAGAAGGAAATTTCCGAATTTTTTGTTCCACTTTTGGATGAAGTTGACTCATATAGATTAGCCACATCTGTTCGACACTTGTATTTTCGGGTGAAAAATCTGTCCCTTTTTAATTCTTTCCAACAAAGTAGTGGAATGTATAGTTTTGAATTTTTTTCCCCGTCCGTCGAGCTCTTGTAAATGCAGTGGTGGATGCAGAAAAGTTTTAATTTAAGGCCAATAAGTAAGATCCGCGGCAGGACGAAGCATATTATCAGAGATGAATCACTGTATCTATTCATTTTTATTCTTGAATAGATGTTTAACGGTGTATTTTTTAAAAAATCTTGTGATTTGGGTACATAAATGCAAATAAACTAATTAAGTCAAGCCCTTCAGAATTTTTAGAATACCTCTTTACAAGATGTACTGTACACAGTATTAAATGATAAGCCTATATCAGATGCAAAACTTTCAGAGAAAATTCTTAAAAGTCGGAGATTTTGCAGGATGTGTCTTTTGTTTTTAATTTTTTCCCCAATAGTGGGTATTTCCCGTTAATAGGCATTGGCCGCTACCAACGACGGAATTACTGGTCACTATTGCCCCCAGTGATTCCGGCCACTACCAAAGCCGGAATCACTGGTCTCTTTATTATGAAGGTACCCAATAGGTGGACCATCATTGCCTCCTATGAAGGGACGGACGAACGGACACCCAAGCCCATGCCGGGAATCCAACCCCGACCCTAGCCACTAAACAACCCAAGAAGCCCATTTCTTGAAAATTTTTCTGTGAAATTCCATGTCAAAGAATTTTTTTTTTCAGAAATTTTCATGAAGGATACTGCTGTTTTATTTCTTATGACGTGTAGTGTAGCTGGTGAAGAATCATTCTGTATTTTTTTCGAGTCCCTGGCGCAATTATTTTATCTTCCTTCATGTGTAATAAGTCTGTGAAAGAGACTTCTTTTCTTCGAACTGTTCACACTCATGATTGAAAAGACGCAAGGGAAAATTGTCTCTTTCTCTGGCCGATGCTGCTTGCCGGAATGGCTCTTTGAACGCTCCGTTGGGGTGCAGCCATCTCCGAGTTCCAGTGAAACCCCCAAACCCTTAGGTCCGACGTTGTCTAAATATCGTTCGATTGCCACGAAATTTACACATGCTACTGCTTCTCTTTTTAATGAAAATGACTTGTTTAGTTTGTACGTTTCTCTTACAGGCTCACACAATGAAATTCGAATACATGAGCAATTTAACACTGTAATATCCACTACAGGAAATTCCCAAGCAACAATTATTTTTTCGTTGAAATATTCTTTTAAGTCAAATAACCTAAATATAATAAAAAAATATGAAAAAAGTTATTTCTTATATGTTTTTTCAATGCTCGCACCATGATTTTAAAACTGTTCTAAACATTAGAATGGAACTTGAAAAAAAAATTATTTTATATCTAGTGAAAAACCACATATTTTCTTATTTATATTGCCATTTACAAAAGAATATATTTTCTAAGTGGCAATAATTATGCTTCTAAAATATTTTTCATCCATTAATGCTTTCATCTGTGGGCCTAAATTTTACTATTATTGATTAAAGGTACAATTAATGGTTTTATTACTTTGAAATGACATTTTGAAACGGGTTCTCCATAAAAAAATAGCGTTTAAAGTATGGAAGCATAAGTGTTACCATGGGCATTAGAGGGTTTAAGAACAGTCATTGCATAAAGTGCATCCGAGTGATTTTCAGCTGTTCACAAAAAACAAAGTCAGTATACTACTGTGATCTAAAATTAACCGAAACAGTTTACATAGAACAAAAGGTATCAATTTATTGATCAAATTTTATTGAATTGCCCTCAAAGTAATCTCTTCCCGCTGCAAGGCACTTCTGTGAATTTGTTTCCCATCTCCAAAACATGTCTTTGAACAAACAGCTTTCGTAAATCCCCTACAGTATTTGTAACAAATTAAGTGATCGACTGAAAAAGGTGACAAGGAAGAGTAAATTTCAATCGTGCACTGCAAAAAAAGTCTGTAAAACGTACAGAAATTACTCGTATTATTTACAGAATAAGTCTGTTCGTAAGAAAAAACAGTTTTTTTTTTTTTTATCTTCACCCGCGCATGCGTACTAGACGAAGACGTCATTGCTCAACCTCGAGGCTCATTTCGCATCCGGCGCAATTAAAACAACAAGACATTGTACTACGTGTCGTTAGCTGGAGCTGGAGAAAAGCGACGGTATATTTAGTTACAACTGCATACGTAGGTTCAGGTGAGTGTTTGATGTTATGTACGGATTTTGGCGTAACCCGGCTCGTTTGGACTTAGAACATTTTTAAGTACTTTAGTGTTTGTCGATAATGTTGACGCCGCGTAATTAATTAGATTAATTAATTTACACAATAAAGTAATTAAAAAACTTTGTAAAAAACACACATAAGAAGTAATAGGTAAGAGGATACGCACGTTTCGTTCAAAAATTGTTTTGAACTTCTTCAGTCCAAGCCCTTCATCGTAAAGAACACAGGGTTGAGTTCCCTGTGTTCTTTACGATGAAGGGCTTGGACTGAAGAAGTTCAAAACAATTTTTGAACGAAACGTGCGTATCCTCTTACCTATTACTTCTTATGTGTGTTTTTTACAAAGTTTTTTAATTACTTTATCGTTTAACACCAGTATTTTGAGTGATATTTCAGTAATTTACACAATGTTAAATCAATAAGTAATTAACGAGATATAAAGCAATAAGCTAATTAATTAGATTGATTACTATTAATTAATTGTTAATACAGTAATATTTAACTGGAGGGAAACCCCCACCACAAGATAAAAAGGAGTTACATGAAAAAATGGAAGAATTCTTATTTCCATAAAATGGACATTTAAAATGGCATTTACTCTCATTGTAAGCAACAATATCGGCCTTCTTTGGTAAAAAGTGGCATGTAACATTGAGGGGAGGGGGAAAATGGTTTCTTTTGTAGAAATTTTTTCCAAAAAGGTTGAATTCTTTTTTTTTGGGGGGAGGGCAGTCTCCCCTCCGTCTTCCCTTTTAATCCGTCCTTGGCGTTGAATGACGGGAAATAGAACAGTTATGGAACTTGATTGTGAATTCCAGACTTTTTACCTACAAAAAGAAACGAAAAAAGATCACCTGTGAATTTTGTCACTGGAAATAGTAGACGGGCGAAGTGTGAAAGTCCCGTGTTCGGGCCCTATCGCGCGACCGTCGACCGTTAACCGTTCAGAGTTTTCCGTGGTTTTCTCCGGAAGTTAGCGTAAATACGGATTAGGACCCCTTCGAAAGACCCCCACGGAGGGTTCCCCACTTTCAAGGAAACCTCCCCAAAGCTCACTCACCAAATGGAACGAATTTCACACAATCTCAAGTACACACTAAAAGGAACGTACTGCGTGAAAATTAGCTGCTCTCTCCTCATAGAATTTGAGAAATTAAAGGTTAAAAATTAGTTAAAATCGCATCAATTGTAACCCTTTAGCTAGTATTTGGCGACAGGGATAATTGGTCGAAAAGTTGAAACGCTCACCCGAGTACGTACTCGAAATATTTATAAATCAGTGTTTGCTATACCGTGTTATATTTCAACGTAACTGGGTTTTTAAGTAGCTTAATCTCGTGTTCTACTAGTTAAACTGAAGTCCTATAATATTTTTATTTTAGATCTGAAAGTCCCTGAAGAAAGTAATTTCTTTTTATTTGTATTAATACACTGCAAGCTGCAAATTCAGTTTACGTATAAGTGAGGCATTTATTTTAATTCTATTCTTTTTATCCACATGATGATACTATGGAGAAAATATACTTAATGTTGTTTTTATGCTTTACGCGGAATTTTCTTCGAAAAATATGACATTGTCTCCATGCACAGACGAAGAAAAATTCTGCAAAATCTAATTGTTGAAAGCTTGCGAAATTATCAGAAAGTAAATGCAACAGATTTGGTAGCAAATGAGCAATGCTTATTACTCGATACCCCTGAAGATCCTATATTTTCTAGTTTAGAAAACGGAAGCATTGACTTCATGTCCAGTGAGGACATTGCAAAATAAGCAATTTATTTCTTGAAAAGATAAGGAGACTGCAGTAAAATACTAGCGGGATACAGTAGTGGCAAAATCCGGCAGTTTACAGAGTGTTCAAAATTATTTTAAATTTGTTACAAATAAAACTCAGTTATATATGTGTGGGAAAAGCAAATTCAGAAGAATAGCGATTATAAATATAAACTAAATCAAATTAAAAAATATACGTTTTAACACTTCTAACACGCAAGAAAATTACAGAAAAATGTACATGATTGTGATTTACAAACTTGGGCTTCAGAAAAGGCATTCGAATTAGGACTGAAATTCCGCGCATCTAAAGGATGGCAGTACAGATTTTAAAAAAAGAATAAGATTGTGAGCAGGAAAGTTACAAAATTTGTTTTGCTGAAAAACTCTCGGTCAAAGGAAATCATTAAGACATTAACGCAGGCGTTCGTAAATGATGTAAATGTCTTTATAAAGGATTCGTTGTTAAAAGACGATCGAATTTTTATGCTGATCAGTCAGGTTTTAATTTAGAAATCCTTCTAGACGAACCCTGGAACATAGAGGATCGAAGCAAGTAGAAAGTGAGATTCAATCACAAAATGCTGTGACACATTCCTACACTACAATGCCGATTTTAAGTAAAAACAATAGATTGTTATAGCCATTACATATTGAACATCCCGAAAAAACTGAGGAATTCGGAAAAAATTAAGTGCAACAGTTTTCTGACATTGTGTTAATGAAACAACTTAATAATATATTTCTTTCAGGGTCAAATCAAAGGGGTGGGGGAGGGAATTATAGGGTGAACCCCTCCCCTCCAAAAAAATTACCTTACAATTTTTTAAAATTATTGTTTTAATACCATTGTTTATTTCAATTCTTATTTCGCTAAAAAGCTAAGCTTCTTCTAAAAAGCTACGTTTAACCTCCTATGCATGCATAGATTTTATGTTTAAAAAATATTTTTGGCCAATTTCCTCCACCCCCCCCCCTCTCCAAAACGGAACCAGTTACCAACCTGATTTTTTTCCCACCATATATTCTGCGCGCAGTGAATCATTGCTGTAGATGTATCCTGACCTGTGCTTACTTAAAATGCTTATTAAATAAGCATCTTTTTGTAAAAGCAATTATAAAAGAAAATAGAAAGCTCCAAGTAGCGATAGAGGCTCTATTCTGTCGGCTCATACTCATTTTTTATTAATTAATTTTAGCTTTAATTTAGGAGATACCAACTAATTTTTACACATTAGGTTTCTTTAAGTGTGTACTTATGACTGGATTAAATTCGTTACGTTTGGTGAGTGAGCTTCGGGGAGGTTTCCTTGTTTGTGTTGTCCTTCTGACGAGGATTTATAAGCGGGCTTCGAGCTAACCACACAAATCTGATATACTTGTTCACAACAACTACGTATCGCAATTGTTCTTGGTTTTGGGGGAAATGAACAATAGCAACTTCATGTAACAAGTTAAGTACTACTCATAAACTGTTTCTCATAAGTTTTTTTCCTTATTATAGTGTTTGTTTATATTCATTGCACTTGCTAATTGGTCCTAGAACTGTAGTTAGCATTTCTTATTATATAGTTATGGATATGTTAAATATTTTGGAATGAGTGTTTTTGTTCGCAATCATTTTGTTTGCAGTGCTCCAGTAAGTGAAAGAATATCGCTGAACTTAAACATCCTGGCACTGTGATAAATATATTGTTTATTTTCAGTGTTTGTACTTGAATAGTCGTCTAACACCGAACAATTTATGATGTTTTTAGTGTGTATGTGTGCTGGCGCGTAGCCAGGAATTTTTTTTTTTTTTTTGGGGGGGGGGGCGATATGAAGTGATATGTGTATAAATACACGGAATTTCATCACTAATCCAAAAATTTTGGGGGGGGATATATCCCGATATCCCCCCCCCCCTGGATATGCCCCTGCATGTGTGCTCTCGGGGATTTCACATCAAATATAATATATACTCTTCCCAGACTTATAAATTTCTATCTTCTATACTTACAATAAGAATTCTGATTTTGTAGGAGTATCTTAAAGTTTCCTAACGCGTAGGTGCCATCAATAATTTAAATCAATGGATATATCTCAATTAAGTTTATGAGGTAAACCAAATTAAAGAAATGATATATTTCACCTTTTAACGTATAAAAGAACAGAAGAATTGTATCTACAAATTATTTATAATTTCCTTGTAATATTTTTTATGTAGTTTTAAATTTGTACACACTTTGCAATTCTTTTTGCATATTGCATACTATTATTTCTTAATCCTAGTAAAAAGGAATCAAAGAAGCATAGTTATACACTTTTTTTCAAAGTTAATGAAACACTTTTAACTACCATTTTGTAAACATATAAATAAATCAAACCACATAGAAATATTTTAAAAAGTGCGAAATTTATATGTATATACCATATAACTGTTTTTTTTTATTTTATTAATACACAACTGGTAATTAAAATAGCAACACCAAGAAGGTGAAATGCTACACACATGGCAGCAATTTTAATGTCGAGTAGTATATTTTATCAAGGAAATATTTCTAGCTTCATAACATTGTGATTTTCTTTTTTCTACAAATTATGTCATTATCAAAAACAATAATAATTTTCTTCAGTTTTAAAAGTAATATTTCATTTGTATGAGATAAACAGCTAGATTTTGATTTGAAGTAATTTTACAGTGGGAATTTTCTAGTTTTTTGTATATTCAGGGGAGACTTGGAATTCAGGGATTTGGGAAATTTTATGTCTGGAAAAGTCAGGGAATTCTGCAAAAAATCTCTTCTAAATCAGGGAGATTTAAAACTCTTTACAATTTTTATCGTCATTTGATGCAGAATACCGTGTTTACTCGCGTAATAGTCGCACCCCCGTTTTGAAGCAGAAAAAAAAGCTCTTTAGAGTTACAATATTATATAGTAGATTTTATCCGCATAATAGTCGCACCTGGACTTTCAACATGAAAAATTGGCAAAAAAGTGCAACTATTACGTGAGTAAACGTGGTAGTTTTGGCTTCTGGTGATCGGAACAGCTTTAGTATTGGTCATTATTGGCAGTCTTTGTCATAACTTTGTGAAATTTTCAATGGCATTAATATTTTATTTAAATATTATGTATTCATTTTTTAGATTCTTAAACAGGGATGTATAGATTTTTTTTAAATTCTTATTCACTATATTTTAAGTTAACATTTACTCTGTGAGGGGGAGTCCACCCCTTCAAACCCTGTTTCTTTCTTTTAAATAAATACAATTTCAGTTTACTAACAACCATAGTCAGATAAAAGAAAAATCTATCTAAGCACATATTCCCAAAACTATCTGCAAACTCATAAGGCGTATTTAACGAGGAGAGGGGAAAGAGGGGGGGGGTGGGTCCTGGGAGTTCAGACACCCCCCCCCCCCGCCAGAAATTTTAATTTTCGTCACTATAATGACAGTCTTTTTGTGAAAAATTCTGCTTTTTTTACGGTTTGGACTCCCCCCCCCCTCTCCCAAAATGTTTCCTGAATACGTGCCTGCTCGTGATAACTGAATACATATTGCGCATATGAACTTGTGTATATGCATTCGAAGCACACATCTGTTCAACCCGCTTGCACTATAGTGACTAGCTGCTGCTGTTGTGAACATGTATATCGGATTTGTGTGCTTGGCTCGAAGTCCACTTGTAAATCCTCGTCCGAATGACAAAACAAGGGAGTTACCCTCAGTGGGGGTCTTTGTAAGGGTTCCTAACCCGTATTTACCCTAAGTTTCGGAGAAACCCCGAACGGTTAGGTCGACGGATGTGCGATGGAACCCGAACCCGGGACCTTCACACTTCGGCCGTCTTCCATTTTCAGTGATATAACCACTGTGCCATGGTGAGGCTTTGTGCAAGATAAATTGTTTATTTATTTTAATGCATAAATTTTAAAACCATTTCATATCAGTGCCTAGTTATAAAAGTATTTTTTTAATATTTTGCTTATTATACAGTCTGATCATCAACGTTTTAAATTTCAAAATCTCGAATCATAAGTGTAGTCAGTGGCCAATATCCTGAATCAGGAACACTAAACATAAATAGCAATTTTTTATTCAATACTTTTCGAAGTTGAAATATGCAAGAAAGTTATTAAAAATTAGCGCAGATCTGATCGATCTGTAAGCAGTTCTTTATAAAAGTTTTGCATTTAAAAAGAGAGAAACTCTTAAAAATTTGAGCTTTCCGCTTTTAAAAAGTTGAAAATTTGATTCCTTTTTCTTATTCATTATTTTTTCAAAAAGATTTGACGAAAATTAAGCATATTGTTAAATGTAGTAAAAATATTTTATCATGCATTTTTATTTCGAATGTTCAATAGCAATGATGCATACAGTCTTCTATTTTAAAACAAGATGGTAATTTTGACATTTTAATTTGTAAGGGCAGGCCCATGGTCAGGATTTTTATTCGGGGATGCTCAAATATTCAAATACCATAACTTAAACATAGGTATCATGGGGTCTTATGAAAGGTGCAAGAAAGAGCCCCCCACCCTCCGACATAGGCGCGGCATAGTGATCATTTTTAAAATACACTGGAACTTTTTGTATTTTAGTACTGAAGTGTCTGAAATACTGAAATAAGCCTTCTCTAGAATAAGGGTCTTCCCTAGAATATAAGCCTTCCCTAGAATATAAGCCTTCCCTAGAATACTGGGTGGATTGTGGTAATGGGGCCCCTTGGGTGCCCCTCTCTTGTAGAGGACGCGGGGCTGCAGAGCCTGTTTCCCTAAATCCGTCCCTTTATATAAACATACATATTTGAACTTTCGGTGGGTGTAGCTCCTCTAGCCTCCCCTTCCCTGGCTACGTGCTTGTCGAGGGGGAATTACAATAAGTGCTGCTCGAAAGTAAAATTATTATGCTCCTAGCTTGTGCTAACAAATTTCAGTTTATAGATGAGTCAAAAGTAAAATGAGATTTTTAAAATGTGTTTAATTCACTGAAGTAAATTATTTTGTTTCTAGGTGTTTGCTTGGAATAAATCCTAACAGAGGATGCAAGAAGAATCCTGATGTGAAAAAACGTGAGGCCGTTAATATGAAAATTCTCAATTTACTTAATAAAATGTCGGCATATGAGCTAATTGACCACTAATTATATATTAAGAAATACCCATGAATACTGGAGAGCAAATCTATAAAATTATAAACAATAAACTTTGTAAATATTCCTCTGTTTGTACTTCGTAAATACTTTATAATTACTGTATTTTTTTTTCTTAAAATAAATCTAATTTTTCACAGTTTTTCCTGACGTATTTCTTTGATTATTAATGGGTATTACACACATCTAAGCTTAGATATATCATGCAAGAGTAATTTTAAACTCCTAAAAACTATTTCTGAAAAATAAGATGCATATATGTATATACATTAAAACCTCTACTAACGGTCACCTCCGAAGTATGGTCATCTTTTAAAACAGACACTGTTAGAAGTTTACAGAATTGAATTGAGGCTATTGAATTAACATTATTGTGAACCTCCAAAGAACGTAAAATTGATGCAGAATCTGTAAAAAATTACAGAGGACTTCTGTAAAACACACAGAGGATTTCTGTAAGATTGATAGAGAATCTGTAAAAAATTACGGAAGACTTCTGTAAAACATACAGAAAATTTAAGTAAAATAAACAGAGAATCTGTAAAACATTACGGGACACTTCTGTAAAACATACAGAAGATTTCTTTAAAATAAACGGAGAATCTGTAAGAAACTACAGAAGACTTCTGTAAAACACACAGACGTTTTCTGTAAAATAAACAGAGAATATGTAAAAATTACAGAAGACTTCTGTAAAACATACAGAAGATTTTTGTAAAATAAACGGAGAATCTGTAAAAAACTACAGAAGAATTCTGTAAAGCACACAGAAGTTTTCTGTAAAATAAACAGAGAATCTGTAAAAATTATGGAAGACTTCTGTAAAACACACAGAAATTTTCTGTAAAATAAACGGAGAATCTGTAAAAAATTACAGAACATTTCTGTTAAATATACGGAAATAAACTGGCGTCCTGGCTGACAGTTTTTTTCTGTAAATTTGACACTTTTTTTTGCAGTGTGGAAATAAGAAAAATTCAGATTGTGCCATATCAGGTGAATATGGAGCTGGCTGAACCAAATTTGTCGAATGTTTGATTAAAAGATCGAGAATAGTAATGGTCCAATAACATCACCATTTCGTAAATTTAACAGAGTGGGAATTTGTACCTCATAAAAAATGAATTTTAAATGAAGTTTTTCGTCTACTTTTTGATCACAGTGGTGTATGTTTGATATACATACAACTGAATTTAGTCAGAACGTCAACAGAGGAACCGAATTATTTATAACGCTATAACCCGACGAACGATGTTATAAGTGAGGTGCTATTCCATGAGCGAGTGATTGAACGGCACAAAATATTTTGACGTTGTTAAAAGTTATCACTGCAACGATAAAGATCACTACAACGAAGTTCGATTGTACTCATTATCTTACTTTATTTTTAAAACTGTTAATCAGTTTAATTATTTTCATGAGTTTCATTACTGTTATCCAATGAATGTCGTATTTTTGTCATCCCTTTATCAGATCTTAAATTCAAGAAAGGCAATGCAAATATTATGAAATATAAAAGGTGTTATTTTAAAATATCATTTCACACAAATAATGTTCTTTTTCTCTGCTCCTTTTTACACCAGTGTAATCTAGTTAATTGTGTAACTCTTTCTAGGCATTTTAAACTTCAGTCTTATGTAGAAATATGAATTCTCAGCTTAAGTAATGGCTAACCTGCTCATTTACTTCGTCTTTTATAAACTTAATAATATACAGCATATATGGGCAACCCGGGGCCTGCCAAGGCTTTTGATACGGACAGCAGATAGTTTCGAATTCCTGCAGAAAACCCATATAAACCATTTAAAATCGCTATAGATCCCACTACGGCCGGCAACTTCCGTAACATCTAAAAGTGTGGCGGGAAACTTTCCAAAGGTTGACCATCCCTGATTCACAGGTTGCATCAGAAAAGTGTATACACACTTTAAACTTTTCAAAAACTCGATTTTCTATTTACTGTGAAATTTCTGATAAAAAGAAAATATTAATTGAAGATAATCGAATTTCTTGAACATTCTCCACATCTAACACCTTTCGTTTTTTTTCCTGTGGAACACAGTAAAAAATGGAAATGAAAGAGTTATACTCAGAAATGCATGAAAATGAAAAAAGAAAATGTGTACTCCTATAACTATTAGTGTTATATATACTTCTGTGAAAAAGGGTATATTGTGCTGTCAATAGAACTAATATAAATACATTCCATGGTAACCGGTACTTTTCACGGCAGTTATAGACGTGTACACTGTACAGTATACACAGATGGACAGACAGACAACAAGAAACCATAAACATTTTAAAAAAAAAATGGAACGTCCAGAAAACGATTTCGCCTGTGAGTTTTTCCTGTGAGTTTCTTTCAACATATTTCTACAATTGTATCTCTTCGCAATCGTATCAATGTTATGCATTTCTCTAAACTTTTAACTTCCGATGTCCGCTTTCGACATATTTTGAACCGTAAGGGAAGTCATACACATTCATTTTATGGACTTCACACTTCTGCGTTTCATTAAAAACTTCCGAGAGCTTCTTCAGATGTATTAAAAAGAACGAAAAAAGGTTCATAAAAAAAATTGTCCGGAAGAATATTTTGATTTTTATTTTTAACCCTTTCGCTCCCAAGATTTGATTTGAAGTGCTTGCTCAAAACCCCGGAAACGCCCGAGAAATGTTTTTGCATGCTTTCCCCCACGAAACACGTTTCTTTTGTACCTGTGCAGATATATCTCTGTCAAAACAGGAGTGCAAAGAAACAGTGGGCGTGCCTCCCCCCGATGGATTTCAAAAGCACCCGTTCGTAAATGCAGCTGATCACCATGTGATCACCCAAAGGGGGAAGGGGGTTACAATAGCAAACACGAGAAAGCGGTTTTTCACACTTGACACTCTTAAATGGATGTTGCAAAGCACGGGGGGGATGAAGCTTCGTCCTGGCGTAAGGCCGGATCTGGGAGCGTGCATCTAGAGCCGGTACGGGCGGATTGAGAGCGAAAGGGTTAAACACGGCTGCATCTAATGGGATGCTTTTTTTTCTATTCGTGGTGGATATTGTAGTGTAGAAGGTTTTTTTTTTTTATAGAAAAATTACTTTGATATTGAGGATTTAAAGAGTCAGCAAAAAGAAATTATACTTTCTTTTCCTTTTTTTTTTTTCAGAAAACAAAATTTTCTTGAATTGCGAGGACGGAATTTATCGCTTAAAACTTTCTTTCCTATAAAGTTTTTATTTTTGAAATGCATTTGAAAAATAAATATAAAAATGTTGATGGTTTCTGGAGCTGATTTTTTAAAAAAATGAAAAAAACTTAGCAATTTAAGTGCTTTTATGCTTAGCTTTAAATACCTTTTCTGTTTCTTACCTTTTCAAAGCAAGGATCCCAAGATCAGTATTATTATTTGAAGAGAAGATTGAAGAAAATTGTTATCATTATAAATAAATCTTTTATTATAATATTACTAATCTAAATCATTACTGAAAAACGAAAAAAAAAAATTCTTCATCACATTTCTTTGTATTTTGGCCAATCATGGTAGTTGAAAATCCATTGTAAAAGTGTAAAAAACAATAAAATGATGGTCAAAGGAAACAGTTGTGCTTAGTTTACTATTTAAGTACTGTAAATAGTCCTACAATCAAGCTAAGACTACATACAAGGCTATATATATATCCATGTGTATGACAGAGCAAAATTTCTGCAGCCAGTTTATAGGAACCGACAGGAATGATAAAATTTCACTCTTTTTATATCTTTAAAGGATGATTTGCTTCCTTTGGTTGTAGATTTGGATAAAATTAACATTTTGTAGGCGATCTCGTGAAAAGTTGCTTTTTTTCATGTTATTTGCATGCATGACTCATTAAATCATGTGATACGTTTTAAGAATTGCATAAATGTCGCTCTTCTTTTTTTTTTTTTCGGAAAAAAAATATTCATTTTCTGAAACGTAGCTAGGAGTGAAAATAGAGGGAAAAGAAGGAAAAAAGCAATGCTATTTTTTCAAGGAAGTGAAATAAAACTGAAAGTTTAGAAAATTGAAGGAAATAACAAGAGAGTAAGGAGATAAAAATTAAATTAATAGAATTATAAAATTTGAAGAGACTAGATAAAAATATAATAAATAATAAAACAGAAGGAAAATGCAGCATGATAAAAATATGCATTTCGTCAGTCAGTAAAACACAGCACAAAATGAAACAGTATTTTTTTATACTGACGAAAGGAGGATTATTGAACATAGTCGGACGTTTGTACAGTTTTATTAAACTCTTGTGTGTGTATTATACATACATATATATATATATATATATAAAGTAAATTAAGTTAAAGTAAAAATTTATTTACAGAAATTTCAAACATTTAAAACAACTGCTTATTTTGTATTTATTTTAATTTTGTAACCGTTTTACATAAGTGTAAGTAATCGAAAAAAAGTGAAGAAAATCCAATATACAAAGTTTAAGATGGGCCAAAGAAAATGCATCTTCCGTTTGTGGGAGCCATGCAGAATTACTCCAAGAAGAACGGCAGAATTAGTACATAAAATGTTTTGTTTTACGGCTCGCAAAAATTATTTCAATAGATTTTGTGAGATTCTTTCTTGGAAAAATAATGAATTTTTTTTCTTCTTTTTGTTTCCATCTGAAATAACAAAATAAATAAATAAAGGGCTCCTTCAAAAAATAACAGTTTTTTTCTTTTCTGAAAAAAGAATGAGAGTTGAACAGAAAAGACATCCACATTAAAATTTCATGCAGTTATTTCGCTGAAAATGAGAGAGAAAAGTTTTAGTTGCAAAGAATTATGAGAGAGATAGGATTTAGACCTTCAGATTTTATGTTTAGAATTGCTCGCAAGGTAAATCTAAGTTTTTCTCTAAATCTTTTTGTTATAGCAAAGAAGATTTTTTATTTTTACAAAGTTGTAGAACTTTGAAAATTTAGTACGTTTTCAGATTTTGTTTTTAGGTACATAATATTTCACAAAATTTGATGCTGACTGTTTTTTGTAAAAATTTTCTTTAAGCATCAAAAAACTACGAAAGTAAAATTTTAGGACGCTTTGTTTGTTCACAAAACATTCCTAGAAAGTAAGGAGGTTTCATTTAACTTATTCATACAGCAAACATGCAAAAAAAAAGAAAATTATCTTTAAAATGTTTTTCCCTACTGCTTTTTGAGTCCGTGGACCCTCAAAATAAAAGAATGATCAATCAAACCGGAAGAATCGACTATAAAAAAAAAACGTTTCCAATACAATTTATCCCCCCATACGTTCCTTCTTAACACGAAGTAAATCTATTCGCTGCAAGTGTTGAAGGCGCAAATTTAAACTTTTTATCCTTTATATTAGTATTAGCCAAGACTTTCAAATATGGGTTAGCGACAAATTTACCGCCTTATTTTAAATTTTTAAAAGTTTACTTTTCAATCAAAATAACAGCTAATTAATCAATAATGCATTCTATCTTGTTCTTTAAATCTTCATGCAACAAGATTTTCAATACCTCGTTGCTAGAAATTAGCCGATTGCGACTCTAGAAATAGAGACTGTGTCTTTGAGATCAAGATTTTTGAACTTGGCTTACCAGTCACGTGCAGTTCTTTCGTCTGCGACAAGTTCTCAACAAAAATGTCACAAGCAGCTTTTGCGGCATAGAATCTTGAACAAAAGCGAAAAGAAAGAGATGTCGAAAAGACTCTTTTTTTCTCTTCTTGTTTCATCATCTGATGAATATTTAAATTAACTCGAATTAACGAAAAATGGATTTGAGTTTTTTTTTTTTAATATTTACAACATTATGTCATAATCGATGACATGCAGATTGTTAAAACTGAAAATTACTGCTGGCGCTTAGTTGCCAACCCAATAAATAACTTCTTGATAAAGCCCACCTCTCCTTTATTTAGCCGCCGTTCATCGTCCAGCAAAGTTGTGTTTAATAGTCGTCTATAAATAAAGTACACTTTATTCTGCTATTCTTACAATTGCACAAGAAGCCGTCATATTTAATTTTGCATCAACTTTTTTCTTAAATGGCAACACCAAATTTGACTTTATTAAACGAAATTAAACCTTTACAATTTTCTGCAATTTTCGGAGATTTTACTAATTTTTATTGCCCGATTTTAAGAGGTTATAACCATATTGCGAACAGTATATGTAGAATGTTTCTAGTCTTTAAGTGTTTTATATCAAGAATTGTTCATTTGCATTAGTTATCCATTGTAACACGAACTGAAAATAAAAATTCGAAATTTCAATTTCAGTTTTGTGTTTTTATGCGAAAAGAATGGATATGTACTTCTGTTTGAGTTATTTTGGCTCGTACTGTTGATATAGAATGTTTAATTTCTGAGATTTCTATTATGGTGAGTCTTTAAAGTTGAATCCGTTGAAAACAGCTTGGCTTGCTGTTTCCAATTTACATCCTTTAGAAACTATTAAAAGGTAATGCTTGGAGATTAAATTTGTTTATTCACTCGTATTTAAACTCATTTTTAGGTTTATTAGAACCTGAAATACTGCAAAACAGGAGAACAGCCACTAGGTTGAATGATTCACCGTACTGTGCAAAACAACAACAAATAGCTGTGTTAACAAAAAATAGCGTAGTTAATGTATGTATTTAAATTTTGCTAAACTATTACATAGATTAATAAGACCGTGCCTTCGAAATTAGACAATCTCATGCAGAATAAATTCTTTCTGGTATCATGTCTTAGAAAATATTTTTAAGTTTGAAATTTTAGAACTTTTAATTAGCAAAGTATTTTTAATTTGACAATCAGTTAGTGCATTTGTCATACTATAAGTAGAAATATGCATGAATGCGTGAAAGAAAATCTGCATGAAAATTAGGAATGTTAAAGTATTGCATCATAAAGCAATTTATTATAAACGAAAAAAAAATATTTACTCATTTTGAAATGTATATTGTTATCCTCACCAATCTCATACAGACTCCTAAGTATTCATTTTTCTTGATATAGCGCAAAGGGTCGAAAAAAACACATCAGAAGAGCTTCGTAAATTTCGAAAGGCGGTGCGTTGGCATGTCTATTATTTTTATCTAACAAAAATGTTCATCACGATCTTCCTTAAAAATATGTCTTGCTTATTTATGTTTATGAAAACGGAGTAGATTTTATGAAGTGCATCCGTTTTGCATTCTATTTTCACAAGTCTGGGTGCCTCTGTTATGCTTATATAAAGCAGCTAAGGCACCAAGTTGTGAGAGCCTATTTTGTAAGATGAGTCATTCGTCTGCGCATTCATGAAAACACCTCGTATAGTTGGAATTATTTATATGAGGAAATTCTAATTCCAAAAGTTGGTTTTCATGGAATTAATTTTTGGATTTGATTTTTGCGTGCTACTTTAAAAGAGTTACCAATACTACATGCACCTTTTCGGTTCATGTTATAAATTTTTAAACACGGATTTCGTTTATTGTGCTTGAAATGGATGAAGTTTATAAAAAGTACTTTAACAATCTCCCATACAGCAGTCATGTAGACAGTAAGAATGTGACGACGTTTCTTTTCGATGTAGGTCACGCCCATGAGGGTCCCAATACGACGCTTAAAATCTGTCCTAGGCGGCCATTTGTCCGTTCTCTGTGACGAGCATGTCACGCAAAGTCATTGTGTGACTAGTGTGGGTTCATGTTGGGACGTCACAATGCTATACGGGCTCTGTCTGTGTATCATATTGTTTTGGAATTCTTTTTTGTGTCTGTCCGTACATCGTAATGTTTTTAAATTATTTTAAGTGATCTATGGATGGTATTATTTTCGTTGGAATGGAAAGCATTGTTTTACTGAGCTCAATAAATTATATTTACTTGGAACATCATACACAGACAAACAATTCTTAAATGAGCATTAAATTTCAGCTCATATACATTACGTTACAGTTCTCTGTCAGAGTAGTTCAGTGGAATTCCTTTGTATGCTCCAGTAAAATGGCTAAGAATGTTAAATTCACAATTTTCAATTGCGAACATGACATAGTACATGTAAAAAATATACATGTATACCGTGAATCTATGAATATTCATGTCAAATAGATCAGGGACTAGCAGGTTGGCACCAGTTACTAACAGTTGGCACCGAAATATTAAACATATATCAACTCCATAGGAAAGCATTAAAAGCAAAAGAATATTATAGTTGTGTGCATAGAGCATAGCCATTTTGTTAACCCTTCGAAGCTCAACCATATCCCAGGGCCAAAAAATAGCCTCTAGATCTGCACGCGAAAATATTTCGAAGGAGTCCAAACGGTAAAAAAGGTAGAAATTTTCACAAAAAGACTTTATCATGTTAGTAACAAAAATCAAAATTTCGGAGGGTGTCTGGAAACCCCTAAATACGTCCACGGCGATGGCAACGACTGCTCTTTTTTGGCGTTGGGCAGTCTGTACAGTAGTTCTTCTATATCAGTGTTTCCATCGTATTCTCCATTTTTCAGCAGATGCCAGTTCTGTTAAAAATAATCCTGACAATTTTTACGGAAAATGATGTGCTAAAAAGTAAAGGATTCCTCGTGCAAATATGTCACCCTCAAGTATTTTTATAGAAATCAAATTTATTCTCCGTGACTGACAACAGTCAAAACGTTAGAATTTTATATGCTCACGGGGAGGACACCGCGTGTTAAAGGGTTAAACACTGCAGTCGCTGATAATATTGTGTCTGTAAAATTGTACGTTTTGTATTCTTATCATATTATAAGTTCAACTGGGTATAAGAAAACATTGCATGTGAATATAGAAAATTTGTCTTTTCACATTCTTTTTCTTTGTTTTCATCATTTTCTTAATTTTGTAGCATTAACATCCTATTATAATACATATACTACATTCATTTTTTCTAAAAGTGAACTGCTGCTTTTGCCATAAAAAAAAGATCAAAATAATAATTTTTCATAATTTAACGCAACGGGTCGGTAAAAAAAAGTTCTACGAAACGCATTATAAATTTAGAACATCAATGTGTCAATGTCAACATTTCTAAAACACCTTTCTTTTAACTTTAATCAAAAATATCCCTCACAATTTTCGTCGTTGTCTTGCTCTCATTTATGAAACATGAAGCAAAATTTATGGAAAAGCGCATCATGCTTTCACGCCATTTTTCACAAGTCTCGAAACTTCTATTATGCATATAGAAAACGGATAGGGCATCAGAACAGGAGAGCTGATTGTGTTATCTAAGAGGCACTGTTGTAGGCATGCGTAAAAGGCTCGGGTGGTAAAAAGATACTTGGTATAATTCCAATCTGAATTCATATTTTTTCTTTAATTTGTACTAATAATAAGTCGACACTCAAAATTGATAGGCGCATGGTAATTTATTTATTTATTTATTTATTTATTTTTTTTTTTTTTTGTCTCTTGTAGAGTTCTTTTTTCTTACCTTTATTCACGAAGTTCAAAAGTATTCATAACACGACAATACTAAATAACTTTGTTGCAACATATATATGCAGATATTATTAAGATTTTACCTTGGTTCAAAGGGTCGATCCTTCTTGAGCATTCTTTTTTCTTGACTTTTATTCACGAAGTTTAAAAGTGTTCATAACACGATAATACTAAATAACTTTGTTGCAACATACATATTCAGATATTAGTAACATTTTACCTTGGTTCAAAGGGTCGATAATTCTTCAACAGCAAAAACATCAATTCATACATAAGCTAGAAAATGAGAACTAAAGCTATTTACGTTTAGTCTTGCTTCCGTACGTAGTGATACTGATTTACTTCTGTATATAGCGGATACAAAATTTCTTTTCAGAGAAGCTAATTAGAAAAAAAAACTAGCAGAGAAGCTAATATTTTAATAAAACGATTATTTCATAGATACAAAATTTATAAAGCAAAATGCTGCACTAAAGCAACGCCGGAGACTAAAGCCCCTTAGCATTTCCCTGGATCTGCCACTGTGCACCTTAAAACAAATTTATTCTTTTTATTTGCTCACGCCAGCTTTTTTTTTATTGTTTTTAATATCTTAAGTCATGAGTCTGTCTATCTGCCCTGTCTGTATTTGTATACAACAACACAAATAAGCACATGTAGTTTTATGAAAGCATACAAAGAAATTAGAATGCGGTTACGGTGTCATATTACGGTCTATGAGCAATTGTCGCTCAAAGTGCATTTTAGGCATATTGAACTATTTGAAACAAGCAACTAATATCTATTGTTCAAGACAAATGCCCTCCTTCGCAAGATGTCTAAGCAACTTTTGTATTATTTTAAAGCAGCAGAGGAAACAAATCCCAAGCATTACTGTTTATGATAAGAAAACTAAAGGAGAAAATGGTGCTTGAAAGTTAAAATATTTTAAGAGCTTTATAAAGTAACACGCATAAATGAAAATATATTACAAAATGATTGTTTCGGTCAGTACAAAATGGTTAGTATATTATCCTTTCTCAGCTGCAAAAAGTGTTACGATCCATATTAACAGGAAAGTTAAAACTGAATTCCAATTTTCCTGCCATTTATGGTCTATTTAATAATACTTAACAGCTGAAGAAGAGTGGACCCTTTTTACTACCTGGAACGTTTGCACTGTAGTGTTTTCTATAGATGTGTGTTACTTACAAAGTTCTTGATTAATTTTTACGCTTGATCATAATAAAGAAACGGATATGCAATTGTGCGCTATTTCAAAATGAAAATATTCTGGATTACATGAAAATTTCGATTTTCCAAATGTACCCGGCCCAATCACTTCAAATCGCTTGTCGCCTTAACACGGCGACAAATATATCAAGGAAAAATGCAGATGTTTCACCGAATATGACATAATAACAAACACTTCATGTAAGAAATACAGAAATTATCAGCAGCAAAAATTCTTAAAAATACAAATAGCTCAAATTGCCAGTCTGCGCTGAATGCTCAGAAAATCATTAGACCAATGATTGTCATGAAGAGAACTACTGATGCATAAACTGTCATCAGGACAATCTTCACAAAAAAACTTACTATGACACTGATCATCCTGCTTACAGCAGGGGATGTCCAACTTTTAAAGTGTATTTTAAATGGGCTCAGGAAGCAAACAAAAGGTAGTTTTTTACTCGTTATCTCCTTTAAAAATATGTAGATGAAAATAGCACAAATAAATCAAAAATACGATAAATTGCAAACTGTGCACGCATTAACCTCTCTAATACAGCAAAATTACACAATAGGATTATTACAAGATGTTTATTATTATAATGTCAAACATCTTGGCTTACCTATTTCAATAACATATTATGTTGATATTCATCCCAATTTCATATTTTTATCTCTTCTTTTTGAGGATTTTTAAACTGTCACTTTACAGTATATAGTTACTATTATACTCTCTACTCTTTTGTTTTTCCCTTCTTTTTTCTAATCAAAATTTCTTAATTTAGCATCAAATTTTCAGCCTTACGTTTGCTTCCTATTCAGAATTTATTATTCTGTTTTATGTCTTTCATAAATAACTGTATACTGGCATGTATTTGAACAAAGTAATTATAATATACTACTGTGAACGGAGCCTAAGTCCTCTGAGAGTAATAGCAGCTCCAAACCAAGAAGGCGAGCTGCTCTCAACAGGTTGTATCTCGTATCTTGTGGCTAACAGGGCCTGATTAACACTCTCTGATACTATAGGCCCACTATATTTTCAAGGACCCTTCCCACTTACTTTTATTCCATTTCACAAGTAACAAATTATTGTAGTTTTGAAGCCCCAGATTTTTTTTACTATAGGCTTGGGCCTGATGGGCCTATTCGGTAACCAGGCCCTGGTCGATTAATATGTTAATGATACCGATCAAACTTAATGTGCATTTGCTATGATCAGAGATTCTTCAAGCATTTCTTTTAAGCGATTACGAAAACACTTTTTACAAAATAATCCTCACACTTGAAAAACATGTCGTCAAATGACTTGAAAAAGTTGGAACACTGACATAAATGGGTCTGAATAAAAATAGGAATGGAATATGTATACAACTATCAGCATTAAAATGATCTCTGTCAAATGCGTACATATCTGTAATACCCTGACAAAGAAAACGGTGGCTGTGACAAAAAAAATAAAAATAAAATAAAAAAAGCTTCGGAATATTCATCTCCATTTCCTTCTTTCATATACGCAATCTTCCAGCTTCCCGCTATGAAATCCGGCAGCCGTCTCCGAATAGAGTCCAGACAAGAGATATTTAGTGTCAGGGGGGTTCCTTTGTCCTGCCTGATGGATGTGGCGATTAGATTGAAGGCTGTCCGGGAAGAGGGGAGATCCGGACCGTCCATTTGTCTTGGGCGTTCAGGGGGCGATAATTTATTTACCGTTAATGGAGCAGGAGTGTAAGATTAGTCGGGGGTTTGACTCGAGCATGCTATGGTCAATTATTTTCTACTGACGACTGACCCGGACGTGGTAATACGCGTTTTTTTTAGACTATGGATGTTAGATAAGCCCGCATGTGGATTTCCACCTTTGGAATAAGTATTATATCCATCCCAAATAAAATCACCAATTTTTGATTGAATCTCCAAGGTCTTCACGCGTCTTCTTTCAAATTTTCTGTTGTGTGAGATTGACTTCTCGCTACAAAGAACGTCCTGCAGCTGCAGTGGGTGAATCCATTGGTGCTATTTTAGATACATGGGCAACTTACGTACAGAAACTCAAATTTATGTTTTTCAATGAATTATGAGCATAAATGTCATGAATATAAATTTTGAAAAGTATAATGTTTTTATTACTTTAGGGCAAACCTGAATGAAGGCAATCTGCCTAGGAGAACAAGGAGGTGTCTTGGGTGAAGGAATTTATTTGCATGAATATAACCGCTTCCATTTGTGGAAGTTAATAAGCTAATGTCTTGCAAAGTAGATCTCTGTCAGCTTTTCCCCCACACAAATTTCGGATTATGGAGTCCTCATCAGGGTCGAGTAACCAATTGTTGGTTCGCAATATAAGCATGTTTCTATGAATTATATGGTAGTTAATACCACTGGTATAATTTAGCAGTTCTGACAAACTATAATTTAACGCTTTTAAAAAATCATTGGGTTTCTCTTCGTGTAAATAAATGGATAGAAAATGCCAATCGCTGCTCACTTAAGAAATACATTATTATTATTCTGAATACACACAAATTAATTTCACTATTAGTCAAGCCTTCTTGTTTAAGGTTTAAATATCCTTCAAGATGATTACGTATATTTGCATTGTTATGTACGTTAAACACATGTATTTAATACGTGTATAAATATGTTTTAACATTCATTTTTCATCAAACCTGCTGTCATAATTACTATATCTTTTCATAGAGAACTGCAGTAAAAATTGACAAGTTTATTTTGTAAAAGTCTTCTGAAAATTATTTAACAGTGTTTTTCACATTTTTGAAGCATTATACAGGTTTGAAAATTTGAATACCGATGGGAAAACACCATTCGAGTTTCTAAGAATATTTGTTTACTTGCGAACATTTTTTAAAACAAATTCACTTTCACATTTTTCGTAAACAAGAAAACAAACAGTAACATTAAAAACTAAAAAAAAAAAAAAAAAAAAAGTAAAAGGCACAAGAAAAAGAGTATTTCTCTCTTCACCCTATTACGAACTTTATACTTTATTAACTCTATTAAATTCACATTCAAAACAAATGCAAGGCGAAAATTCAATTACCAAGCCGCTCGCGCTCGTGGAAACATGACCGCAATATTAATCGAATCAAAACAAAGTTCTGAATGGGGGTAAAAACTGAGTCGTTTCTCATTTTATTTTTAAGCCCTTTTTTTTCGCCCTCACATGCCATGATGGCGTCCTATGAAACACAATCAACTCTTTTCTCTTTTTTTAACTCTCTTGTCCTACATCCTTTTTGCTTCATCCATAATAGAAGTTCTTTCGCAGTCCATCTGGCAAAGAAATAACGTCGTGAAATTTTAATGCATTCGTGGGGCCCTCCTTCTTTTCATAATCTTTTTTTGTTTTCTTCAAAATACGATGAGAGAAATGTCTTCTTTTAGGAGCAACAGTTTTGAAGGGGAGGGGGGTTCTTTTCCTCTCTTGGTGAAAGCAAATGCGCAATGAAGCTTTTATCGTGCACGTGCAGACCAGCGCGTGCTCAAAATTTGAATAATTTAGGTTCTTCATTTATTGAAGCTATTGCTTAGGATTGTGTAAATGCTCATTCTTCAACATACAGAGGTGTTGAACTAATGCAGTGTGCCTCAAAAGGTCGATGCCAAACTTAACATGGTGGCCTTTCATTCCATAACAAACAAGGTTTACACAGGAACTTGTGTCCGGAAAAGCAAACCGCGACTGCTAGGAGGCAATGTTCGCGGGCTTATGGAAGCGTCGTCATTTCAGCCTAGCTAGGACACTGATGGAGATGGATGACTCGATTTACTAACTGAGAATGGGTCGATATGCATTAAGTGTATGGTGTCGCGGATGGGAAATCATATTAATAAATAAGTCATTTAATAAAAATCAAACCTCTTTTGGCATCCTTTCTCCCTCCCCTCTACGACTGCGAACATTGCGCACAAGGTACATCCATACGCCGCTAGTCCCTTCCCATCCGCAACAACCTACGTGGTGCAAATGGATGGATACGAGCCATCCCATATTCTATGGATAGATGAGGCTCAGTTTCATTTAGATGGTGCTGTTAACACACTGAACTATCGCATTTCACTAATCTTCATGTGGTGCAAAAAAAGAAAAACTGCTACAACATTCCCTATACGTCACGGTATAGTGTGGAGTCACCCTAGTAGCAATGACTGCTTGTTTTCTGCTCGGTCGTTCATCGACTCATCGTTAACTCATCGACTCATCGTTAACTCATCGACTCGTCGAATTCAGTCATCGGCAAGTGCACTTTTGTTTATCTGCAATAGATGAATTTTTATTCATGGATAGAAGTGATTTAGACGAGCAGTTTCGCCGATGGGAAACCGAAAAACAATATCTTATCCGAAACTCCAGCTCTATAGTCATGGGGCCTTGCAGGTGTCCCCAGTGGTTTACACTTTACCCAAATTCCTATAAATATTTGCGTAATTTAGATGTGCCTTTGCATAATCTAAGGAAAATTTTGAACAATTCTTGAATTAATCGCATAATTTACTTCAAATTTCTTGTATTGGGGTTGGGAGGGGGCAGGGGGGTAGTATCCCCCCCCTTGCCCCCTCCCACAAAATTTAAATTTGAAAAGAAATATTTATAAAAAAAATGTAAGTGTTTATTATATAAAAATCGTTTGTAATATTTAAATAATTTTTAAAAAATGTGTTTAAAAAAAAGAAAAGAAAAATCTATTTGAGCGTCAGCTGCATTATAAGAAAAACGGAAACTTCATTACAATGAGCAACTCTTTTGAAACATCTTTAATGCAAACAGCAAGAAGAGAAATCAGTTAATTTTTAAAAGTTATCCAAGAAATATGAAAGTTAAAATCACACTAAAATTTCTATACAATTGGCAATATTTTTTTTTAATTATTAATTATTAATGTTGTTGCTACTTACATAAATTGGTAAAAAGTGAAATTAATTTCTTCCTAATCGAATAATTTGACTATTATTAATAATAGCTGAACACTTAGTCAACATTTCACCCAAAGTCCCAATCTGAGACTAAAATAACCGGTACTTCACACTTTGCCTTACACATAACAAGATTCGATGGTCTAGAGGTAGCGCGCTTAGTTCAGAATCAGTACGCACAGGGTTCGGGCCAGGGGGAGGAAGGATTTTTTTTTCTTTTTTTTTTTTTCAGAAAAACGGAAATTGAGCATACAAAAAACAAAAACATAATAAACAGAACGGACATATTTTGAAAATTTTGCTGCCAGTCGTTTATTTTTTATTAACAAATATATTTTAAACAGTTTATCGGTTTCTTTTCGTTATTCCATCGGAGTCATCGGGAAACGATGATCGGCTTTATGGCCCCCCGAGCGGACATTTTGTACCAGTTGCCGATGAAATTTCCCCTTTTTTGGATGAAAAGCCATGATCGGCCATTGCTCCTTCTCCTCGGATTTAACTCACCCGCCTCTCATCGACCGATGGGTTATTGCTACTAGGGCACGGTGACTTTCATTTTGGCCACTTACTTCTTTGAGGAATGGGTTTCTTGGGTGTACTGTCACAAGTAACTGCTAATACAGTAGACTCGGGGAGAATGATGTTGTCTCTGCGTTTAGGCAAAGAGGTTGTTTGGCCACCATAGTGTTCATGCAAGATAAAGCAACTGCTAGGAATGTAAATAAATTTATTCAGGAGAACTTCCAGGTTGAACGCGTCCTCTAGTAGGCTTTCCAGTTATGTGGCCAGCAATGTCACTAAATCTGAACACTTGTAACTTTTAATTGTGGGGTTTTCCCGAAGATCGCGTTTATCAAAGACTTTAACTAATTAAGAGTACTTGAAAGCCAGCGTTGTCCGCAAGTCTTTCTTATTCCTAGTGGTACGTAGCAAGTAGCCGTTGATGACGTTGTGATACGGTTTCAGCATATTGTTGATCTACAAGGTATGCACACAGAGTAAACTGACGTGTAAATACATAAAATACTCTGATATTCATTGATTAACTGTCATCTCACTTTTTGCTTCGTTACAACTTCATCTGTTATCGAAATTTCAATCTATGTATTTTCGACGAAAACTTCCGCTGTATGATCTACGTATCATGCATTTGAAGTTTCATTCGGATACATTCAACTGTAGAAACTGAGCTGAGTTTAATTTTAACCAAACTGTACAAAATATTTCTACAATCATCTCTCTCAACGTTTACACTATTTGTCTATCAGCTGTAATTGCACCTGCACCTACCTAAATCAAGAGGGCGCATCACTCAGATTGTTGAAGATCTGTTCTAATCTAATGTCAAGCTTAACTCCAAATATTTCTATCATATATACATAGATTGGTATTTTTTTTTTTTGATTAAGTACATTACAAATCATGCTTTATACATTTCCCAGGAGGTACAATACCACGCAAAAGACATATTTTGAATTAAACTTTGTCCTACGATATATCGCTCGCACTTGTTAACCTAAAAATTATACTGCAAATGTAATAGCATTTAAGATTTTTTTTTTTTGGGGGGGGGTTCAATACATAAAGTTATTTTCATTACATGTCTTAAAAACGTCTTGTGACATCTAGAAGTTGTACTGTAATGCATTGAGAAATTAAAATCTTTACATAAGAATGATGTCTATCTATAATTTAAAGCGGATTCTTTACATTCCAGAAAATTTAATTTCCGGCATAGATAATATACTCTGATATTCATTGATTAACTGTCATCTCACTTTTTGCTTCGTTACAACTTCATCTGTTATCGAAATTTCAATCTATGTATTTGAAGTTTCATTCAATTTATATTCTTTATATTTACTCTTTTCAATGTAATCTTTTGAATAAGGCATACAGTGGTGTAAAGTCATTTGTACTTTTCATTTTCTTTCGTTTTTTTAAGTTTACCTAAGAAAAATTTAAGTAATAAATGTACCTAATTTCTGGCTCATGGCTGTTATAAGTATAAAATGCGATGTTAGTTAAATTATTGTGTCAATCTTATAAAATTTAAACAAAAATATTTTGGATGCTTTTTACAGCTAATCAAAATCTATATTCCCTTATTATTAAAAACGCAATTCTGAACTCGGGATATCAAATTATTGAAGGTAATGAATAAATCTACAAGCTGACCGGCGGTTTTTTTTTTTTTTCCGCAAGGATTGCCAGTTCTACCCAAGCGCTGCATTTTTATTTAGCGTTGGAAGTGACAACTATATAATTTTGATGAGGGATATTAATCCTCACGATAGTCTTCATGAGGTCGCGCATTGCATCCATCAGTATGAAATTATTACCAACATCACGGAATAGGGACGGACATACGGATCAAGGATCTCTTTCCGATATCTCTCAGCAGTCAGAATTCCGAGAGAAATTTCAGCATAAACCATGATTCTAACATTTTTGTTACTGTGCCTTTCAAGAATTTGGTAATACTTGTCGTATTGTTTCCGCCAGATCAGCAGACGACCGAATAGCTCTCTAATCTAAACTTGGAATCGTCTGTGAGGAATTCAGAAGCCCATTTCTGTCAGGCCCAGGAAACGAGTTTTCAACAAAAACGGGCACTCGTGTGCTGTTGATTCAAGGGGACACACACAATTGGTCGTTTTGCATAGTAACCTGCATCGTGTAGGCGTTTTTTCACCTTAATAGCAGACCCAGACAGCACATAAGCTTAAATCAAGCTTGACATTTCTTTGAATTTGACGTATTAATACAAGCTTGACAGTTCAACTCATTTTAAGCTGGCAGCAAGCTTGCAGGAGTCAAGTTGAATTGTCAAGCTTAAATACAGCTTGATTTTTCCTTTCGGAAGCGAGCGTTGATGGCGCCACCTGTGAAAGGGAATGGACATTAATTGTCTTAGCGTTTCTCAAATTTGCTCAATAAAGAAAAGTTCGTAAAAGTTGTGTTTTATTTTATTATAACACAAAACCTTCACACTAGAACATGCAAGGGGAAGGAATGAATGGGATAAGCCCCTCTGAAGTGTAACACAAGGGGAGTTTTAGTTTTATTTACATCTAATTAACATTAGTAATTCCATTAACTAATTAATTAGCCCTAAAAATAAATTTTAATATAATTAACACAATTTAGTTAGTTAATATACTTCACTTTATGGGTGGTAGAATGAGGTGTAATCCGGCCACCACAGTATAATTAATCAGACATAAATGTACTTGACCATAGAATTTAAAAAAAGATTCTATATTTCCAAATATGGATATTCTTCAAAATAAAATACAATTATACTACGAAATTGATTTCAAAATCAGTCATTTGTCTCGATTTTGGCCAGCAGTATTGCTCAAGAATGAGTGTTGCGATATTGAAAGTTTTAAAACGTGTCCTGCTTTTAAGTTTATATTATGCTTATTTCCCTATTAGTAGAGTCTATAAATCACACATAACATTATTTAAATTTTGATTCATCCCATGGAAAAGTAAAAGAAACTTATCAGCATAGCCCATAGTTATCGATCTGGCGTGACAACAGTCACTTCAAACTTTAGTCATGGCTGCCCAAGGCATAATGGCCGAACGGTTACCATGCGGGCCTTCCAGCCTAAAGTTCCCGGGATCGAACCCAGCCGCCGACGTATGATGAAACAGATTAAAATAACTTAAAATTTCAGCATAGAGGGGGAAATGCGCGGAAAAATAAAGTATGTGGGGCGCGTTCGCCAGCGGGCACCCCGTGTATTTAGAAAAAAAAAGTTTAAGCTTGAAATTAAGCTTGCTATGTCAAGCTTAATGCAAGCTGGGCAAGTGTAAACTAGAACACTTCATTCAAGCTTGCATTAAGCTTACACGCTTGAAATTTTCAAGCTTAATTCAAGTTTATTGACTTGATAAATCAAGCTTGCTGTAAGTTTGCTGTGCTGTCTGGGGAGATTCTTATCCCTTATGCTTCAAAATAATCTGCAACGAACTGAGGATCAAAGTACTTTTCTTTCTTTGAGTCAAAAGAGCTAGAAAACGGTCTCCTGCAGGTACTTTAACTAATGGTCAGCCTGGAACATGCCTTCTATGCACAGAATCTTCAGTTTGAAACTGCTCTCCAGTCGTAGGGCCACACTGCGATACATCTAGAAGCATTCGCCTGCCACCATAATGAATCGGGTAGACGACTCCTTCTAGGCATTGCTAGAAACTTTTGGATATTTTCAACGAAATTAGTATTAAAAAAATTGAAGATTAACAATAATGAACAAAACTTACACACTAAGTTATGAATGTTTGATTTGTCAAAATTTTCTCCCACTCCTATACAAATGTCCATTTCTTGAAAATAAAACTAGTGGCTATCGCTTTTGCCCGTTTTCTTAAAGTAACTTTACTATCATTCATAAAAAATGAATTTTGTTACTTTCTTTTTCTCTTTGAATACTGAGCTTCGAAAAATAGGTTGTATACCTTAATTTTTGATGGGCATTGCATGCATTATACCAGTAAAAGCGCGCGTATTTTTCTAACGTGCGGGGGAAAATATGAGTGAATAAAACATTTTAAGGCGAAAAACGGGACTTAAAGCTTACTTTTTTCCAAATGTCTTTTAGGGTATTCCTCTATGCACAGTCTAAGAGCTCGTGACTTTCTTTTCATTAAAACTGTTGCAAAACAAATTCATATTTAGCAAAGACAACGGGCTGATATTATGGAGTACCGTATGTCATAATAAAAACCTTTTTATGAAGGACGGACGCGAGATGTAAACTAGGCTTGTCTCGTCCCGCAAAATAGCCGGAAAGCTTTCTCTTTTCTTAAAAAATTTCAATGTAGTAATGATAGAAACGTCTTTTTCGTGTCGCAAAACAGCTGTAAATTCCTGTCGCGTCTTGTTTCGCATCTAACCCTACTTTGTATTATATGCAATGCATAGAACGTGCAAATGATAAATCGTTTAACTTGAAGTCTTAAAAATTTGTTTTAAAAAATATATTTTAGAGTTATTCATTAATTTATTACTTTATTATTATTTCTGTCATTCAATAAAACTATTGCTTATCGTCAGTACCATAAACAGCACATCTTTAGGGGGATAAATTTTCCTCTTCAGAGCAATAGGTTATAAAGAAACTTTTTTTTAACCATTTCTTTATTTTAATCGCTACAAAGACACGATGTTAGAGACTTCTAGACTGTATCCATAGTTGCTTCCCGGCGTAGGTCTTATAAGGTATAAAGGTTGGGAAACTAGACCCTTGCGAAGTATTTAAAAACTCAAGCCAAGAAGCAACGTAGGGGTAAAGGGTAATCTATGGCATCGTGTCTTAGCAATAAATAGAGAGAACATGTTAACTATTCATTGTGTTATAGTGTAAAGAAAAGTACGAATTTTTTGTTCTTTCACTTTTCTGCCTGGTTAGAAGGAGGGACTTTCTACTGCTGAAGAAGGTAGTCCTTTTCTACCATCCGAAACGATGGTACTACACTGTTTTTATTTGTTTAGAAAGTTTTTTATTATTTTTAATCTTTAAACACCAGATATTATTTTCAGTTTTCTTAATAAAATGGTTTAATAATTGATATTTTTAGTTTGATTTATCTTTCGTATTAAGAATAAGCATGATTTATCTTTAATCAAGGGGGGGAAATTGAAAATTGCTTCCACCAGAAAACAGCTTAATAAACAGATCTTTTCATTTGGACGGGCTGCAGACATTTTATGCATTTCCAATTTATCGCACAAGCGTTACTTCAAATGCATGTTTTATTCACTGATGAAAGCCGTCACATTTATGTCTGAATACAATATTTTGAATCGCTGCTGACAACCGAAAAATTGAAGATGGATGACTCGTTTACTTAAGACAGAGTTCTATTTTTTCTGTCATTCCAGCTTTCCTATTCACATCGTAAATTTTTCTTTACACTGGCGTATTGATTTATGCAAAATGTATTACTTAAACATAATGTTCTGTATTCACTTGTTTGATTCTCGAAGAGGAAATATTTGATGTCTTCTTACCCGATGTTACTTGAAAGCATGCAACGAATTTAAGAGAATAAATGGAGGCGGGAGTTACAGTTAATCTATCCCTGTTATAATTATTGAAGATCGTATGTGGTACTTGTTCATGTTAGGAGTGTTGTAAGTCTTAATAAAATCTAATCATACTTAATAGATAGATAACTGTTTAAAAATTTGAAAGCTTCCAACACCTTATGTATAAGGATGTTGGTTTTATAAGTTTGTCTTAAAAAGTTTCAGTAAAATGCAATGGTAGTAACATTGTTGACTCAATGTTTTTATACTTTAGAAAATTAAAAGTATTTTGGTGGCTGTTTCCAGATAATCTAAACCACTAAATCTCTTAGAAAAGCAATTTTAAACTCATATTACTCACTTGTATCTTTAACTAATTCTTTTAAAAATATTGTTTTGATGTCATGTGCTGACTATTTACGTAGGGGTTCAGTGAAATTTAATTAAATTATAAAGTAATTAGGTCAATGAATACTCGGAGACTGATTTGGGTTAATTATATGAATATAGAATTAACCCAATCATCAAGTTTCAATAAAGGAATCGTAATAATAAATGTTTTGATTTTTCAAGAATTCGTGGATTCCTGAATATATACACGGAGTATCATAATATTTCTTTAAAAACTGTGTATAGTAAAAAATCATCGTTTTAGT